>CM008334.1:18223566-18235497 GCA_002525835.2 Ipomoea batatas | reverse complement strand
ACGCCAATGTCTAGAGGGTTATAAGTTGTGTATTCAGTAATTAGAATACTGCTCCCAAGTTGAATATTCATACAAATGGACAAAAAGGTGCACAGATTATTTAGATGTTGACTCTAGAAGATTAAAAAAGGATTTAGGGGAGTATTATTTCTTTTGATGGAATGAGTTTTTAATAGTGTTAGAACTGCAATGTACATTTGTAGTTAATAGTATCATGGCAGTCTTCTTATTTAGTCATCTAGCTGGAGCTTAGAAATGGTTATTGAATGGTTGATGAAAGGGGATATGATATTAAGCATTATTCTTCTGTGCTTCACTGCTTCTTGATCAAACATCAACACTAATGTTGGTCTTCATTCATAGGGTGGTGTCTCTGAATGTGAGCATTTAATTTATGCGATTATAACATTAATATGAAGTTTGTATCATGATATGCAAACATTAGTATATATTATAACAACATAGACTGAACATTTTCTGAAGTACTCTGTAATACCTTACGATGTGACTTGTGGGAACATTTCTCCAGTTTTTTCTTCTTGTTTTTTTCCCCCATTAAAGTGTATTACATTAAATCCTTAATATTTGCAGGAGTGTAGTGGCAAGAAGTAGGGTATCGCGTACCACGCAATAACAAACAAGGCACTTCCTGCGTACAGCTGTAAGCAGTTCTGCATAATTTGGCCTCTGCTATGGTTTTCTTTACCATTTTCCTATTTCACCTCTCCTATTGTTTATTGTATAATTGTAACAAGCGTTATGGCAACCTTAAAATTAGTCAAAAGAAGAAAAAAAAACCATAGGCGAAATTTGCTTTGCTTCTGACTTAGATGTGATCCCTCCACTAAGAAACCAAACCAGTAGGAAAGAAAACTAAACCTTTCAAAGTTGACCTAACCTTTTGTTAGAAAAAAATGTGAGTGGCGGTGGTCATGTGGATGATGTATAGGTAGCTTGTTGGCATTCATTTTGCCCAGCTTCTCTTTAGCCATGTTTGCAGTCTGTATTTGTAATCTGCAGCTAGTGTGATGATATGTTATTGGTTCGGGTTGGTTGTATCAGTGTTTATTGTAATGTGATAAAAAAATATCAGGTTTTTCAGCTACTCATTACTCCCACTCCCCCACTTTCTTGACTTGGAGTCTTGGATTTTACATCTAAAAGTTTCATTGGAAACTTTATTATGATAAAATTTAGATGTGGATGAAGCCTGCAACTAAATTCAAGTGTTATGGTATTATATTATCATTATTCATTATAGCAAATGCCTATCCCGATTGGATACAAACCGTGATAATATTTGTAATATTGAAATGGTTTTCAATAGTACTTTATTGTGTATGGTTTTATTGTTATATACTCATTGGATACTAAATATATTCTAGCAAGATTGTTTTTGTTTTTTTTTTTTTTTTAATTGAAGTTTTCTAAAAGTAAAAATTGTGTATGTTGGTTTCAAAAAAAAAAAAAAATTGTGTATGTTTGG
This sequence comes from Ipomoea batatas, assembly GCA_002525835.2. Classification (NCBI taxonomy): domain Eukaryota; kingdom Viridiplantae; phylum Streptophyta; class Magnoliopsida; order Solanales; family Convolvulaceae; genus Ipomoea; species Ipomoea batatas. The sequence goes on along the minus strand of CM008334.1, from coordinate 18,234,011 downwards.
TAGGAGCAGCCTATAAGAGTTGTACAGTCTAGTATGGTGTTTAATGCAGTTTCAAAAAAGGAAAGCTTTACTCTTTACGTTATGCTTTACCGACAAAAATAATGTTACCCACTTATTTTCATTTTATTTTATACTTGAAAATTTAATTAGTATTATTTGGTTTAGAAAAACAAATTATTATTTTATTTTACAGGAAATGATATTTTTTGGCTTTGAATTACAGAAGAACAATTTGTTTGGGGTTCATTTACTTGTATTGTTACAAAGTAAAATAGTTTCTCTTGTTTCTCAATTATTTACATAGTGATTTTTAAAATTCAACTCTAATAAAGCTTAGCTTCGTAAACAATTGTAGTATGAAAGTGGTGGTGGTTTATAAGAGAAATCAAAAAGTTACAATGATATTATAATTAAGGAATGTAAATTTTTTTAAATAATTTAAAAATAAAATTTACTAAAGGCATATGTTGTTAAAAGAAAAGGAAAACAGTTATAGATTCGGAGGGTGTGATCAAAGTAAGAGGATTTTTTTATAACGAGTTTTACTACATGTACTTTTAAATTTTACTTTTTCACTTTTATTCTATATGTAAATAAAAATAGGATATTTTTATCATGTGACTATGTGAGTCAAAAAATAGTGTCTACATTAATGATTTGTGAGAGGGGTAGAAGTTGAAAGTAAAAAGTGGAATCCATGTAATATTTTTTTTATAACTTGTATGGCATAAAATTATATTAGGAGGTCACGAGTTTGAGTTTTGTCAACACTATTTCGGTCAAACTAACCGTATAAGGTCTTTCTAATGTAATTTATTTCTTTTGTATAGTTTATAAACTGTTATATAAATGTAAATTTATCGAACACGACCCTATCAAGTAATAATTGTAAATTTCTCATAGTATATAATAATAATAATAATGATGTGAGGCAGATGACAATGATGGGGGGTTGGAGTGAGCGAATAGGGGCGGAGCAGAGTGGTCAAAGATAAGAGGATATTGTTGTCAGTGAGTCCACGTGGTGTGGCGTTGTGCTTTGTGTCAGATAATATTCGCTTTCTTCAAGCTCAGTCACGCTACTTCACGTGCTCTTTTCTTCCATTTCAAGTCAACATTCATTCTCTAAGCTCCCTTCCTTTCCATCTTTTTAAACCTTCACTCTAACGCTAAGAATAGTGTCCTAAACCAACTGGATTCCATTCCCTTCCTGCGTGGGCTTCTGTTGTGCCAAATGGCCCAACTACTGCTAATGATGGACTTATTTTTGGCCCAATATATGTTGAATATTGGGCTCTCTTATGGCCCAAGAAGGCGGCCAACCAAGTGGCCATGCCCAGCATTTCTCTTTTTTTGCTTATGCTGTAATGTGCAACTCGTTCGGTTCAATCTTCATAGTCATGAAGAATAATCTTGGGCTTGGAATGGGCTGTGGTATTTGGATATTGAGGGTGTAGTTGTCAGACAAACGGCCCAACTCTGGTAATCATGGGCTTATTATAGACTAAATGTGCACTTATGGCCCAAGAAAGCATTGCCACCGTCATTATGGTCCATATAGCTGTATAGATTATAAATAGAAAAAGTATATTTTTAATATACTAAAAGTATATGCGTGGAGGTAGAGGTTGCAAAATAGGACCTCAAGGAGGCTGAAAGGCTACTTATGGGCTATCCATAATGAGTATCTAATTTTGTAGTAGGTGTGATTCAACAAACTATCAAATCTTTAGAAAGTGACACATTTTCAATATTTGATGATCATATTTGATTGATTGTGAACTCAAGAATTAAAAGTAATGCAATAGTTGAAGGATTAAAGTTTGAATTATGATATGTCGAAATTAAGTAAGCATTGATATGGTCATTCAAACCCAATAAAAAACATTAGATTAAATGTTAAAAAAGTAGTATTTTTATTTCAGATGAGAGTAGGACCCAAAGGCAGCTTAAATAGCTAATCACAGGACCAAGAATGTAGTATAACCCACAACAACGTACATAACCTCATCACCTCATCGGATAGAGGCAGGATGAGCATGAAAAAAATAAATGCATAATGATGTACACAATTTTGAGCCTCAGGATTGGCTACTATATATGGAAGATCCATCCAGAGCCTTAACAAAAGAAGTTCACACAACCACTAAGATTTTGCCATGGCTGTGACGGTATGGTATTATTATTGATCAATCCATGATGACTGAAAGTACATGATAAAGATATGTATTTATAAGGATATATACAAAGAGTCTTAGTTAAATAGAAATGGTAAATGTTACTACTCATAATAATATAGGAGAGAAAATGAATTCTAGTTGTGTAGGATAGAGTCCTAATATTCCAAATGGTGTGAATTGCCATTTTCTGGATATAGGGTTACACAATGAATTCAAATTATTTTCATTTTTACTCCAGCAATTAAAGAGGAAAAAGAAGCTGAAAATGGGGAAAAGGATTTAAAAAAAAAAGATAATTAAATGATTAATTAAAATGGGTACCCCATTGCGCCAAAAGAGAGCATCTAATTAGTATGCGCATGCAAATGCCATTAGGAAAAGGGATGGATTTTTATTTTTATTCTTTTATTATTCAATGATTGATATGATATTATAATGAAAAGTTTTACTCTGAGCATAACTCAACTAATTAATTAAATTAAAATAATTTTATAATTTTACTTTGTTTACGGTAATTGAGGCACTATCATACAAGCAAAGACCAAAAATAAGAAGTACGTATTTGGTTTTGTTTTGGGCACTAGTGTACAAACACTTGGGGCCTCCCGCATTTTCCATGAAAAGAACAGTGAGATCCTTAAAATTTATGATTCAAATCTATAATGAACAATGAGATCCTTAAATTTATGGTCCAAACTATAATGAACAATTTTAACGTATCTTATGCCATCACAGCTTAACGAAAATTTAAAGAAATTCTACACTTGTCTTCCTTTTCATTGAATTTTATTCGATGTTTTATTGTTTAAGCTTTTATGAACTTCCATAAATAATGTTGTAGTGTCCTGTGAATACATATTTAGATACTATTAGTTTGTAAATATTTTAATTATCTTATGAGAATGAATATCGAACTCGTGCAAGCACAGTGCTTGTTAAGTATGTTTAAAGGCTTTTCATTTAATTTTTTTTTTCACCTTTTCTCTCTCTCCCACTTAGCAAGAAAAAACTTAACAAAAGAACTTTAATTTAGTGTTGGGATTGCTCTTAGGGGGTGCCATATGAGCTGTGCGGTTCTTGCAAAAAAAAAATGATTAGCCACACCATTATTACCCTACAAACCATCATGACATGCACCACCTACGTAGGATCATCCTATGATCTTACACCCAAAATATAGCTTTTTAGTATCTTTTAATCATCTTTTGCATAGTCCTTAATCATGATTGTGCTTCTTCTTCACTTTGTTATGGAACCATATCACGCTGCAATCAATTTGAGATTCGGTGAATTTGACATTTACACATGTTATTTTTTATAGTTATCTGTTTAGTTTGATTGATGATGCTTAGTTAAAATTATTGATGATGCCTAATTCTTATATATTATGGATACATATTTCATCATTTACCTCTTATACTAAATTTTTTAAGGGAGCTTATTAATGTCACGGGCATAGAGTCCAGCGCAGCACACAACGCCCGTGTAGTGTCCCGGGACCCCTCATGTCCCGTGTACCAGTCTTACCCTCATATGTGCAAATCTAATTTCGCCTTGCCATAGGCTCATCACGGAAGCATCAATAGCTCCCGACCAGTTGTGCCCTTCGAATTGTATCGGTCCCTTTCATAGTCAAGTCCTAGACTAACGACATACTCCCCAAACTTAATTTAGTCGGCGTACCTAACTCGGTCAGACCTAGCATCTAAGGGAACTTCCTTAAAAGCTATTGTCATCCCATTTACTCGTAAAACAAGCTAACTAGTTGACCTGTTTATTCATTGAGTCTAACACGGTCACGAAAAATAGTCCGTGACATGAAGCCTCTAGAAGTTTCAAAATTAAGGTATGATTGGTAAAACCCGATTCTCAGTATGATTATGCTAGTGACTTATTAACCTTCTAAATTTGTCTAAAATAATTTACCTTCGTTGTGATTCTTTACCATCATTGCTCGAACCATACTAATATAAAATACCCTTTGACCTTTGATCTGGCTCACCTGTATCTCGCGAAGTCATGTCCACTGTCCACCCAAGTTCACCTTCAGCTCAACAACGTTATACTACTATATATATCACCATCTTTCCCGGTCTTCTCAACAATCCAAAACATGGCTTCTACTCATAACAATTTCAACCGAGCATTGGTTGCTTTCTTAGCTCCCCTTCCCTCCATCTTCTTCTACCTCTCTTTCCTCCGCCATTACCATTCCGCACAATCACACAATGCACCTCTCTGGCACTGGTGCTACCACCACCCTCTCCTACTCTCCCACCTCTTCTTCTTCTTCAACGTCAACCTCCTCTTCTGGATCATCGGTCTCCTCCAATCAAGCCACTGGGTAATTATTCCGAAAAACGCAATAATTTTAACGAAATCACTGATTGAAGTGTGTTTGGTTGAGATATTTAGCTATCAGGAATGATATCAAAATCATTATTATTGTTTGATTGACAGGTTTTTAGAACACTCATTAATTGCAAAAATTCATTCCCTATTAAAATAAAGGTTTCATTCCCCCTATTAATAATCATTCCCATTCCATTCTACTACCAAAATACTTTCATTAATGTTTGTTTTAACTGTTTTGGTTGGAATGATGGGCAGATGATTGATTTGTACTGGACTGTGATTCCGGTGTTGCTGTTGCACTACTACCGGAGTCATCCGGCGGGGGAGTTCGACGCTTGGAGGTCGGCGGCGGTTGTGGTGCTGACGTGGATATGGAGTATGAGGCTGACGCATAACTACTTCCGGCGAGAGAAGTGGCAGTGGGGCGCCAGGGAGGATTGGAGATTCACTGATTTGAGTGAGCAGTATGGGAAGAATTGGTGGTGGATGTCTTTCTTTGCCGTTTATGTTTCTCAGCAGGTATGGTTTTTCTTTGTGCACTCCAAGTGTATGATAAATTGCCTCTGTGAAATTTCTGGACTATCAAGTTTACCTTATGTTTGAGTTTCAAATGAAAGGTATAGTTTTCGTTTTTAATCCCTGTATGGTTTTAGTTAATTTGGTCATTCATATTAGTGCAATGACTAGGAGAAAGCTGCACATGGATAGATCAGCATAGACAATGCAGTGCAAATTAAAGTCACTCAACATATAATAAAGTTTGCTGCTTTCTGCTGGTTTTCTTCCTAAATTGAACATATTTTCACTGGACCTAAAAACAATACCAAATCCCTCGATCTGATCCATAGTCAAACAAAGCTAGGCAATACTTGTTTATGTCCAAGAAAGAAATAATTGGATGAGGAAGACGGGATGTATTACCTCCGATCCTTCCCTTTACAATCATGTTTATCCATTAGTGTGCTTGCTATTTGCTAAACTATAAGTATTTAGTTGATGATACCACTTCCATTCAGAATTGCAAAAGTTGAAGCAAAAAACACCCATGAAATCCCATAGACCTGAAAACCTGCAGAGGTAATCATCAAAGTTTTAAGAGGGAGGGAAGATCTTTATCACTGATAGGTATTAGGATTAACACGTTGCACAACTACCCCAACTGTTGATGTAATTGATGATTTGGCATAAGTTTTCATGCATCATATATGCATTTTACTATTTCTTTATTATATTCTTCATGGATATGATGTTTTTTTGCATCACAAGATGATACTAGTTAAATCCTTCTTGCAACTAGTAACTTGACAAAAATTTGAAGGAGTTTACACTTCCAGATGGCTGCTAGGCTTTGCTTATCATCGACTTCTATATTTCCAACTGCTGAAGTTGTAGTGTTTGCATAATTTTGACTTTGCAGGTCTTTTTAATGGGAATATGCATGCCCCTGTATGTTGTCCACTCAGAGAATATGCCATTGAATGTATGGGACTTTGTTGCCATAGGAGTCTGTTTATCTGGCATTATAATCGCCTTTTATGCCGATACACAACTTCACACTTTCGTTAGCAGAAATAAAAAGTTGAAAGAGCTGAGCCAACCTATGGTGCCAAATCTGGATACAGGTCTTTGGCGGTACTCACGCCATCCAAACTACTTTGGCGAGCAATTATGGTGGTGGGGACTGGCCATATTCGCCTGGCGTTTGGGTCATTCTTGGAGTTTTGTTGGTCCGCTCATAAACAGCTTGTGCTTGGCGTATGTCACCGTGCTTGTAGAGAAGAGAATGCTTAAACAAGCTTACAGAGTTGAAGCTTATAAACTCTACCAGAAGACAACTTCGGCTTGGATACCATGGTTTAAGTCGTCAACGGGAAAAGATAAGAACACTTGACTAGTTGACTCCACATTTTCTTTAATTTTGTGCTTACTTGATCATATATATCTATGATAAAAAGAATGTTCACTTCAAATCAACATTAATTTTCTTGTATGTGCTTTAATTTGCAACTATGTACCTTGAATTTGTCATTTGCTTCAACAACCTTTATAAATCTCTCTGAACCTCAGCTGGTTCCCATTATAAAGAATTGAGAAACCTGTTGCTGCTGATATGACATTATTACTCTATTGGAAGATTCAGAATTACAATGACTACTTAGTTGGGTTTGACAAACATTACACAGGGTATTAAGAGAATAACACCCATATATATTTAGTGCCACAATAGAGTGAGTATGATTGACAAGGTCCATCTTGAAAAGTGAATCACTGACATAAGGTACATTTTTATTATACTATATAAAGGTATATTTTAACAGTAATTTATGTAAATTATTTTTTCAAGTAAGATGAATATTCATATCATTACGAAAAAACTGAAGAACTGAAAAAAATATGTAACAATTGAAACATAATATGATACTCCATATTAAACACACATCTCAATAGGAATTTATTTAAAAGTTTTAAGTATGACAAATACAATAAACATGACATTGAAAATTTGATAATAAATAAGATGAACATCAATTACAAATTATATCAAAATCAACGATCCACAATACATAGCAGCTTCTCTTTTGCCTTTCAGGTTAGAGGAAGAAACACCCTTCCAACATGTCAAGAGTAATCCACATTTGGGAGCAAAGAGTAATCCACATTAAAGACAATCACAAATACCTTCAACACACAATTCCTCACTGACGACAATAGCATTGACCTGGAAAATGTGAATAGTCATGCCATTTTTTTAGCTAACATGTTAAAAAAAGAGAGGCATACATGGTAAACAACAGCAGGCAAAATTTTGTGTGATACCGTCTCACGAATTCTTGTCCGTGAGACATAGGGATGATCACGGTTCGATTCGAATCGAATCGTGCACGGTAGAAATTGAACCAGAGCGTAAAGGTTCCAGTTTGATAAAATTGGGAATCGAAACCGGGTGGTTCCTATTCCAAATTGGAGGGGGCGGCCCAACCAATATTACCAAAGGGGAAGCAAATGACTTAAAAATTAGAAGATAAAAAAGATAACTACTTGGCCTTGATTCTTATTGAAATTTCGATAAATTACATAGGCAGAAGCAAATGACTTAAAAATTAGAAGATAAAAAAGATAAGGAGCTACTTGGGCTTTGATTCTTATTGAAATTTCGATAAATTACATAGGCAACTTAATCTCAGTAAAATTAAGTGCAAGTTCAAAATTATATTTATTTATTTTTTATTTTTTTTTAGTTTAACTTTAAAGTTTAAATATTTGATATAATCATTGTTTAAAAATTTTAGAACGAAAATTTTTAATATTGCATTTGGATTATTTTAAAAATTGAAAACAAAATAAAAAAATCCGATTCGAATCGACGGTTCAAACGGAAACCGTGAACCAAATTGTGGGCACATCTAGTGAGACAAGTTGAGCCAATATAAAAATGTAATACTTATACTGAAAAATGTAATACTAATAAGGAATAAAGTGTTTGCTACTTATAAGAGAGAGTGTAATAGTTTTGAAGAAAAATGTAATAGTTTACATTTTTCTCAAAAGTATTACACTTTTTGTTACAAATAATAAATACTTTATTTCGATTATTATTACATTTTTCAGTATAAGTATTACATTTTTATATTGATCTGATTCGTCTCATGGATAAGGTTCCGTGAGACGGTGAGAGTTCAAGCACTCAACAACAACAACAATAATAAAAAAAAATTCATATATATAAAAGTTACAAATAACTAAATAAAAAATTGAAGGCAAATAAGATGTTGTCTGCATGTGTGCGCACTCACAAATATATATTGAATAAAAAAGCAATTTGTTGATAGCATATTGAAAACTAACCTTTAAGAAAAATAATCGAGTACTTTGTTGTAAGCCATCTCTAAAAATTTGAAGTATGCATAGCTCCAAGATCTTGCGAACAGTAGAATGCTTAATATTCCAATGAATCCAACAAAGAAACCAGGCCCCATACCAGCATATAACCACATGAAAAACTCATGATCATCATCACTACTGGTTTTTGTAGATTGATTAACAAAAGATGGTACATCACTGGGACAACTCTTTGAGAGAGGGTCACCACAAAGTCCTTCGTTGCCCATGTAAATGGATGGATCATTAAGGGTCTGAAGTTGACTTCCTGATGGTATTCTCCCATATAAATAGTTGAACGATAAGTTCAAGTGGCTCAAAAAATTCAAAGATGACAAACTTGGTGGAATTGGACCAGAGAGTTCATTTCTTGATAAATCAAGTGATTCAATTTTGCCCAAATTACCAATTGTCGCAGGGATTGTTCCATTTAGATTATTTCTAGAAACATTCAAGTTCTGCAATGCATGCAAACTCATTATTTCAATTGGGATTTTTCCAACAATGTAATTCGCTGAAAGATCTATAGATCTTAGGAATCGAAGGGTTTTAGTGTACTGCAATGTTAATCCTTTTATGACTTCATCAATTTCATCTTCATACGTTTTACCATAATATGAGCTGTAGTGAAGATCTATCTCATTGCCATCAAAAGCCATTGCAGTAAAGTTTCCAAAACACTGTGGGATGTATCCTGATATATTGTTATTTGCCAAATTTAACAATTGAAGATCATGCAGTTGACATAGTTGCAATGGAATATCCCCATAGAACTTATTTCTATAGAAGATAAGATATTGCAATCTCAATAATTTTTCCCCAATCCATGAAGGGATAACATCCATAAATTTATTTTCACTCAAATTCAAGATTATCAGCCATGTTAAATTCTGCATGGTTGATGGGAGTTTCCCTTCAAGTTCATTTTTCTGCAAGTGGAGAGAGGATAATCTTTGTAGAGATCCCAATGATTTTGGGATGTGGCCACTTAGATTGTTATTCCCCAAGTCAAGAACATCCAAGTATTGTAGCTTTCCTAAGCATGGAGGTATTTCTCCATATAACTTATTTGTAGATAGAACAAGAACTTCTAAATATTCTAACCTACATAGCCACTTGGGGATACCACCATTCAAATGATTGTTTGAAAGAGAAAGGTACTCCATCTGCGTGTAACCTTCAATATGTGGTTTCAAGGGAAGCTCTCCACTTATTTGATTTTTAGAGAGATCTAATGTACTGCAATTCCAGAAAAAATTCTCAAACCAATCAGGGATAGCACTTGAGATGCTGGCATTAGACATAAACAGGGATTGGACATTTCTTTGGGTGCGAAGCCAATGAGGAAAATGAGGACCAATTTTGATGGATTCCATTGCTATTTCATAGAGTTGAAAAGGAGGAACCCAGGTGGAGCATACATTCCAAACAAACAAATTACTAGATATGTCCAAAGCATAAAGCTTACTGAGTTTTGAAAAGTGGAATTCAGAGAGGACACCTATGAATGAATTATTAGAAATATGTAACTCTTCAAGATTTGAAAGTTCACCAAGACTAGAGGGAACACTACCACTAAACTTATTGTTCCTAATATCCAGGCAATACAACATTGACAAATTTCCAAGTGACTCAATTATTGGACCAGAGAAGGAGTTTGAATACAGAGAAACGACTTGCAGATTCTTATACTTGTACAACTGATTTGGAAGTTGACCAATGAAATTGTTAGAATCTAAGTACAATTCTTTCAAACTATCTAAGAGGCAATCAAAAAGAATTGCAATGAAGTCCGTGAATTTATTTCCGGAGAAATCAAGCACTTGCAATTTACAAAGGCTACCAATGGTATTTGGAATTGAACCTGTAAAGCTATTATGACTTAAACTAAGAGAGGTTAAAGAAGCCAAGTTTCCAAGAGAATTTGGAATTGAACCTACAAACCTATTATATTTTAAATATAGAGAAGTTAAAGAAGTCAGGTTTCCAAGAGAATTGGGAATTGAACCTGCAAACTTATTATAACTTAAA
>CM008334.1:18182675-18213501 GCA_002525835.2 Ipomoea batatas | reverse complement strand
ATATTTGCAATAATGGTATAAAATTGAATTATTACACATGATTTAAAAAGTGACTCTGCCATACAAAATATTAATTTTCTTTAAAACTTCATTGCTAATCTATCAATGTTGTTGTCAGATGCTAACCTATAATTGAATGATTTGCATAATTTCTTGCCCAACTTGACGGTACTCATAATTCCCCTTCCCAGGCCACAATTTCTTATCAAAAACTTATTGTTACTTTTTCTTGGCAAGTTGATAATTATATTGTCTTTTTCGGAAGACTTCATGATCATGATACCCAATCTTGTCTATGATTTGCTAACTTCTTTAATTTTTGAGTAACTTTTAAAACACGAGTTACATTGAATTGAGTTAATTTTAAAAATGTAAAATTAAACATTCTTTTGAGAGAATTGAATAGTTATTTAATACGGATTAAATCATAATCCAATAAAAATATGCTACTTCTATAGTTCTATACTCGTGAACATCTGAATTAATACTAGTCGCTTTTTTTTTTTTTGTTTTTTCCAAAAAAAAAAAATAAAAATTTCATGCGACTTTGATTTGTAACCAATGAAATATGATTAATTATGACAACTTTTATTCAAATCAATGAACATGAAAATAATTGCGGTGCATATCACAATGCAGGGCAACAAAATTTAAGAGTGTAACATTACTTAATATTGTTGAAAAAAATAATATAAATGGTATTTTAAGTGGCTATTTTGTGGTATAAATATATGTGAATTTTACTTTCTATTTGGGTCGGGTCAAATTGTATTCGAATTATTCATAAAGAAACAAAGAAATCGATATATTATATGTTTAAAATGAATAATGAGTTTTTTCAATAAAAACAATGGATAATGAGTGATTGCGAAATTCAGTCTCAAATAAACCTATTTGAGTTTGGAAAATGAAGGTTGAAAATGCTTGAATAAGCCTTTGTACGTCCTAGATTGGAAAAAGAAATGAGTTTGCACCACTAGATATACAATATCCTTTTAAATAGAATTTGAATTGTATAGCTTAAAGGTTCTTTCGTGTACCGGGGTGCAAATCAAATCCCAGACTTGAGTGATCCCTAAATTAATATTTTTGTAATAAATTATTCTATTACAAAGTAACAAAATTAAGCGGTATAACTCCTGGGAGCATTTGAAATGTATATTTTTGTTAATGAATTTACTTGCACCTTTTACTTGTACACTTACACCAGTTATTTGCACTTCTAACACATATTGCTTCCACTAAAGTTTGAGTTATTTATGAAAATGTCAATGCGTCTTTTTTTAAAATTATATTTGATCTATTAAATTTGGACACGTGAACAGTTGCGATAGGTTCTCAAATCTTTCCTAGACATTCGTTTTCACTTGATATATAGGGGCACACTCAAGTGAGAACAGTTGCCTATGAGAGAACCAAAATCACTCACAGCCGTTCACGTGTCCAGATTCAACGAATTAGATGTAATTTTTTAAAAAAATGATGCAATGAAATTTTCGTAAATAACTCGAACTTTAATTTGGTGCAACTAAAATGTGTTACGAGTGCAAGTAACTGGTGCAAGTTCGAAAGTAAAAAGTGCAAGTAAAATCACTTAAAAGTGCAATTATTTCACTAAATAGTCCAAGTAATGTACCTTGTTAACATTAGCGCATCTAATGATAATGTATTTCACATTGATGCACTTAGTCCATCTTGCACAACCAGTCCATCTTGCACAATCCAGACAGATACGACACACAACGTGATTCCGGAATGCATACCCCTCCCCAACAGTATAGCATTTAGGCAATCCAAAATAATTCCCAATTTATAACTACATTAAACGACGCCAACCGTGTTAGGGAACTACAAAAATAGGAAAAATTCCCACCATAACTTAAAAATAGATTAATAGTATGTTTGGTTCGTGGAATAGGTCAGGAATGAAATTCTTAAAGTATATTCCTTCAGTGAATCAAACAATAGAATACAATTCATGTTCTATTTCTTACTTATTACATTCCTTGTGGAATACTATTCCTATTCCTTCAAAATCCATTCCGTGAATCAATTAAACGTGTTGTAAAAAGACAAGATGAGTCATGACCATCTAACAAACACTAATAAACCCTTCCCTGTATATGGGAGGTGGTGGGTTCGAGCCTCAGTGGAGGCGTTGCTGTCTCTTTGTGCTTCAGTAGGTTGAGAAAGTAGTTTATGAACAGATACTACACTGTAATAGAGTCAGAAGCATTCAAAAAAAAAAAAAACAAACACTAATAAACGCTTACCAAGCGAACATAAACATGATTTTCAAAAACCTTAATACACGAACACGAACACTCCAAAAATCTTAACAAACAAACACGAACAACCTCTGTCGTTTATGTTCGGTTTATTAACAACCCTATATATAAATTTGCCTATAATAATATATCTTGTACTACACATACATTAAAATTATCATTAATATGTATAAGATATCTTTTCCATTTATCATTTATTAGCCAATGCGACTTAACATCTAGTTTTACTAAACACCCCTCCTAATTGGCAAAAACTTGTGTGAGACTGTCTCACGGTTCTTGTTCATGATACGAGTCAGGTCAATATGAAAATGTAATATTTATACTAGAAAATGTAATACTAATCACGAATAAAATGTTTATTACGTATATGGGAAAATGTTATACTTTTACATTTTGATTTAAAAGTATTACATTTTTTCTACAAAAGTATTACATTTTTCCTAAGTGACAAACACTTACCAAGATTACTTAATTATAAAAAATGTATAAATATTTTTACATCAAAAATGTAAAAGTATTACATTTTATCTCAAAAATATTACATTTTTCCTTATAAATAACAAACATTTTACTCTCAATTAATATTACACTTTTCAGTATAAGTATTACATCTCGACCCAATCAATCTCATGAATAAGAATTCGTGAGACGATCTCACGCAATTGTGACACTTTTTTATTCAATTTACTAAGTTATCAACTTTCTGTTGGAAAAATAGCATAAATGACATTTTAAAGTGGCCAATTTATGGTATAAATATATGTGGGGTTCACTTCCCATTTTGGGTCGGATCAAAGTTGATTCGGGTTCTTCGTAGTTAGATGAAGAGATCGATTTATTATACGTTCAAAATAGATAATGGTTGAATGAGAAATTGGTTCTCAAAGTTGACCAATTTGAGATGGAATTTGAGTGTGGAAAAACTTTAAGTAAGTTTTGTCCCACATTGGTTGAGAAAGTGACTTTGCACCACTATTTATACAAGGATTCTTTCATGGGTTATTAACTTGTATAGCATATATGTTCTCTCTCGCGCATAAGGGAAATGCAAATCAAATCACAAACCAAAAAATCTAGTTTTCTAGTCACCTGTGTTCATCCGCTTTCAACTACTTTTTAATAGTCACTTGCGACAACCTAAGAATATATATACTACGTACTATCTTTCCAAATCGCTCAAGACTCAAGAACATATTCCTGGCAGCTTGGCTTCTGCCTCGGTGTTGGCACAACAGTGAATTTGATTTACACGTCATTATTAACTGTATTGAAGTTTTAGGGGTTAATAATTTTTATTGTGTATTTATTAGTCTATTAATTATATTTCAAACTACATTCGTTTCGTTAGTTTTATCAAATTTAATAATAATATTAGCATTCAAAAAAAAAATTAATAATAATAAGGTGAATCTATTTTTTAAATTAGTTATCATGGAAGACTTGTCTATAAGTCTTTTTATACTCCACTGTAGAGTCTATCAAAGGGCAAAGGGCAAAGTGGAATGGTCCAAAACATTATTATCTGTTTTCAAAAAAAAAAAAACATTATTATCTTGTCATCTCAACTTGGTTGAGAATTAAAGTTTTTGTCTTTAATTTGATACATCTTGATGCTTCCCTTCAACAATGACATCCTTACAAACTTGTCGGCGAAGACTTTGTAGGTCTTCTTACCCCTAGACACTGTAAATTAGTTATATCCAAAATTTGAGTCATTTTAATTGATTAGTATTAGATGGATGTCTATTGCGATAGGAAATTACATATGACCGCCGCATATGTAATACGTGTAATACTTTTTAACATAAATATAATATATTATTTTATAAATTTTTAAAATTAATTATTTTTACCATTAATATATTACATTAATTTGTCCAAAATAAATAATTACAAGCATGCTAACATCAAGTGTTCAAATCTCATTAAGAATATGGTTTTAATTATTTATTTTGGACATAATATTTTAATATAGTGGTGGTAAAAAATAATAATTTTGAATATTTATAAAGAAATATATTAGTAGGAATATAAATATCATTATGTAACAATGATGATATCAGCGTCATGTAATTTAAGTTAACGGTAATATTAACACCGTTAACTATTATTTTTAATTGCATCAAGTTTTAAAGTATATGGACTAAATTGAACAAAGCATTATAGTACAGGGACCTCGGTACTTTAACCCATTATTATGTTACTTTTAAATGGAATGTCATAAATTTGGCATATGAATAATTAATTTGCACAAGTCAAATCTTATCATTAATTGTCATGGAAGACTTGTTCCTAAGTCTTATCTTGTCATCTCAACTTAGTTGAGAAATTAATAATTGTCATGGAAAACTTATCACTAACAGGGCGTTTGGTTGGGAGGAGGGAATTAGGGGGAAAAGAATTGTAATTCGGTGGAATTGCAATTCAATGAATAAGGTAAGAATTGCAATTACAGTGTTTGGTATGCAGGAATAGGAGTACAAAGAATTGAAAGGTAAGAAATGATAAAATGACTAAAATGCCCTTATGTTGTAGTATGTGTTGTAGTTGTAGTTGTAGTTGTAGTAGTAGTAGAGTAATAATAATAATAATAATAATAATAATAATAATAATAATTCTTTAAATAATAATAATAATAATAATCTTTTAAAATAATAATAATTCTTTAAATAATAATAATAATAATAATAATTCTTTAAATAATAATAATAATCTTTCAAAATAATAATAATTCTTTAAATAATAATAATAATATTAATAATAATAATTCTTTTAAATTTATAAAATTAAAAAAAAAACAAAGGGTATGGGAGGAGGGGCAAAATTGTCTTTACACCAACAAAATTGCCCCTCCTCTCCATTGAATTGCAATTCATGGGGGTACCCCATGAATTGCAATTCATCATTTGGAGGGTCGAACCAAACAATGTAATTTGAAGATTCATTGAATTACAATTCAATGAATTCCAATTCCCCCCAAACTACACCCAACCAAACACCCCCTAAGTCTTATCTTGTCATCTCAACTTGGTTGAGAAATTAATTGAAATAATTAATTGCACTTGTCATCTCAAATTGGTTGTAAAATTAATATCTTGTCATCTCAACTTGGTTGAGAATTAAAGTTTTTGTTTTTGATACATCTTAAGTAGGAATGACAATGTATCGGGTTGGGTCGGGTGTAGGGATATATCCTAGTCCTTACACCCGCATTCTCAACCCACTCCTCACACTTGCACCCGTGCGAGTAATGAAATTTCTACCCCATTCTCCTTCATAGGAATTTTGCGAGTGCGAGTAATACCCAACCCACAACTCTAAGTTTATTAATATTACATTTAAATTTAATAAAAAAAATACTAAAACTGTAATTATCACATAGATTCTTTTTATAAGCTTGAATATAACTCTAAAATTAAATAAGAGTCAATGATGTTAGTCCTTAACTGGAACTAAAATTGTGTTGGTAATATAAATTGTATTGAGTGTTTGTTCATTATGTTATTGGTGTTGCTCCTTTTCTATTTTCATAAACCAAAAACTAATACAATTAGATAAAAATATAATTGAATTCCTGAGGCACTAGTCTATAAAGAAGTTTAACTCATTATGCATTTTAAATTATAAAAGATATATAAAGATATATAATAAATGAATACTAATAAAACATGTGTGTGTGTACACTATTTTTTTTACACAAATATAATAATAATTTATTATGAATCTTTCTCTCTATATGTGTGTAAAGTATTACATTATTCTTACAAAGTATTATAAGTCTCATGTGAAACAATCTTACACAAGACGAGTTGTTAATTAAAATGAATAATAATACAATACTTTTAAAGTTGAAACTAATGTTTTGCTTGTTAATACTTTACTATCAATCTATAAAATAAAAGTAGTATTACATTTGTATTAAAAAGTATTAGAATGAATAATACAATATTTTAAAGTTTAAACTAAATGTTTTGCTTCTTGAGCTTATTTTTTTTATTTAATTTTCGAAGTAAATATCTAATATCATTATATTGAATTGTATGTGTCCTACTATATGTGCATGACGTGATACTAGACATTCGCCATACATATATTCCTCAGTCTAAAAGCTATTGTCCACTATAACTTAAGAAATAATATACAACTCTATAAATGCATATGTAGTGATGACTTATATATTCCGCAAATTTTAGTACACATAATTTTTGTATTTTATCAATATGGTGAAACATATATACTTCTTATATATACTCTCTATTTATGCATATGTTACTTTTAAATTCTACAAATTTTTATCGCCATTATTCATATAATGAAAAATTACTACATGAACTCTCAAAATTTGGTACTTATATATAAGTTGTAACCAAATTCCCTAAGGTGGACTACTTTTTCTTGAAAAATTAGACGCCACCGAAGACTTGTCTCCAAATCTTTTTCTACTCCACTATGGTGTATCAAGTATCATCTAATAAAATTGTTCACAATCAAAGACCTATCAGTCTTCTTACACCCCATTAAAAAAAATTACTACTTGTAACCAAATTCTCTAAGGTGAACTACTTTTTCTTGAAATTTTAGATGCCATCGAAGGCTTGTCTCTAAATCTTTTTCTTCCCCACTATATATGGTGTATCAAGTGTCATCTAAAATTATTCACAATCAAAGACCGGTCTATTTTTTTTTTGTGGTAAATTTACAAGGTCTTTCTCTCCGTCAGTTTAACGGTCCGGGGTCCACCCACGTTCGCTCCGAGAGGCACAGGAGCTGGCCCAGGGGGAATAATCACTTGTGCGAATTGAACCCGGGTTCTCCCGAAATTCCTCATTATGTGTGCCAAAGGTCCAAAAGACCAAAACATTACTATATTGTATATGTACTAGTATGAGAATCAACTTTTTAGTGTTTGAAGTGAAGTTCACGTCATAAGTCGTCCCCCACAGTAATGCTATACTTACAAACAGTTTTTAGACGTCCCAATTATTGCAATCAAAGGCTGTGAGTTTTCTTACCCCCTTGATGGTGCAATTTAGTTATATCTAGAATTTAATCGTATTGTGCTACATAAGCAAAGAATAAAAAGTGAAGTAAAAAAGTAAGAGTAAATGTATTATTTTTTTAAATTGAAACTGACTAGATTTCTCATTTTAAAAAAATGAATGACATGTTAAAAAATTATAAGCAATAATAGTATTCCTTTACTGTGATATTTACTCCTACTGTCTCTAGTTACCATTATTGGAGTGGAGAAGTCTAATTCCAATTAAAATTGTCTTTGTAGTATTTATTTAATATTAGTTTGAAGTTATATTCTTTAATTTGTTATGTTAAGTTTAATTTGAGAGGTAAATCACAAGAACTCCAAAACTGGCATCACTTTATTTTTTTTTTCTCTCTTATTTTTTTAGCTATTCATCATCCTATATGAGCGAATTAAATTAATCAATACTTCTCACGAGAAACTTAGTTCTCATTTATTCCTAATTATTATATCATATCCAATATAAAAGTCATGAGTGTCAATCAAAAGCTTAAAATTTTCATGCAGTTTCATGACACGAATATATACTAGTGCATTATATGTGTACATCTTACAGGTAATCATCATTCACACTAAACACAATTTTTGGACTCCTTTTAGATTTCAATATCCAATTGAAGCAAAACAACATTGGGAATGTACACTCACATATAATAATTCAGTCCAGCTTAACTCTGTTAGGGTTGTCTTCCCACTGTTGATTATAGGAGTCAGCAGGAAAGTATTTTATGCCAACCATATCACCAACTCTACTGATAACCTGTCACAATAACAAAATTTACTCATGAATATGAAAAGAAGAATGCATGTTGTTACAGGTTTATTACCCAGACTCTGGTTATTCTAATATTAGTCCCTGAATTCCAATTTGGAGAAATATACTCCAACTATTGATCATCATATTAATGGAATTCCAATTTCACTCAATTATCAATAATTTAGCAACCATTTTTGCACAATTTTCATTGCTTGGTCAGGGGAGGGGCTATTTATGTACAATTATATATTTCTTCAAATAGTTGGGGGACCAATCTTCTCAAATTTTGAACTCGAGCAGTAAATTCTAGTGGCCAAAACTGAAATCGATTATAGAATGAAGTAATAAAGAGGAGTAATTGTAACCTCCAATGCTTTAAGAAGGTCTTCCCTTGTGTGAGCAGCAGAAATGCATATTCGTGCTCTGGCTAATAGTAGAGGAGTTGCTGGAAAAGCAACTGTAACCACAGCCACCTATATGTAAATTAAAGGTTAGTGATTTGCCATCAAAGCAGAGCGAACTGGAAACTAAAAAGTAAAAACTAAAAGCTTCATATTACTATTAATAGGAGAGAATAAAGCTTACATTCTGTTTGAGGCACTCCCGTGAAAAGGCAGGTATTTTTGCTGGATTGTAGAGCATTATGGGCATTACAGGTGAATCATTATCTCCCAGGACCTCAAATCCCATTTTCTGCAGTTCAGTTCGGAAAAAGTTGCCGTTCTCTCGTATACGGGCTAGTTTTTGAGCCCCTATATTAACAATGTTGCTTTAGTTATGAGAAGCCAAAATTCTGAGTAAGTATTTGATAATTGAGTAAGTATTTGATAATCACATAATTTTAAGTAATGATATGCCCTATAATGAGAAGTTGCTTGGTGGAAGAAATTCTTGAACCTCTACTAGAGCCGTCTTGTCCAAGGATAACTTTTATGGCAGAAATAATTTGTTGGGCAGCAGGAGGTGATATTGATGTTGCATACAAATGAGCAGGGAGATATTGAATCAGTTCCTGAAATTATATATGGCATAAAATGTAATAATATTTTAACCCAACCACAACTAAAACTTGAAGGATATCAACTACATAAGAAAACTGCTGAAAATAAATTTTATATTTTAAAAAAAATCTTTATTTGGATGGCTCTAAACAGATTATTAAAAGGTAATATTAAGAAAAAAACCTTGGATCCAGCAATATAACCACCACAGGATCCAAATGATTTTGTGAAAGTTCCCATCATGACATCATATCCACATCTGCTGTGTCAACTCCTAAGAGCTCACAAACACCCCTTCCAGTTTTGCCAATTGCACCAATGCTATGAGCTTCATCCAAATAAACATATGCCTGCACCATCATAAAAGCAATAAAACTGCCCAAGAAATTCATCAGACTTAACAGGAAATATTGAAACCAACTCTTCATTATTTCTTTCTTGCCAGGTGGTTGGAAAATAAAAGGGGAATTATTTAGGGTTGTAATATTCAGGTCAAATACCATACAATAATATGCTTCTTAACGGTTCTCAACTAACATAAACTAAAATATACTTAACGATGCACTTACCTTGTATTTCTTGCATATGGCAACAATCTGAAGAAGCTTGCAGAGTTCCCCTTCCATACATGCTGTATATGCCCTCCACTACAACAATAATTATCTTCTTCCAAGGCCTATGTGTTCTGGGTTGTCCTTCACCAATTTGTTCTCTCAAAACATTCTCCAAATGGGAGGGTGCTGAAGATGGTGAGGTATAAATACGGAGGAAAGACCTTTTTGCAAACCAAGAAGAAACTCAATGAATTGAATACAAACATTATTCACAAACTTACTGATGAAAGAACTATAGCAGCTGGTTTTCTAACAAAATTAGCAACGCGTTCCTCCAGTTCAGTGTGTATTGACAGTGTGCCTGAAAACTTAAATTAGTTCACCAATAGTAGATTTAAAAGTAGTCCTTTCCTCTCTAAAAAAAGGTAAGTGATAATAGTTTCCCAATATACCAAGCATACCTCCTTCTACACGGCTACTACAAGTGCTTGGAGAAAATATTCATCACACCAGGTGTGCAATATTCATCAGATGCACCAAAACCAAGATAGTTATATGATCCCAAGTTAAGGCACTTGGTAATTTTCAAGGTACGCCTGCATAGATGCATTTAATTGGTTGTCATAAAAATACGGAAACAATGACGACTACAAATAAACAATGTGAAAATTAATAAGAAAAGTTTAAACTAGTAAATATGATCAGTACTCACTTTAGAGTTTTATTGTTATCATTAGACACACGCTCCACCACATCAAACCAAGCATCAGGAGGACTTGAAATTGGTCGTCCAAAACAGTCCTATAAGTTGATGGAATAAATGAATGAATTTCAACATGTTGGCAAGCTTCAGGGAGGAAAATCAAATGGGAAAGCTTTTATTTTTATCCAATGAATTATCCCTTCAATATATAACAAAATAAAATAAGAAAAGATATACTTGAATCCGAAGATACAACCGGCGAATGTAGAAATCTTCAAGCCCCAAGTAGATTGGAGCATATCCCTAGAAGAATGAGCAAAAATTGC
The DNA here is from genome assembly GCA_002525835.2 of Ipomoea batatas. NCBI lineage: Eukaryota > Viridiplantae > Streptophyta > Magnoliopsida > Solanales > Convolvulaceae > Ipomoea > Ipomoea batatas. The sequence goes on along the minus strand of CM008334.1, from coordinate 18,202,828 downwards.
ATAAGAACTTCAAAATTCAATGTTAGCAACATTATAATCACACAGATGGGTGTAAACATAAATATATAATGCATAGAAATGTATGCAAATGTACCTGAAGATTTCTGGAGTCATACCAATATAATGAATGGCTTTTCTGAAAAAGTCACGCAATTGGCCAAATGCAAAGACATAGCTGAAGAAGGTGGTCAAGGCAGTGAAATACCATGGATAAGATCATAACTAGATTGTATAGGACTCATCAAATTGTTAAGGGACAAACTCACAACCAAGACATCTTTAGCTCACATGATTCTATGGAATTCATTCACAAAACCATTAAGATTTGTTAATTATTGGAAAATAAGCTACATATTATTTTTGGTAAATATGATAGGGGATAGAGGTGATTAGAATCAAACTCAGGTCTACTACCTAGAAAGGAATGTAGCTTAACACCAAACTACACCTTAAACCCTATGTTATATATATATATTACTTTCAAACAACAGTGACCTGTCCAATTTTACATAACTACATAAACCATAAACATTCTTTACAAAATTCTATCAACTCTCTCTCAGTGGCCGACATAAATAATTATCAAGGTTATTTCTAGTAATGTAAGAAAAACGGATTAGAAGCATTACTCTCTAGTCTAGCATTGGGCGAGGAAGCCTTCTAATTTCTATTTAACACCAATCCTCAAACTGCTAATTTAAAGTCAAATAAATTTGTGAAAAATGAACTGATACATTGTTTATCAAACATTTCGTTATAAAAACAACATCATGATATCAAATCAACTATAATTATAAATGACATGATTTAAGATAAACATAGACCAACAAATCTGTTGAGAACAGATTGAGAATCCAATGTATGGCAAACAAATTATTACAAAATACATACTAAAGCATCGATCATATTGCTACTGCAACAAATATTGCCAGAGAAGTACACACATAAGCAACAAGTTCGTTTATCGCAAAGGAAATCTCAATGCCATCAACGCCTGCAAAATATGTTATAAAAAAAAAAGAGTGGGTAACATAAATAGAGCATGACATTGAATATGATATGGTCATATAAAATAGCATTTTCATTCGTAATGTAATCATTGAATTCGTATTGACAAAAATAGCATTTGATGGAAGACTAACCTGTTCCGTTTAATTGAAATGCCACATAAAACTTTGTTGAAAGTGATCTCCAGACATTTGAAATATGCATAGCGCCAAGATGTCTTGAACAATAGAGTACATAATACTCCAATGAATCCAACAAAGAAACCAGGTCCCAAACCAGCGTAGAACCACATCAAAAACTCATGATCATCATTGGTTAATTTAGTTTTTGTAGGCTGCTTAACAAATGACGGTTTATCATCACCAGGGCAACTCTTCAAAAGTGGGACACCACAAAGCCCTTCGTTCCCAATGTAAATGGATGGATCATCGAGGGTCTGGAGTTGATGTCCCGTTGGTATTCTTCCATTTAACTTGTTAAATGACAAATTCAGATAGCTCAAAAAATTCAAAGATGATAAGCTTTGAGGAATGGGACCGGAGAACGCATTCATTGACAAATCAAGAGATTCAATTTTGCTCAGATTGCCAATTGTCTGAGGGATAGTCCCACTCAGATTATTTCTAGAAAGATTTAGATTATTCAATGCTTGCAAACTCATCACTTCTAATGGAATCTCTCCAGTTATATGATTCCCTGAAAGGTCAATGGATTTAAGAAATTCAAGGTTTCTGGTATACTCCAATTCCAATCCTTTTATATCCTCATAAATGTTTTCCTCATAAACTCTACCAAAGGGATCAACAAGGAATATAAAGTTACCATAACCATAGTTAACCATGGCAGTGAAGTTGTTGAAACACCAAGGGATAGGCCCAGATATATTGTTATTTGCCAAGTTCAACAACTGAAGATCTTTCAGATAACACAATTGAAATGGAATATCTCCAAAGAATTTATTTTTCTGAATATTAAGAAACCTCAGACTTGCTAGGTTTTCTCCGATCCAAGGAGGAATAACATCCATTAATCCATTTTCACTTAAATCCAAGGTGATCAAGATTCCTAAATTTTGCAAGCTTGAAGGGATTCCCCCTTCAAATTTGTTGTTCTGCAAATGCAGAGAGAGGAGGCAACTTAGAGATCCTAATGAATCTGGAATGCGACCAAATAAATGGTTATTCCCCAAATCTAAATAGGTCAACACTTGTAGTTTTCCAAAGCACGAAGGTATTTCTCCAGACAACTTATTTGAAGAAATATCAAGGATCTCTAAATGTTTTAAATTGCACAACCACTTTGGAATTTCACCAGTCAAATGATTGTCTGAAAGATAGATGCTGCTCAATTCATTCATGTAACCTTCAGCAACACTCATGGGGAGTTCTCCTCTAATATTATTCTTAGAGAGATCAATTCTATTGCAAGTCCAGGTTAAATTTCCAAACCAATCAGGGATAGCATCTGAGATGCTTGCATTGGGCATTATTATGGATTGAACTTTTGTTTGGGTACGGAGCCATTGTGGAAAGCGAGGGCCAACTTTGATTGAATCCATTGAAATGTATTCCAATTGAAAAGGAGGAACCCAGTTGGAGCTTACATCAAGAAATAATGAATTTCTAGATATTTTTAACTCTCTGAGGTTGGTAAGTTCTGAAAAATGTAATTCAGAGAGAATGCCCTGGAAGGAATTATTGGATATATATAAAGTGTGGAGGTTTGAAAGCTGTCCAAGGCTTGTGGGAATGCTACCACTGAACTTGTTGTTAGAAATATATAGCACAGACAACATTGACAAATTTCCAAGTGAATCTGTTATGGGACCAGAGAGGGAATTTGAACGGAGAGAAAGGCTTTTTAAATTTTTATACATGTATAACTGGTTTGGTAGTTGACCAGTAAAATGGTTGTCATCTAAGGATAACATTTGCAAACTATATGAAAGACACTCAGATGGAGCTCCTAAGGAATCCGTCAACGACCCGCTTAGGTCATTACCAGATAAATCTAGAGTTTGCAATCTACAAAGACGACTTATGCTATTTGGAATTGAACCTTCAAACCTATTGTGTTCTAAGTTAAGAGAGGTTAAAGAAGTCAAATTTCCGAGACAATTGGGAATCAGACCTCGAAAAGAATTAAAACTGAGATCCATGGAAACCATATTGAGGAGCTTACAAAATGGAATTAACAGTGAAGATTTGAAGTGGTAAGCTGAATTGACATTATAAGGTAGATTGAGATTCTCAAGTCTTGTGAGATTAGATAACCATAGAAGGGTCATGGCATCACATGTATTCCCACCGAGATCCAGGGAGATGAGAGAAGTGGAATTAACAAGTGAAGGAGGATTGGTAAACTTAAGCTGACACTCATGCAAGTTTAAAGAAGAGAGAGATACAAATTTATTGATTGTGCCAAACAAATTTTCACTTCGTTGTTGAATGGAAATGAAAGACATGTCAAGAACTTTTAGGGAAGAAAGGTTGGCCAACCAATCCAAGTTATTTGTCTCCAAATCATTATTTACAGAATACCAGTGAGCATTAGGTAACCATCCAAGGTGGAGATACTCTAGCTTCGAAAGATTCCCAAGATGAAGGGGAATCTTTCCCACAAAACGTGAGCCTGAGAGGTTAAGATACCTCAAGTTTTTGAAAGATCCCAAGAATTTGGGAATTTGAATCTCAGCAAAATTGTTCAAGCTTAAATCAAGGTAATTCAAATATGTCAAGTTGATTAGAGAATCACTGATCTCACCTCGCAAGCAGTTCTTGCTATACATATCATCATCATCATTGTATGGGTTATGTAAGTCAAGCTTCCAAACATGACCAATTACAGAGCCACAAGAAACTCCTTCCCATGCACAACAGTCAAGACCTGCCCATGAGGAGAGACGATTTGATCTGTCGATTAGGCTCTCCTTGTGTCACACCCCAAATAATAGCGTAACCCGGCCGTATTAGTAGAAAAAAAAAATCACTACAATACGAAGCCTGCTAAACAAAATATCATCCACAAGATAATCTAAACAACTGCTTGATCTTAAAGTTTCTTCTCCCAAAGATTGCTTAATAGGAAGTATAATATATACATTTAAGCGTAGAAACATAGTCTAAAATCTATAACATGGAATCCAAGGTCCCACTATGGAGGTTGAGCTTCCACAAAAAGATTATAAGGAGTCCCCAAACACAAGGCACTAGACTAATATCCTAGAGCCTTTAATCCCAAAAAATTGACCTCCCTTGTCTTAACCTCGATCAACAACCTATTCGGAAAACATGAAACACACGAGTGAGTTCAAAAGCTTAATAATCATATGACACTTCTCTACCAAATCAAGTATAGAGAATAAAGAGGACCACACATAGATAAGATAACATAAGATGTAAAGTAAATTGAATATTATAAGCTTTAGCATTCAAAATACAATTTTATCGCATATGAGTATCAATCCTAGAGTTCTCCTTCAAGTCATAAATCATAGTTCGATGCTCAAATAACATAAATAAAATAAATATAAATAAAGATATTACATACCTACATCCCCGTTTTACTTGAGAACTATTTTATACTCATAGTNNNNCCTCCTATTGGACTTCTCAAGCTTAGAGATAATACAATTTTTTTTTTATTGAGCCCAAAGAAAGACTAAGCCCAAACAACACTTAACCAATTAAATTATAATTTGGGCCTAGGAAGAATAGGACTTAAAGCAACTTGTTAGACTATTATTATTATTATTATTATTATTATTATTATTATTATTTTTAGATTTGAAAATATGTCATTACACCTTGAACCTGAGAAGAGCAACTCGTTCCACTTCAATGCAGCTACCATTATTGTTTGAGTAACAATACTCAAATTTGCAAATGAATAGAAGAAAAACGAACAGCAGCATAATATTATTGTAAGTATTATGTTTCATGGTGGGTTGAATGTAGTGAATATAATAATCTTTGGCAAGTGCTTAGAGTTTTGGTTATGGGAGCAATATATATAGAAGGAGCCTATGTTAGGCTTCACAATTCTTATGGTGAATTCTCTATAATTAGTTGTCATCAAAGACTTGTATCTAAGTCTCCTTATACCCCACAAAATCGGTGTACCAAAGGACACAGGCTCAAAGCGTTATTATTTTCTCAATCAACATGGCAGACTTGTCTATATACATATGGTGAAACATATACTTCTTATATATACTCTATACATATGCATATGTGAGTTTTAAATTCTACCAATCTCCTTATAGATACACTAGGATTTTTTATTCTCGTTATACATATAATAAAAAATTAATACATGAACTTTCAAAATTTACTACTTGTAACCAAACTTTCTATTATAATGTGGACTATCTTGTCTTGCCATCGAAGACTTGTCTCTAAATCTATTTTTACCACGCTATGGTGTATATAAAAAGTGTCCTTCTCTAAACTATTCAAAATCAAAAGACCTATCTCTAAGTCTTCTTATACATACCCCCATTAGGTGTGTGCCAAAGGTCCAAATTAAAACTTTGCTATCTTGTATATTTACTAGCATGAGAATCAACTTCTTAGTCTATGAAGTGAAGCTCACGTCATAAGTCTTCCCCCTCCCCAAAATAATGATATACTTACAAATATTTTTTAGACGTCCCAATTGTAGCAACCAAAGACTTTGTGAGTCTTCTTACACCCCATGACGGTGCAAACTTCTGACACCCCTTGACGGTGCAAATTAAACTTCTTACACCCCTTGACGGTGCAAACTTCTGACACCCCTTAACGGTGCAAATTAAACTTCTTACATCTCTTGACGGTGCAAATTAGTTATATCTAAACTTTGATTATATTGTGCTACACAAGCAAGGAATAGAAGTGGAGTAAAAAGTAAGAGTAATTGAGTAAATGTAGTATTTCTTTAATTTTAACTAACTAGATTTCTCATTTAATTTTAACTAACTAGTAGTTATAAACAGATACTGCATTGTAACAGTGTCAGTAGTACTCAAAAAAAAAAAAAACTAACTAGATTTCTCATTTAAATAAAATGAATGACATGTTTTTTTGAAAGCAAATGAATGACATGTTAAAAAACCTATAGACTAGGATATTATTCCTTTAGTGTGATATTTACTCCTATTCTCTGTAGTTACCATTCTTGGAGTGGACATGTCTAATTCCACTTAAATTTCCTTTGTAGTATTTAATATTACTTTGGAATTATATTTTATACTACGCTAAGTTTGATAGGTAAATCGCTAGAACTCCATACTTGAGAGCCCTCTCAATTGATCTCATGTTTTTTTCTCTTATATTTTAGCTATTGATTATCTTAGATGGATGAATCAAATTAGTCCACAGTTCTCACGAGAAGCTTAGTTCTCATTTAATCCTAATTATATACTCTGTATATAATATCGGATATAAAAGTCATGAATGTCCATCAATACCTTAAAATTTTTCATGCAGTTTCAAGACACAAATACAATATATACTAGTGCATTATATATTTATCGTTGGAAAATTTTTATTATATATTTATAATTATATCATCATTATTACAGAATATAAATCTTATATTTTTATAATTTTACTTAAGAAATATGACACTTTTATTCCATGAATTCTAAGAAAATAACTAAATGTTTTGCTCGTTAAGATTATTTTTTGATTTGGAAGTAAATATCTAATATCATTGAATTGTATGTATCCTATCATATGTGCATAACCAAAGTGCTTGTGATACTATACATTAGCCATACATATATTTCCTTAGTCTGTAAAAGCTATTGTCCACTATAACTTGTGAAATAATATACACTCTACATATTAAATTAACGCATATGTAGTGACTTATATATTCTGCAAATTTTAGAAACATAATCTTTGTATTTTATCAAATGGCGAAACATATACTTCTTATATATACTCTCTACCTATGCATATGTGACTTTGAAATTCTATCAATCTCCTTATACAAATGCACTTGGATTTTTTATTCTTGTCATACATATAATAAAAAATTACTACATGAGCTCTCAAAATTTACTACTTGTAACCAAACCTTCTAAAGTAAACTATCTTGTCTTGTCGTTGAAGACTTGTCTCTAAATCTATTTTTACCGCGCTATGGTGTATATATCAAGTGTCCTTCTCTAAACTATTCAAAATCAAAAGACTTATATCTCTAAGTCTTCTTATACCCCATTAGGTGTGCCAAAGGTCCAAAACATTGCTATCTTGCTTGTATATTTACTAGCATGAGAATCTAGTACAATGACTTTATAAGTCAGATTAGTAAAGTCTTTTTGTAAGTGAATTTTTCAAAAACACTAAAGTCATTACATGTTAATAATGTACAATTTCTTGCCCAAACTTCATTGTGTGCATTATTTCCACCTTAGTTTCAACACTTTCTTAGCAAACATTTATTGCTAAGAATACTTTTCTTGTCAATTAAGTTGGCCACAGTATCTTTCTTAAGACTTTGAAATTAATATTCTTATGTTTGTTCTTATCAAAATAACAAGATAGATATGGTCCGATCCAATTCTCAAACTTTTTAAAACTATTTAGCTACTATCTATAAATTTTTTAAATTCGTGATTAAGTAGTAAAGTAGGTATATATTGTATTTAATTTTAAATTAATGTTGGTTCAGTGGTTCTCCCAAATGTTGTTTAATTTGTTGGACTCAACAGGAAAGTATTTTATGCCAACCATATCAGGAATGCATATCTGGCTAAGTTTTTTATGCATTGTGCATTTTAGTGCCATTAATAAACCAGACTAAAATGTAATTTCTTCTGTCAATGTCTGTGAGAGAAACAGAAATTACATGTTAGTAATTCTAGTATTCGTGGAATGAAAATTGTATTTGCTCAATTAATTAATAAATAAATTTTTACTTGATAGTGCTTATTGAATTAAGGATTAATGAGGTCAACAAATTTGGGAATATATCATTTACTTAAATAGCTTGCACAAATTCTTGCCCAATCTTCATGGTATGCATCATTATCACCTTCAACAACTTCTTAGCAAACATTAATTGCTTATATAAATTTTCTTGAGAAGTTGGACATTGTCTCTTTTCCAGGACTTCCCATCCTGTCTATTCGAAGACTTCGTGACTAAGGCAGCAAGGCTTTGTAGCTAGCTAGTGTAGTCTATTTGGTTAGTTTCTTTTATTTTATTCTAATGCCAATTTTTTAAATTTTATTGAAAAAAATTATATATATAGAAGTTAGAACATTGAATTATACAAGATAATACAATTAGGCCATCCAACTTTTTCTATAAAAAAAAATACAATACATTGGAGGTGGAATCCTAGTGATGAGACCAGTATAAGATGACTAGTCTAATTTGTAAAGCCTGATATGGAAGAGTCCATGACTATGACATCTTAAAGATGGCTAGTCTAGCCTTGATTAATTATGACAAAAGCGGAAAGCCCACTGCTGTTACTTGGGTGTGTTTTGGGGTAACTTAAAATTTGGTGGTTACCAAACCAAATGTTTTATCAATTCAATTGGAATCAACCCCTACTAATTTAACTAGTTTGTATAGTGTTGGTGGTGGTTGTGAAATTATTATTATTATTATTATATCAGTTTGCTTACCATTTCTTAGAATTTAGTACAATGACTTTATAAGTTAGATTTTTTATAAGTTAGATTAGTCAAGTCTTTTTTGCAAGTCAATTTTTCAGAAACATCAAAGTCATTACACATTAATGTACAATTTCTTGCCCAATATTCAGTGTGCATTATTTCCACCTTAGCTTCAACAATTTCTTAGCAAACATTTATTGCTAAGAAAACATTTCTTGACAATGCAAGTTGGCTGCAATATCTTTCCCAAAAGCTTTGAAAATAATACTCTTATGTTTGTTTTAATCAAAATACAAGTTGGTGTTGTGCAAGTATCCAATTATGAATTATAGTTCACCATACAATAACCTAGATAAATTTTGCACACTCTTAGTTGTTAATTGAGCTCCATACTTTTTAAAACTCTTTAGCTATTATATATATGTTAGTCAATCTTTCTTTCTTTCTTTCGATATATTTATTTTTTTTTAAAAATTCTTTTTATTTTCTATTTAACCGGTGTTCCTTATATGGACTACTAAAGTAGTATGATAATGCATGGCATGATGAAAATTGTGTAATTTAAGTGTAGTTATTAATGTTTTGAAAATTTGTATTTTTCTCTCCAATGTGATGCCCATTCTTTACAAAATTCTACCAAAACCCTCTCAGTTACATGATATAAATAATTATGAAGACCATTTTTTTTTTTTTTTGAAACAATCAAGGTCATTTCTAGTAATTCAATTGACAAATTAGAAGCCTTCCAAGTCGAATAATTTCTATTTTAACACCAAAACTCAAATTGAAAATTTGAAGTCTAATAAATTTGTTAAAAATTAATTGATACACCATTTATCAAACACCTCCTTATAAAAACAACATCATAATATCAAATCAATTATAATTAAAAATAACATGGTTTATGACAAACACCGATCAAGTAATATGTTGAGAACACATTGAGAATCCAATATATGGCAAACAAAATTATTACAAAATACTAAAGCATCATATTGCTACCGCAACATATATTACAATAAGTACATACAAAAGTAACAATGCAAATACGTTTATCGGAAAGGAACCCTTCATCACCATCAACGCCTGCAAAATATGTTATAAAAAAAGAAGAGTGAGTAACATAAATATTACTTCTTCTTTTTTTTGAAAAAAACATAAATATTACTTAATTAGGTTTTGTATACATATAGTGAAGGCAATAATGGGTTGTCGGAGGTGGCTACATTCACTACCCGACTCGCTCCCAACCTGAAACAACTTGATTTTTTAAAATTTCACCTTTTCTTCCTCCATGCATATACCCATCACTACTTATTGTTTTAATAAAAATATTAAAATTGGCTATATATATATATATATATATATATATATATATATATATAAGTTTTGGTGTCAGGTTACACCTTCCTCTGTCCTTATTTTACAACATTCATCATCTTTATCTTAAGTTATTACTTATCTTACTCTTTCATTTTTTACACAAGGAGACCAAAACATAAGCAAATTTAAGTTTAAGATGGAATTAACAATTACTACGTATATTGTTGTGATATATGTCGACAAATTAAAACCAGCAATTTTAGAGAACGGTTAAAAATAACATATAACTGATGAAATAAATTTGCAAATCTATGAATATGAATCTCAGAGAGTAAAATGCGCAGTCTACCTGTTAAATACATTGCTTTATAAGTTCTATCACTATTTTAGTATATAAAGTAACAAATAAGGTCCATTCTAAATGCAAACCTATGAATTCCCCCGGCCCGTAAGAAATCAAAATCTTATATTATTTACAAGTTCAATAATATAATATATGTAATCGTTGAATTTGTATTGGACAAAAGTAGTATTTGATGGAAGACAAACCTGTAGCCTTTAGTTGATGAAATGCCACATAGTACTTTGTTGAAAGCAATCTCCAAAACTTTGAAATATGCATAGAGCCAAGATGTCTTGAACAATAGAGTACATAATACTCCAATGAATCCAATAGAGAAACCAGGTCCCAAACCAGTGTAGAACCACATCATAAACTCATGATCATCATCGGTTAACTTTGTTTCCACAGGTTGATTAGCAAATGGCGGCAGTTTATCATCACCAGGGCAGCTCTTCAAAAGTGGGGTGCCACAAAGTCCTTCATTTCCAATGTAAATGGATGAATCGTCGAGAGTCTGAAGTTGACGTCCCGTGGGTATTCTTCCATATAAATTGTTAAATGATAGATTTAGATAGCTCAGAGCAGTCAAAGATGATAAACTTGAAGGAATGTGACCAGAGAGCGCATTCCTTGACAAATCAAGAGATTCAATTTTGCTCAAATTGCCAATAGCCTGAGGAATATTCCCACTCAAATTATTTGCAGAAAGATTCAGATTATTCAATGAAAGCAAACACATTAACTCTGTTGGGATCTCTCCAATTATATGATTCCCTGAAAGGTCGATGGATCGAAGATATGGAAGAGTTCCAGTATACTGCAAACTTAACCCTTTTATATCTTCATACATGTTTTCCTCATACACGTTTTCATAGATACCATCCACGTTGATTGAGTCATCAACCATTGAAGTGAAGTTGTTGAAACACCGAGGGATAGACCCAGAAATGTTGTTATTTGCCAAGTTCAGCAACTGAAGAGCATTCAGGTAACACAATTGCAATGGAATATCTCCAAAGAATTTGTTTTTCTGAAAATTAAGAAACCTCAGACTTGCTAGGTTTTCTCCGATCCAAGGGGGAATAACATCCACTAATCCATTTTCACTTAAATCCAAGGTGATCAACCTTCTTAAATTTTGCAAGCTTGAAGGGAGTCCCCCTTCAAATTTGTTGTTCTGCAAGTGCAGAGAGTAGAGGTTACTTAGAGATCCCAATGAATTTGGAATGTGACCAAATAAATGGTTATTCCCCAAATCTAAATATTCCAACTCTTGTAGTTCTCCAAAGCACGAAGGTATTTCTCCATATAACTTATTTGAAGAAATATCAAGGATATCTAAACGTTTTGAATTGCATAACCACTTTAGAATTTCACCAGTCAAATGATTGTGTGAAAGATAGATCCGTGAAAGATAGATCCTCACTGGACTACCTTGCTTGAATTCATTCATGGAACGACCTTCTATACTCATGGGGAGTTCTCCTCTAATATCATTTTTAGAGAGATCTATATCAAAGACGCAAGTCCAGAATAAATTTCCAAACCAATCAGGGATAGTGTCTGAGATGCTTGCATTGGACATGTATAGGGTATTAACTTTTGTTTGGGTACGAAGCCATTGTGGAAAGTAAGGGCCAACTTTGATTGAATTCATTCCAATGCTTTCCAATTGAAAAGGAGGAATCCAGTTGGAGCTTACATCAAGAAATAATGGATTTTCAGATATTTCTAACTCTCTAAGATTGGTAAGTTTTGAAAAAAGTGATTCAGAGAGAATGCCCTGGAAGGAATTATGGGATATATCTAAATCGTGAAGGTTTGAAAGTTGTCCAAGACTTGTGGGAATGCTACCACTGAACTTGTTGTTAGAAATATATAAGAAAGACAACATTGACAAATTTCCAAGTGAATCTGCTATGGGACCAGAGAAGGAATTTGAATGGAGAGAAAGGCTATTTAAATTTTTATACATGTATAACTGATTTGGTAGTTGGCCAGTAAAATGGTTGTCATCTAAGGATAACATTTGTAAACTATATGAAAGGCACTCAGATGGAGCCCCCAAGAAATCCGTCAATGACCCGCTTAGTTCATTAGAAGATAAATCTAGAGTTTGCAATCTACAAAGACGACTTATGCTATTTGGAACTGAACCTTCAAACCTATTGCTTCCTAAGTTAAGAGAGGTTAAAGAAGTCAAATTTCCAAGACAATGGGGAATCAGACCTTGAAAATTACTCCAAAAGAGATTTATAGAAACCTATTATTATTATTATTATTATTATTATTATTATTATTATTATTACTACTACTACTACTACCACAAGGATGAGTGAGATAAGAAAGAAAGAAAAACATTATTGTTGTTGTTACGGAAATAGAAATAAAAAGTGGCAAGATAGATGGACAACAAGAGGAATATAAATGTTAGAGATGACAAGGGTATAAAATAATCATTTCACAATTCAGGCCAATCAGCTAACAAAAAACACAACTCTTCTTAGCTTTTTAATTTTGAATTATTTCTTGAATAAACTCATGCAATAAGCTATTTTACCAAATATTTAAATTAGCTTATTGACCAGTCAAATCAAACAAATTTTGAATTATCAGTCATTTATCAAACACTAACTTAAATTTTATTTTTGGTGGTGTTATTTTGATTGATTGTTAAGGAATGTCATTAGGCACAAATTACTTAATTGGAAAAGAATGTCATTAGAAGGTATGATTAGTTGATAACATTAGCTGATTGTGGAAATATGTTTGGTAAGTTAGCTGTTAGGTGATAGCTTGTTTAGTTTAATTTATTTTCTCAAAAAGATAATTGAAAAGATTGCTTTGAGTAGACTTTTGAATTTTAGTATTTTTAAGTTACAATAAACACTTAAATTGATTTTTTAACCACGTCAAACAATTAATAGTGATCAAATAAATCAAAATTGCTTGATAGACTAATTATTTACCAAACAGTGCCAATATATTTTTGGAGTACTTCATGACCAAGACTTTGTGAAAATAGCTAGTCTAGTCTATTTTGTTTGCTCCTTCTTTTTCTTCACAACAGCTTATAAAATATTATTGAAATTTGATTAATTTCGCTTCAGAGTGGTAAAACTAGTCATTATGTTGCGATAAGATCATAAGAGTAATGACAGTAATTTAATAAAAATGCTTGCTTAGCTTCTTTAGATTATTTGTACTAAATCTTATTTCAGGAGGTGTGATTTTGATTGATAGTTAAGGCATGTCATTAGGGGTAAGATTTTGCACAAATTACTTGGAAAAGAATGACACTCACTAGTAAAAAAGAATATATAATCTAATGAGTTTCATATATAAAATGAAAAATAAATGAAAATGTTTAAATTAGTTGAAAGATTTGCATTTAAAAAAAAAGTAATTTGAAGTTCATATTATTCTTTGATGAATTTTTATTTTGAGAATATTGAATAATTTGTTAAGTTGTTTGGCACTTGGCGTGATCAACATTGTGAAAAAAGTAATACTTTTGTATCGAACTGTAATGATTTTTTTGTGAATATGTAATACTTTTCAAGAGAAAAGGTAAAATTTAACGACTATCGTTTCTTCAAGTAAAGAAATGGCACCGTTTTCGGACTATGGTTTACAGTATAATAACTGTGTTTTTGGAATCTATCTCATGCAAGTTTTTATGCTCTAAGTATCTTTCTTGTTGAATATTTTGTATTTTGATATAGATTTTAATAAATATTATGTTGAGTATTTTAAATTTACAATTATATAAAAAATTTCAAATTAAATTATTGCACATGATCTTACTTTTTTTTTTTCTTCAAAGCTGATCGTGCGAAAGTCAAATTAATTACAAGAAACGAATCTTCGTAAGAATTTCATTGCTAATGTATCAATGTTGTCAGATGGTAACCTATGATAGAACCATGTGAGGTGGAATTGAAATCCTAGTGAGACTGGTAACATAAGATGACTAATCTACTTTATATAGCCTGCTTTAGAAGATTCCTTGATCATGACATTTTAGACGTCCAATTGTAGCAATCAAAGACTTTGTGAGTCTTCTCACACCCCTTGTCGGTGCAAATTAGTTATATGTAAAATTTGATCGTATTGTGCTACATAAACAAAGAATAAAAAGTGAAGTAAAATGTAAGAGTAAATGAAATATTTTAAATTTAAATGACTAGATTTCTTAGTTTTAAAAATGAATGACATTGACAGGGTAATTGGGTACCCGACCCGGAACCACTGGCAGGATAGTTGTCGTTCAAACTACCCAGGACACCTCACTCATCAGCATCAATGCTCAACGGTCCCACTCTTCAGCATTGATGACCAACGTTCAGCTCCTCAGCATTGATGACCAACGTTCAGCTCCATTACTGAGCTAAAGAATATAAAAAGGCTCACAAAACACTCGTAGAGGGACGACACTTGAACTTAGCAAAACAACACTCAACTCATCTTGTACACTGAGCACTGCACTCAATATTGTACTCAAATACTCAAACTACCACTCAATATTGTAAACGTTTTATTTCATTCAATTCAAAGCCATTACACTTCAAACTACCACTCAATATCTAGCTCTTCAATCACTACTCAAACTCTAGGTCGATCTTCGGAGGCTTGGGATATTCCACTGCCAAAGGAAGCTCATCCTCGGGCACAAGACTGATGGTCATACCCTCCTCCACAGGAGCTTGTCTCGGCTGCTTCGCCACATTCTTCTCCTCTTCCCCATCTGACGGAATGGTCAATGGGTCCTCAATAGTATCCCCGACTTCGTGCCCGCCTGCCTTCCTCTGCTTCAGCATCTCGCGTCTGGCCAGTTCCATTAGGCGTGATGACCGGTGCCTCTTCATCCCTGTGCTTGCTCTCTTTGGACTCATGACAAGAATAACGTGGTGAGGAAGGATGGAAGACACAACGTCTGAGGAAGTTCTTATATACACAAGAAGACGACTCATGCAAGGAAAGAAAATCGCAAGAATATTAGGAAATATTCCACAAATCCATGAAGTTTCCATCCAATAAACTTTCCTTCTAGAATCCCAGCCAAGTTTTCAACACAGTACCGAGCTATTACTCCCTAGCTACCTCAGTCATTCTCGCTAGTTACGGAGTGGGGGGCTGGTGACAGGGTAATTGGGTACCTGACCCGGAACCACTGGCAGGATAGTTGTCGTTCAAACTACCCAGGACACCTCACTCCTCAGCATCAATGCTCAACGGTCCCACTCCTCAGCATTGATGACCAACGTTCAGCTCCATTACTGAGCTAAAGAATATAAAAAGGCTCACAAAACACTCGTAGAGGGACGACACTTGAACTTAGCAAAACAACACTCAACTCATCTTGTACATTGAGCACTGCACTCAATATTGTACTCAAATACTCAAACACTGTATCAACATTACATTCAAATAATATACCAGTAATACATTATTACCGTCAGACATGTTAAAAAATTATAGGCAAGGATATTAGTCCTTTACCATGATATTTATTGCTTTTTTTTTTTTGAATACCCCATGATATTTATTCCTATTCTCTGTAGTTATCATTCTTAGAGTGGAGCGGTCTAATTCGACTTAAATTGTCTTTGTAGTATTTAATATTAGTTTTGAAATTTTATTCTATGTTACATTAAGTTTAGTTTGAGAGGCAAATCGCAAGAATTCCAAGCTTGAGAGCCCTTAGCTCTCAACTGACTTCACTTTTTTTTTTTTGTCTTATTTTCTACCTATTGATCATCCTAGATGAAGTAATCAAATTAGTCCACACTTCTCACGAGAAACTTGATTCTCATTTAATCCTAATTATATATATAGTATCAAATTAAATATAAAAGTCATGAGTGTCTATCAACACTTTAAAAATTTTCATTTAGTTTCAAGACACTAATATATACTAGTGCATTATATATTTATTGTTGGAAAAATTTTATTATATATATTTATAGTTATATCATCATTATTACGGAGTATAAATCTTATATATTTATGATTTTACTTAAGAAATATGAATCTTTTATTCATTGAATTCTAAGAAAATAATACTTTCTCATTTCCTTTTTTTTTAGTACTACTGGCTCTGTTACAATGTATTATTTGTCCATATATATATATATATGTATGTAGCCCGTAAGGGCTGTTCAAGTGGCAGAGCGGGCTTGGCTCTGGCCGTGAGGCCAGGGATCGAATCCCCCTGCTAACTTGGGCATTCCGGCCAGCTATGGGAAACCTAGGCTGATTTACATCCCTGTGGGCCTTTGCCGGTAGGTTCATGGGGCGAGTGTTTACCTGAAACTCAGTCCTGAGCGGTAGGGATTTGACTCGATAAACCCAATATATATGTATGTACACACACACACACACACACACACTTTTTCAACCTACTGGAGCACAAAGAATCAATGCTCGCAAAAATTTCATTGAGCTACAAGCTACTTGATATCTTATTTGTTAATTATACTTATCTTACAGTCATGAACAAATAATAACTATGGAAGGAGGTATTAGGAATGCCTAAGGAATATCTTCCAATTGGAATTCTAACCAAAATGATGCTTCAAGTTTAGGCTAATAAGAAACAACATGTATGTGCTCATTGCGTACCAAGCTAAATCACCAAGAAAAAATCAGGACTAACGAAGCCAATTATCAATTTAAAATGATCTCACACAATGCCAATTGTTAGAATGAATAATACAATACTTTTATTTAAAGTTTAAACTAAATGTTTTGCTTGTTAAGCTTATTTTTTGATTTAATTTTCGAAGTAAATATCTAATATCATTATATTGAATTGTATGTGTCCTACTATATGTGCATGACTAAATTGCCTGTGATACTATGCATTAGCCATACATATATTCCTCAGTCTAAAAGCTATTGTCGTCCACTACTATAACTTAAGAAATAATATACACTTTATAAATGCATATGTAGTGACTTATATATTCTGCAAATTTTAGTACATGTAATTTTTGTATTTTATGAATATGGTGACACATATATACTTCTTAAGTTCTTATATATACTCTCTACTTATGCATATGTGACTTTTAAATTCTACAAATCTCCTTATACAAATGCACCAGGACTTTTTTTTTTTTTTTTTATCGACATTCATATAATGAAAAATTACTACATGAACTCTCAAAATTTACTACTTGTAAGCTGTAACCAAATTCTATAAGGTTGACTACTTTTTCTTGAAAAATTAGACGTCACCGAAGACTTGTTTCCAAATCTTTTTCTACTCCACTATGGTGTATCAAGTATCATCTAAAACTATTCACAATCAAAGACCTATTAGTCTTGTTATACCACATTATAAAATTTACTACTTTATTGTAACCAAATTCCCTAAGGTGAACTACTTTTTCTTGAAATTTTAGATGTCATCGAAGACTTGTCTCTAAATCTTTTTTTACCCCACTATATATGGTGTATCAAGTGTCATCTAAAATTATTCACAATCAAAGACTAGTCTATAAGTCTTCTTATACCGCCATTATGTGTGCCAAAGGTCCAAAACATTACTATATTGTATATTTACTAGTATGAGAATCAACTTTTTAGTCTTTGAAGTGAAGTTCACATCATAAGTCGTCCCCCACAATAATGTTATACTTACAAACAGTTTTTAGACATCCCAATAGTTGCAATAGTTAAAAAATTATAAGCAAGAATATATATTACTCCTTTACCGTGATGTTTACTCCTAGGAATGCCTAAGGGATAACTTCCAATAGGAATTGTAACAAAAAAAAAAGGTTCAAGTTTAGGCTAAAAACAACATACATTTGCTCATTCCGTACCAAGCTAAATCACCAAGAGAAAATCAGGACTAACGAAGTCAATTCTGTAAGCCAACTATCAACTTAATTTTTTTTTTTTGTAATGACGAGAAAAATTCGCAATCACTACATAAAAGTGTGCATGGAATAAAATCTTCTCTTGTATAATAGCCCACAAACTACATAGGTGAGGTAAATCGAACTAGGAAAATCCCATGCGACAGGTTCAACGGAGAAGGTATTGACAAGAATCAACACAAGCAGCAAAAGGCAACACATGCATGAGCTTTAGATTTTGACAATCACCATTTCTTTTTAATGACAATATATGTACATCTTACAGTAAGCATTCACACTAAACACAATTTTTTAATTCCTTTTAGATTTCAATATCCAATTGAAGCAAAACAACATTGGCAATGTACACTCACATATAATAATTCATTCCAGCTTAACTCTGTTTTCTTCCAACTGTTGTTTATAAGAGTCAGCAGTAAAGTATTTTATGCGAACCATATCACCGTGCTTGTAGAGAAGAGAATGCTTAAACAAGCTTACAGAGTTGAAGCTTATAAACTCTACCAGAAGACAACTTCGGCTTGGATACCATGGTTTAAGTCCTCGGCTGAAAAAGATAAGAACACTTGACTCCACATTTCCTTTAATTTTGTGCTTACTTCATCATATCTATGATAAAAAGAATGTTCACTTCAAATCACCATTAGTTTTCTTGTATGTGTGCTTTGCAACTATGTACCTTGAATTTGTCATTTGCTTCAACAACCTTTATAAATCTCTCTGAAGCTCTGGTTCCCATTATAAAGAAATGAGAAACCTGTTCCTCATATGACATTTTTACTCCAAGGGAAGATTTACAATTACAATGACTAGTTAGTTGGGTTTGACAAACATTGACGAGTTTAATCAACACAGGATATTAAGAGAATAACACTCGTGTATATTTAGTGCCAGAATAGAGTGAGTATGATTGACAAGGTCCATCTTGTAAAATGAAACACTGATATAAGGTACATATTTACTATACTATATAAATGTACATTTTTAATAGTAATTCATGTAAATTATTTTTTCAAGTAAGATGAATATTCATATCATTACGAAAGAAATTAAAGAACTGAAAAAAATATGTAACAATTGAAACATAATATGATACTCCGTATTAAACACACGTCTCAATAGGAATTTATTTAAAAGTTTTAAGTATGACAAATACAATAAACATGACATAGAAAATTTGATAATAAATAAGATGAACATCAATTGCAAATTATACCAAAATCAACAATCCACAATACATAGCAGCGTCTCTTTTGCCTTTCAAGGTTAGAGGAAGAAACTCCCTTCCAACATGTCAAGAGTAATCCACATTTGGGAGCAAAGAGTAATCCACATTAAAGACAATGACAAATACCTTCAACACACAATTCCTCACTGACAATAGCATTGACCTGGAAAATGTTAATAGTCATGTCACTTTTTTTTTTTTTTTATCTAACTTGTAAAAAAAAAAAGGCATACATGGTAAACAACAACTGACAAAAACTTGTGTGAGATCGTCTCACGAATCCTTGTCCGTGAGACGTAAAGATAACCACGGTTCGGTTTGAATTAAATCGTGCACGGTAGAAATTGAACTGGAGCGTAAAGGTTCCAGTTTCATAAAATTGAGAATCGAAACCGGGTGGTTCCTATTCCAAATTGGGGGTGGGGTGGGGGGAGCAATGTTACCAAAGGGGAAGCAAATGACTTAAAAATTAGAAGATAAAAAAGATAAAGAGAATTACTTGGGCTTTGATTCTTATTGAAATTTCGATAAATTACATAGGCAGAAGCAAATGACTTAAAAATTAGAAGATAAAAAAGATAAAGGAACTACTTGGCTTTGATTTTTATTGAAATTTCGATAAATTACATAGGCAACTTAATCTTGGTAAAATTAGTTTAACTTTGAAGTTTAAATATTTGATATAGTCATTGTTTAAAAATTTCATTTTGAAAAATTTTAATTATTGCATTTGGATTATTTAAAAAT
>CM008334.1:18160821-18181817 GCA_002525835.2 Ipomoea batatas | reverse complement strand
ACCACAAAGTCCTTCGTTGCCCATGTAAATGGATGGATCATTGAGGGTCTGAAGTTGACTTCCTGTTGGTATTCTCCCATTTAAATTGTTGAATGATAAGTTCAAGTGGCTCAAAAAATTAAAAGATGACAAGCTTGGTGGAATGAGACCAGAGAGTTCATTTCTAGATAAATCAAGTGATTCAATTTTGCTCAAATTGCCAATAGTCGCAGGGATTGGTCCACTTAGATTATTTCTAGAAACATTCAAGTTCTCCAATGCATGCAAACTCATTATCTCAACCGGGATATTTCCAACAATGTAATTCCCTGAAAGATCTATAGATCTTAGGAATTGAAGGTTTTTAGTGTACTGCAATGTTAATCCTTTTATGACTTCATCAATTACATCTTGGTACATTTTACCAGAAATATCGTTGTACCAAATAACTGTCTGGCAGCCATCAAAAACCATTGCAGTAAAGTTTCCAAAACACTGTGGGATGTATCCTGATATGTTGTTATTTGCCAAATTTAACAATTGAAGATCATGCAATTGACATAGTTGCAATGGAATGTCCCCATAGAACTTATTTCTATAAAAGACAAGATATTTCAAACTCAATAATTTTTCCCCAATCCATGAAGGGATAACATCCATAAACTTATTTTCACTGAAATCCAAGATTTGCAGGCTTGTTAAATTCTGCATGGTTCCCGGGAGTTTCCCTTCAAGTTCATTACTCTGCAAGTGCATAGAGGATAGCAATTGTAGATATCCCAATGAATTTGGAATGTGGCCACTTAGATTGTTATTCCCCAAGTCAAGAACTTCCAAGTTTTGTAGTTTTCCTAAGCATGGAGGTATTTCTCCATATAACTGATTTGTAGACAGAGCAAGAATCTGCAAATCTTTTAAACTGCATAGCGACTTGGGGATGCCACCACTCAAATAATTGTTTGAAAGAGAAAGATAATTCATCGGCATGTAACCTTCAACATGTGGTTTCAAGGAAAGCTCTCCACTTATCTGATTTTTAGAGAGATCTAATGTAGTGCTATTCCAGAAAAAATTCTCAAACCAATCAGGGATAGCACTTGAGATGCTGGCATTAGACATAATCAAGTATTCAACATATCTTTGAGTACGAAGCCAATGAGGAAAGTGAAGACCAATTTTGATGGATTCCATTGCTATGTGAGAGAGTTGGAAAGGAGGAACCCAGGTGGAGCTTACATTCCAAACAAACAAATTACTAGATATGTCCAAATGAAGAAGATTACAGAGATTTGAAAAGTGGAATTCAGAGAGGAAACCTACCAATGAATTATTATATATATACAACTGTCGAAGATTTGAAAGTTGACCAAGACTAGAGGGAACACTACCACTAAACTTATTGTTACTAATATCCAGGTAATTCAACATTGACAAATTTCCAAGTGACTCAATTATTGGACCAGAGAAGGAGTTTGAAGACACAGAAAGGACTTGAAGATTCTCATACTTGTACAACTGGTTTGGAAGTTGACCAACGAAATTGTTAGAATCTAAGTACAATTCTTCCAAACTATTTATTTGGCAATCAAAAAGAACTGCGATGGAGTCCATCAATTTATTCTTGGAGAAATCAAGCACTTGCAATCTACAAAGACTACCAATGGTATTTGGAATTGAACCTGTAAAGCTATTATCACTTAAACTAAGAGAGGTTAAAGAAGTCAGGTTTCCAAAAGAATTGGGAATTGAACCTGAAAACCTATTATAACTTAAATCAAGAGAGGTTAAAGAAGTCAAGTTTCCAAGAGAATTGGGAATTGAACCTGCAAACCTATTATAACTTAAATCAAGAGAGGCTAAAGAAGTCAAGTTTCCAAGAGAATTGGGAATTGAACATGTAAAGGAATTATCACTTAAGCTAAGAGAAGTTAAAGAAGTCAAGTTTTAAAGACAAGTGGGAATTGAACCTGTAAAGGAATTATCACTTAAATCAAAAGAGGTTAAAGAAGTCAAGTTTTCGAGACAATTGGGAATTGAACCTTGAAAGTTGTTAGAACTAAGATCCATGAAAACCAATTTGTGAAACTTACACAACAGAACTAGTGTGCCTGTAAAGGTATTTTTAGAAAGGTCAAGGACTTTTAGAGAGGTTAAGAGCTCAAAAATTTCTAGCATGCTAGAATTAAGATAGCTGTCGCTTAGTTTCAAAAGCTCTAGTCTTGTGAGATTTGACAACCATGGAAAGTATGCATAACCTAAACTATTGAAACTGAAATCAAGGGAGATGAGAGAGGTGGAGTTTACATGTGAAAGAGGACTAATTGTGTTGAGTTGACAACTAGCCAAGTTTAAAGAAGATAAAGACACAAGCTTGTTGATTGTGCGTAACAAATCTTCACTATGCCTAATTGAAATCCCAGACATGTCAAGGCTTTTTAGGGAAGAAAGGTTAGCCAACCAGTCCAAGTTATGTAGCCAAATAATTATCAGATGGAACTCTAACCAAAGCATATCCAAGGTGGAGATACTCTAAGCTTGAAAGATTTCCAAGATGAGTGGGAATATTTCCCACAAAACCAGAGCTTGAGATGTTAAGATACCTCAAGTTTTTGAAAGATCCAAAGAATTCAGGAATTTAAATCCAAGAAAAATTGTTGAGGCTTAGATCAAGGTAATTCAAATGTGTTAAGTTGATAAGAGAATGATTGATCTCACCTCCCAAACAGTTGTTGCTATAGTTTGATGGCAAACCATCGCTATAGTTGTCAATATCATCAGGAGGTGTAGATGGATTATGCAAATCAAGCTTTAGGACATGGCCAGTTGTTGAGCTACAAGAAATTCCCACCCATTCACAACAATCAAGACCGCTCCATGACGAGAGACGGTTTGATATATCAATTAAGCTTTCCTTGAATTGGAGAAGAGCAATTCGTTCCCCTTCAACGCAACTAGCAGCATCATTTGAGTAACAATACTCAAATTTGCAAATGAGCACAAGAAAAATAAGCACTAGCATAATATTATGCTTGGTATGTTTCATGGTGTCTCGAAAGTAAATACAATTTTTTTTTAGTTGCTTTGAGTTTTGTGTATGGAAGCAGCATATGTGAGATATATATATAGCAGGAGCAGCATATGTTTGACGGTTCTTTTGATATGCTTTCTTCCCCCTCCCATGTTAAATCCTGCATTATTAACATTGTTTTTAATCACACAACTCCTTCCATATAAAATTTCAAAATTACAATTAAGTGTAGTAGTTTTGATATTTAAATTAATCTTTGTGGATGATTTCAAATCTATGTATGCATGGAGAATGTAATTTTTAAGTGAATTTTTATTTATTTATTTTGATAAATTATTTTTTTAAACAAATATTATGTTCCATCTTTATTTATTTGCAATAATGATATAAAATTGAATTATTATATTACACATGATTTTTAGTTTTTATTAAAAAGTGACTGCACCAAATTAAAGTTACAAAAGATTAATTTTCTTTAAAATTTCAATACTAATCTATCAATTGAATGATTTGCATAATTTCTTGCCCAAACTTAACGGTACTCATAATTCCCCCTCCCACAATTTCTTAGCAAAAACTTGTTACTTTTTGTTGGCAAGTTGATCATTATATTGTCTCTTTCGGAAAATTTCATGATCATGATTTGTAAAAATAGCCAATCTTGTCTATGGTTTGTTAACTTCTTTAATATATGACTAACAACTTTTAAAACACGAGTTACATTGATTGAGTTAAATTTTAGAAAAGTGAAACTAAACATTCTTTAGAGAGAATTGAATAGTTATTTAATAAATTGTAATCCAATAAAACGCTCGAATAAGTCTTTGTCCCAGATTGAAAAAAGAGGTGGTTTGCACCACTAGATATACAATACCCTTTTAGATGATGTTTGGATTATATAGCTTAGAGGTTCTCTCGCTCATATTGGTGCAAATCAAATCCCATACTTGAGTGATCAAACATTGAGTTGTGCATAGTTCGTTTTATCTTGAGAAACCTACACACCATTTGAACTAAACCTTTTGTGTACTTTCGTTTTGTGCTTCTTTCGGAAATTAATATTTTCGTAAAAAAATATTCTATTACAAAGTGATAAAATTAAACGTATAACTTCACACCCTTGGATGGGGGTTCTAGAGATTTAGGACTAATTTAGCGTAAGTTGAGAAAGTTAGATTAGTAGGATCAACACCTTTGCATCTACCCCAACTAACTCTGATAATGTAGTACAATGACTTTAATGTAGTACAGTGAATTTGAATTACATTTAATTATTAACTGTATCGAAGTTTTAGGGGTTAATAATTTTTATTGATGTATTTATTAGTCTATTAATTATAATTCAAACTACATTCGTTAGTTTTATCAAACTTTTAATTGATATGAAACGAGCAAAAGGCAACACATGAGCTTTAATTAGATTTTTACAATCACCATTTCTTTTAATGACAATACTAGTATTATACCCGTGCGGTGCACGGACAGAGATTTAGACACAAAAAGTACAGTTATTTGAATATGAACGTAGCTAATAAATATTAAGATCATTGATTATTTATGTGTATTTAAATTATACGTATTCTTGAACAACGGACTTTTATTGTTTTATATGAATGACTAAGTACTTCTTTATAGTAAGCTATATTCACAAAAGAGTAAATTCCTTTTTTGGTCCTATACTTATTGTGCATTGGACACATTTAGTCCGTTTTTTTTTTAATTTTGCCACATTTTGCCCAGACTTAATAAATGTTGGACAATTTTGGTCCACCGTCTAAATTGATGTTAAACCACAGTGAAATTGAAGGACAATTCTGTCTTTTCATGTCCAATTCTTCATTAACCAAAAATCATAAGCCATAAACCAAAATTTGACATGAAAATGGATAAGGAACCGTACACCTGGCATCGGGTCATGCCCGGGTCGTTGAGAATTCTGAGAAGCCGCACATGGGTGCCTCCAAAATGTATTCCCCGCCGCCAATTCAACGATTGTTGCTGCTCCCGGATAACCACCACCATCTGCTGAAGAACAAGTCGACGCAGAAAATGAAAGAATCGTCGACCACCATCAATTTCTCCGCCTCCCAGGCCAGATCCTCGTCGGGCTCTTTCATCTCATCGCTTACAGGGGACACAGAGATCTACAACCTTCACTTTCCTCGGGTTTCAAGATAACCAATCTCCCCCAGGTCTCGTCGGCCGGCCGCAACCCGTTGTCCATGTCATCGTTCGAACGGAAATGCAATTCAACAGACAATTCCTCACTAAAGTGCGGTAGTGATGGTGGGTCAGCCTCAAGACATTATATTGCTAATTCCGGATTGAGGGCAAATTTTTGGCTTTTGGATGGTTCTTCTGCGGCTGCTTTTGATCGCCATTTATGAAGAAAACTCCAAAGTTTTGCCTCCACAGTTTGCAGAGGCGGGGTACCCCATTTTCCCCACCGGCTAGATTGTCGACAACATTCGATTCTTCCTTCAAGAATGCGTAGAGCTTGAGGACTACTAAGTTAAAAGAATTGATTACATTTCTGGTCCATGAAAGCAGGGGTTTTGCAGGTTCTCTGTACACCAGGGATTACATTTTTGTTGATTGCTAAAATTGGGTTTGGGGAATAGAGGTTTTAGCATTATTGTATTTTGTTTGTGCTAGGGTTAATGTGAACTCTATTTCAGGTTGGAGCCAATTGCAATTATAGATTCGAAAGTCGCAATTTGTTCCAACAGCAAAGCAACCATGGTCCTGGCTAAAGGAGAGCTGGAATAGGAAAGGGGGAAAGGAATTAGCGAGTGGAGAAACAGGGTTAGGGTTAACATTATGTGTTGTTGCAGTGGTGAGCGTTGGTGAGGTTTGGGAGTTGCGACGGTCGTCGTCGGTAGTGGTCGCGAGCTTGATGACGGATGAGATATCGGAGAGCGAGGAGCGGTCGTCGGAATTGGGAACAGAATTGTCAGCCATGAATGGGGGGAGAGGATAGGCATGACAAAGGACTTGAAAAGACAGAATTGCCCTTCAATTTCACGGTGGTTTAACGTCAATTTAGACGGTGGACCAAAATTGTCCAACATTTATTAAGTCTGGGCAAAATGTGGCAAAATTAAAAAAAGCGGACTAAATGTGTCCAATGCACAATAAGTATAGGACCAAAAAATGAATTTACTCTTCACAAAATGTATTAAATATTAAATAAGCTACTAAATACGGAGTATTATTTACCATTATTTTACATACTATATTCACAAAATGTACAAAATATTAAATAAGATACATTATATATTTAATTTCACCATATATACACACACATACACGTATAACATTAAACAGTATATACATCAAATACTTTATATATAAAAGAAAAAAGAAAAATGGAAAGCCTAGTCTGCGTATTGCATCTTCCAGAACTCCCTGCCTCCATCTCTCTACTCCTATTCCTCTATCTCTCTAGCTCGATACCTCCATTTCTCAAACACAGCAACTATATCCCTCAAAATCACTGTAATCCACACCCCGGCCATGGACAATAACGGGTTGATGTATAGCATATCTTGGAAGATCAAATATCGGGTTCTCTTGGAAGATCAAATACAGAAGAAACAGGTATGCCTTTACCCATATTTCTTCGTAATTTGTACTTCGTAGATCTAGGGTTTTTGTAAAATTATTTTGACATGCATGTGTTTGATTTGTTTATTTTCTTATTCGTTCCTTATGTTGCTGAGAATTCCTAACACAGACGACTGGCAGATGTAGTCTCAATCTTGGATTTACAGACAAAAATGGAGTTTCTACGTAATTTAGGAGGTAAATATTCAATTGTTTTGGATTTCACCCGCTGTAAAGTCCCAAATTTATCTTCGTAGCATCTTCATAGTAAGCAGTGGTTAGGTCTTCCTTAATTGCATTATGTTTTAGGAAATACACCAAAATTGGTTACATCTAGGCTATTTTTAAGAAATACTGTTAATGCGTAGGTTGATTTGTACATGATATAACATAGAGGTACTTATTTTCTTTCTCTAGAGTACTACAAATTGGTTACTTAAAAATGTATCTTGCTCCAACAGTTTATATCAATAGGCCAGTCTCATCTTGGAACACTAAAAGTTCTTCATGATAATAAATGTTGTTGTGATCCCAGCAAATATTGATTCTATAGATGAACTGGAGATAATTTATTTATCATGTACATAGGTTATATTTCTTATGTATAAGTTTTTTTCCATGGGAATACTAACAGTTTTTTTCAAACTTTAATACTGTTGTATAATCTGTGGTAGGATTACTTAGCTGGCTTTTCTGAAATTCTCATATATATGTTAATATTTAAGTAAGCTTACTTCACACTGTTCCTCTTCCATGTTTGGTTAAAATTTTGTTAATACTTACTCATAGGTTGTATAGCATTGCCTTACACTTTCAATTTCTTATATTTTCTTTTTGCAAATGCTATAGTAAACTAAATTGCATCATCATTGCATTTGCTCATTGCCAAGTTTGTCTACATTGGACTTTCACTCCCTTAGTAAAAATTATCTTGCTTCCAAAGCTTAATATAGGTGATTGGTACTTTATATTTCTTATATGATCTCATGGTTTGGCTAACATCTGTTTTCCAGTTTATGCAAATGATGAATTTTCATTCTGATGCTATATTCAAGGTATATTCTGCAGTCGCCTTAGATAATGCAAGCTGTGTTGGCCTGAAAAATACACATCAAAATGAATATGTACTCTCAGTTGTATATTTAGACTTAATATACTTAAATACCTGCTCTATTATGAAATAGAGCATTTTGCACCTAAGTATTGTACTGTGTCGAAATCTTATTTTATTTACTGGTTTATTTCTAAAACTCAAATTCAAATGTGAGATTGTTCCTATTTAACTAATTATAAGATTTACATCACGTAAATATATAAGATTTCTTGATTTAAGGGTCCCATACCTTAAGTATATTTAAAGAATACATTATTTGCAATGCATAATTGATAGTTTTGCCCCAAAAGTATTGTTCTTCTCTTCATCACTTTTAAATATAAGTTTTAGAAATATACCGGTAAAT
The DNA here is from genome assembly GCA_002525835.2 of Ipomoea batatas. Lineage (NCBI taxonomy): Eukaryota > Viridiplantae > Streptophyta > Magnoliopsida > Solanales > Convolvulaceae > Ipomoea > Ipomoea batatas. Next base: position 18,173,744 of record CM008334.1, on the reverse strand, counting down.
CTATTATGTCTATTGAGTATGCATAGGGGTTTTTGTTTGGTATCCTCGGAGCATTAAATCTATAATGCTACGTTAAAATCCAATTTTAAACTAAAATCTGTACATTTCAGACTATCACTTACATCGTAGCTCACAACTTTGTTGGCATATGGTGATTAACATAATGGTGAGAAGTACATATTGTAATTGTTAGACTTTACACTATCATTTTGATTAACACTTTTTCCATACAGTTCAAACATGTAGGATTACAGTAGGAAATCTACAATCACTTACAATGATTTTATTTTCTACACAGGTGTTGGATTTGATATATGTAATTACTACAACATACTATTTTCAACTCAGTATCTATCCTGAGAACATCACGATAGGTAAGTGATTTACCACAATGCTTTTGTTTGAACATTTATAGTTATTTTAGGTTACATATTGATTACTGATTAACATATGTCTATCATGCTGCATTCTCATTTGAATTGTAACATAGTTCCATATAATGTGCACTATGTACCCTTGAATTTGGGTCTTCAATGTTGCATTCTGCTTTTCTTCTTCATTAATGCTGCTTATGTGTAAGGTTGTCTTTCATAGATGATTCATTCCTGCAAATAAAACCCCCAAACACTGGAAAAACATTTTTGAAAATTAATTTTTATACTATTTCTTCCTAAAATGTATCATATTAGTTTCCAAAAGCTTACAAAAACCAAAACATCTCGATAGTAACACATACACATTGCAATGTTTAATGAAAACTGTCCAGCAATTTACCAATTCCAGTACTGCCACTTTAAGTCAGAACATTGTCTCATTTCCTGATCCCTAAGACCCAACAAACCAACTCCTAAGACAGTTGGAACACTTATTCAATCCTACTCACAGAGCTACTGTCTGTAAAGTCTGCCATCAGGTAGTTCTGTTTTCCCAAATAAATAACAAATGTTTCAAAGTGTTTCATCCCCAAAAAGTGCATGAACAATGTTCGTGGTCAAACAACACTGTTTTTATCCTTGTGATCACAGCAGAACACCAAAACCTTAGCTTCATAAAACCACATCCTATCTGCCTCATCATTTAGAAAACCATGAAATTTAAGAGCACTATCTTAAATTAATATGAGCATGTACCACAGTGCCCTAACACAGAAAAATAACATTGTTTTTTATTTCAATATATATACAAACTTAAAATTAGCTGTTTACACATTATAATGTAGAAGGAAATGTACCTCTTCATCATTGAAGACAATTTCTTTGCTCTTGATTTCAAAAGAACCTTTCCTTGCTCTTGATTTCAGAAGAACCTTGACAGCGCTTCTATTCTTGAAGGTTGATAAACCGCGAGCACGAACGTACCCATTCGGGAAGAGAACTGTGAATTTTGAAGAAATTTCTGGGTTATCGTTTGCTGTATACGATAAGTATACCTGCATTATATAGGCTTTAGTTGTGCGTACATTGTAAGAGTTCTGAACCTATATTAATTCCCATAGTATTAATTGATGTCGTCGATTCGAGAATAGATTCGATCGATTCGTTTTTTTAAACAAATTTTTTGCTGCTATTCATCTAGGACTGCAATTAATACTCTCTCCTTTCCCATGTAATGAATAAATCTATGTAATGAATGCAAAATATCAATTCCCAAACATTGGATACCAAAAGCCGTGGCTGCTACTTCTCTATCACAATATGTCACCGATTCCACTAAATTTTCCCCTTCTAAACGCCGCCGTTTTCGCGTGGGCGGGAATTGTGGCCTAAGTGCATTTACTGCTCTTCTTATAGCTATTTTATATTAGAGATATGTACATCTTACAGTAATCGTTCACACTAAACACAATTTTGATCTATCTCCTTTTAGATTTCAATATCCATGCCAATTGAAGCAAAACAACATTGGGAAAGTACACTCACATATAATAATTCATTCCATCTTAACTATGTTTTCTTCCAAGTGTTGTTTATAGGAGTCAGCAGGAAAGTATTTTATGCCAACCATATCACCAACTCTGCTGATAACCTCTCACAATAACACAACTTACTCATCAATATGAAAAGAAGAATGCATGTTGTTCCAGGTTTATTAATTATTACGGAGTAATTTATTACCCAGATTCTGGTTATTCTAATTTTATCCCCTGAATTTCGATTTGGAGAAATATACTCTTAACTATTGATCATCATATTAATGGAGTGCCAATTTAATTTCACTCAATTTTCAATAATTTAGCAACCATTTTTGCCCAATTTTCATTGCTTAGTCAGGGGAGGGGCCATTTATGTAAAATTATAGTTATTTTTTCAAATAGTTGGGGGACCAATCTTCTCAAAGCATTAGAGGTTACAAATAAATTTTATATTAAAAAAAAAAAAACAAAAGAAAGATTCTTTATTTGAATGCCACATTGCTCAATTGCCGTGTTCTCTTACAATTATTGCTGTCAATGAAACCTGAAAATTAAAGGTACAAGTAAACTTGACGCCAGGGACATTATCAATAATTGTCTGTTTCTATTATAAGAAGTGAACTTAACGCCAGGGATGCAAGACTACTTCGTTTGGTTTAGTCTACTACAGCTTGCTAGTATGTGCTATTTTACCAATTAGCTAGGGATAGCATCAATAAAAGTTGGACTTCATGAACTCTCAAAATTTACTACTTGCATTGTAACCAAACTTTCTAATATAAGGTAGACTATCTTTTCTTGCCACCGAAGACTTGTCTCAATCTATTTTTACCCTAATATGATGTATATATCAAGTGTATTTCTCTAAACTATTCACAATCAAAGATCTGTCTCTAAGTCTTCTTATACCCCATTAGGTGTGACAAAGGTACAAAACATTGCTATCTTGTATATTTACTAGCATGAGAATCAACTTCTTACTTTATGAAGTGAAGCTCACATCATAAGTCTTCCCCCACAATAGTGATATACTTACAAACATGTTTAGAAGTCCCAAATTGTAGCAACCAATAAAGACTTTGTGAGTCTTCTTACACCCCTTGACGGTGCAAATTAAACTTTTTACACCCCTTGACGATGCAAATTAGTTATACCTAAAATTTGATCATATTGTGCTACATAAGCAAGGAATAAAAGTCGAGTAAAAAGTAACAGTAAATATAGTATATCTTTAATTTTAACTAACTATATTTCTCATTTAAAAAAATGAATGACATGTTAAAAAATTATAGACTAGGATATTATTCCTTTACCGTGGTTACTCCTATTCTCTCTAATTACCATTCTTAGAGTAGGAGCGGTCTAATTCCACTTAAATTGCCTTTGCGGTATTTAATATTAGTTTGAAATTATATTTTATGTTAAGTTTGATAGGTAATTAAATCGTGAGAACTCCAAACTTGAGAGCTCTCTCAATTGACCTCACTTTTTTTTTTCTCTCTCTATCTCTCTCTTATTTTCTAGTTATTAATCATCCTAAATGGATAAATCAAAATAGTCCACAGTTCTCACGAGAAGCTTAGTTCTCATCATTTAATCCTAATTATATATCCCGTATATAGTATCGGATATAAAAGTCATGAGTGTCCATCAATACCTTAAAATTTTTCATGCAGTTCCAAGACACAAATATAATATATACTAGTGCATTATATATTTATTGTTGGAAAATTTTTATTATATATTTAGAAATATATCATCATTATTACGGAGCATAAATCTTATATTTTTTATAATTTTACTTAAAAAATATGAGACTTTTATTCCTTGAATTATAAGAAAATAACACTTTCTTATTATTACGAGTATTGTTTTTAATATTACTGACTTTATTACAATGTATTATCTGTCCATGCATATATACATTCTCAACTTATTGAAGCACAAAGAGTCAATTCACACAAAAATGCCATTGATCTACAAGCTACTTGACAACTTTCTCATTTTTTTAATTATACTGATCTTACCGTCATGAACAAATAATCTTACCGTCATGAACAAATAATAACTATGGAAGGAGGTATTAGGAATGCCTAAGGGATAACTTCCAATTGGAATTGTAACCAAAATGATGCTTCAAGTTTAGGCTAACAAACATGTATGTGCTCATTGCGTACCAAGCTAAATCACCAAGAAAACATCAGGACTAACGAAGTCAATTCCGTAAGCCAACTATCAATTTAATCTTTTTTTTTTATGACAAGAAAAATCTGTAATCACCGCATTGAATAAACTCCGCTCCTATATAATAGCTCGAAAATCATATAGGTGAGGTAAACTGCACTAGGAAGATCATGTGTGAGTGGCTGGACCGTGAGGATATTGACAAGAATCAAACTCAACTTTTAATTGATATATGAAACAAGCAAAAGGCAACACATGAGCCTTAGATTTTGACAATCACCCTACCATTTCTTTTAATGACAATATATGTACATCTTACAGGTAATCATTCAAACGAGAAGCAAAACAACATTGGGAATGTACATTCACATCTAATAATTCAGTCCAGCTTAACTGTGTTGTATTCCAACTGTTGTTTAGGAGTCAGCAGGAAAGTATTTTATGCCAACCATATCACCAACTCTGCTGATAACCTGTCAAAATAACACAACTTACTCATCAATATGAAAAGAAGAATGCATGTTGTTCCAGGTTTATTACCCAGACTCTGGTTATTCTAATTTTAGTCCCTGAATTCCAATTTGGAGAACTATACTCTAACTATTGATTATCATAGTAATGGAATGCCAATTTCTCTGAATTGTCAATAATTTGGCAAGCATTTTTGCCCAATTTTCATTGCTTGGTCAGGGGAGGAGCCATTTATGTACAATTATATATTTTTCCAAATAGTTGGGGGACCAATCTTCTCAAATTTTGAACTCGAGCAGTAAATTCTAGTGGCCAAAACTGAAATTGATTATAGAATGAAGTAATAAAGAGGAGTAATTGTAACCTCCAATGCTTTGAGAAGGTCTTCCCTTGTGTGAGCAGCAGAAATGCATATTCGTGCCTGGCTAATAGTAGAGGAGTTGCTGGAAAAGCAACTGTATTTTTGCTGGATTGTAGAGCATTATGGGCATTACAGGTGAATCATTATCTCCCAGGACCTCAAATCCCATTTTCTGCAGTTCAGTTCGGAAAAAGTTGCTGTTCTCTCGTATACGGGCTAGTTTTTGAGCCCCTATATTAACAATGTTGCTTTAGTTATGAGAAGCCAAAATTCTGAGCAAGTATTTGATAATCACATAATTTAAGTAATAATATGCCCTATAATGAGAAGTTGCTTGGTGGAAGAAATTCTCGAACCCCTACTAGAGCCGTCTTGTCCAAGGATAACTTTTATGGCAGAAATAATTTGTTGGGCAGCAGGAGGTGATATTGATGTTGCATACAAATGAGCAGGGCATGTCTGCTTGAGATATTGAATCAGTTCCTGAAATTATATATGGCATAAAATGTAAAAGATAGTTGAAAATGTAATAATATTTTAACCCAACCACAACTAAAACTTGAAGGATTTCAACTACATAAGAAAAGTGCTGAAAAGAAATTTTATATTTAAAAAAAAAAAAAAAACTAAAGAAAGATTCTTTATTTGGATGGCTCTAAACAGATTATTAAAAGGAGACAAGGATATATTAAGAAAAAAACCTTGGATCCAGCAATATAACCACCACAGGATCCAAATGATTTTGTGAAAGTTCCCATCATGACATCCACATCTGCTGTGTCAACTCCTAAGAGCTCACAGACACCCCTGCCAATTGCTCCAATGCTATGAGCTTCATCCAAATAAACATATGCCTGCACCATCATAAACTGCCCAAGTAAAGATCTACAAGAAATTCATCAGAGTTAACAGGAAATATTGAAACCAACAATTTTATAGGAACTAACGTAAACTAAAATAATTTACTCGCTTAACGATGCACTACCTTGTATTTCTTGCATATGGCAACAATCTCAAGAAGCTTACAGAATTCCCCTTCCATGCTGTATATGCCCTCCACTACAACAATTATCTTCTTCCAAGGCCTATGTGTTCTGGGTTGTCCTTCAGCAATTTGTTCTCTCAAAACATTCTCCAAATGGGAGGGTGCTGAAGATGGTGAAGTATAAACACGATATATAAGTGGGAAAGGGAGAGAAAGACCTTTTTTGCAAACCAAGAAGAAGAAGAACAAATACTAACATTATTCACAAACTTACTGTTATGTTGGAAGACACGAATAGTAGCTCCAGAGCCTCGAGCACCATTAACAATAGAGTTGTGGTTTAGAGAATCACTGATAATCAAGCCACCCTGAAAATTAATAATGGTAAATTACAATGCTAATAGAAACAGTTCACATGAAAGAAAAATTATGCTTACATTAGCATCTGATGAGATACCTTTCGAATCTAAGACTGGAAGAATTGCTGAGTTTGTTACATAGCCCATGCCAAAAACTATAGCAGCTGCTTTTCTAACAAAATTAGCAACGCAATTCTCCAGTTCAGTGTGTATTGACAGTGTGCCTGAAAACTTAAATTAGTTCACCAATAAGTAGATTTAAAAGTAGTCCTTTCCTCTCTAAAAAAAGGTAAGTGATAATAGTTTCCCAATATACCAAGCATACCTCCTTCTACACGGCTACTACAAGTGCTTGGAGAAAATATTCATCACACCAGGTGTGCAATATTCATCAGATGCACCAAAACCAAGATAGTTATATGATCCCAAGTTAAGACACTTGGTAATTTTCAAGGTCGCCTGTATAGATGCATTTAATTGGTTGTCATAAAACTAAAGAAACAAAGGGAAAATTGATAAGAAAAGTTTAAACTAGTAAATATAATCAGTACTCACTTTAGAGTTTTATTGTTATCATTAGACACACGCTCCACCACATCAAACCAAGCATCAGGAGGACTTAAAATTGGTCGTCCAAAACAGTCCTATAAATTGATGGAATAAATGAATGAATGAATTTCAACATGTTGGCAAGCTTCAGGGAGGAAAATCAAATGGAAAAACTTTTGTTTTTATCCAATGAATCATCCCTTCAATATACAACAAAATTAAATTAGAAAAGATATAATTGAATCCGAAGTTACAACCGGCGAATGTAGAAATCTTCAAGCCCTAAGCATATTGGAGCATATCCCTAGAAGAATGAGCAAAAAATGCATATGAACTTCAAAATTCAATTTTAGGAACATTATAATCATCTCAAGTGCACACAGATGGTTGTAAACATAAATATAGAATGCATAGAAATGTATGCAAAGGTACCTGAAGATTTCTGGAGTCATACCAATATAATGAATGGCTTTTCTGAAAAGTCACTCAATTGGCCAAATGCAAAGAGGAGGACATAGCTGAAGAAGGTGGTCAAGGCAGTGAAATACCATGGATAAGATCATAACTAGATTGTAACTACATCCAGGACTCATCAAATTGTTAAGGGACAAACTCACAACGAAGACATCTTTAGCGGGCTCACATGATTCTATGGAATTCATTCACAAAACCATTAAAATTTGTTAATTATTGGAAAATAAGCTACATATTATTTTTGGTAAATATGATAGGGGATAGAGGTGATTATTTAGAATCAAACCCAGGTCTACTACCTAGAAAGGTATGTAGTAGCTTAACACCAAACTACACCTTAAACCCTATGTTATGTATTACTTTCAAACAGCAGTGACCAGTCCATCTTTGCATAACTACATAAACCATAAACATTCTTTACAAAATTCTACCAACACTCTCTCAGTGGCCGACATAAATAATTATCAAGGTCATTTCTAGTAATTTAAGAAAAACAGATTAGAAGCATTCCTCTCTGGTCTGGCATTGGGAGAGGAAGCCTTCTAATTTTTATTTAACACCAATCCTCAAACTGCTAATTTAAAGTCAAATAAATTTGTGAAAAATGAACTGATACATCGTTTATCAAACATCTCGTTATAAACACAACATCATGATATCAGATCAACTATAATTATAAATGACATGATTTAAGACAAACACAAACCAACAAATCTGTTGAGAACAGATTGAGAATCCAATGTATGGCAAACATATTATTACAAAATACATACTAAAGCATCGATCATATTGCTACTGCAACATATATTGCCAGAAGTACACACATAAGCAACAAGTTCGTTTATCACAAAGGAAACCCTCAATGCCATCAACGCCTGCAAAATATGTTATTAAAAAAAAAATAGAGTGGGTAACATAAATAGAGCATGAAGCTGAATATGATATGGTCATATAAAATAGCATTTTAATTCGTATATGTAATCATTGAATTCGTATTGACTAAAAATAGCATTTGATGGAAGACTAACCTGTTCCGTTTAATTGAAATGCCACTTAACACTTTGTTGAAAGTGTTCTCCAGACATTTGAAATATGCATAACGCCAAGATGTCTTGAACAATAGAGTACATAATACTCCGATGAATCCAACGAAGAAACCAGGTCCCAAACCAGCGTAGAACCACATCAAAAACTCATGATCATCATTTGTTAATTTGGTTTCTGTAGGCTGCTTAACAAATGACGGTTTATCATCACCAGGGCAACTCTTCAAAAGTGGGACACCGCAAAGTCCTTCGTTCCCAATGTAAATGGATGGATCATCGAGGGTCTGGAGTTGATGTCCCGTTGGTATTCTTCCATATAACTTGTTAAATGACAGATTCAGATAGCTCAAAAAATTCAAAGATGATAAGCTTTGAGGAATGGGACCGGAGAATGCATTCCTTGACAAATCAAGAGATTCAATTTTGCTCAGATTGCCAATAGTCTGAGGGATAGTCCCACTCAGATTATTTCCAGAAAGATTGAGATTATTCAATGCATGCAAACTCACTATTTCTGTTGGGATATCTCCAATGATATGATTCCCTGAAAGGTCAATGGATCGAAGAAATAAAAGGTTTGTAGTAAACTCCAATTTTAGTCCTTTTATATCTTCATAAATGTATTCCTCATATATCATGATGAAATGAAATTTGTTTATTGAGTCAACCACCATTGCAGTGAAGTTACTGAAACACCGAGGAATACGCCCGGATATGTTGTTATTTGCCAAGTTTAACAATTGAAGAGCATTCAGGTTACACAATTGCAATGGAATATCTCCAAAGAATTTATTTACCTGAAACTTAAGAAATCTCAGACTTGATAGCTTTTCTCCAATCCAAGGTGCAATAACATCCATTAATCTATTCTCACTCAGGGCCGGCCCTGGGCATGTTTTCCCAGGGCCGGCGCACAGGGCCCCCAATTTTTGGGGGCCCCATGCTTAAAAAAAACGTATATTATATATATATATTTCATTACTTCCTAATTCATTATCATTTTTGGTGCTGCCGGTTTCATATATCAATTGGCAAGTAAATTAATATTGTTAATTAAGAATGGCAACTTTCCCAATTCCAAGTAAATTCATATTGTTAATTAAGAATCGCAGCTTCAAAGTTTCAATTTTAAAATTTCAATTATAGTGATTTTTTTTAATATCCATATTACTATATATAATTTACACGGCAAGGGAGAAAAGGCCACACCACGCACACTATTTTTCCAATTCTAAGCATGCGTAATTGACTCAAACAGACGCAGTTCAGCAATCGACAGACGACATTCTTCAATTCTTCTAATCTTGATGACACAAACTCTCAAATTCTTTGATTCTCGTAATTAAAATTATGTATTATTTTATTGTTTTATTTACATGACTTAATAATTCTGATTTCAGAATAATATATTCAAGAATTTGTTTCTTGATTAATTATTTATTCGTAGAGTTTCTAAATAATTCTTATTTTTTCCTAGGGTTTTATAAGTATGTCTTTTAGAAAATATTCATCTGATTTCAGAAGAGCAACTAACTTAATCTCAAAAGGGAGGTCTTGAAAAATTCATTACAAGAGAAACTCAAATAGATGAGCAAAAAGACGATGCCAATGAAAAATTGTTAGATGCTAATCTTCATATAGAAGATCAAGATGATTGTGAGATTAGAAAAAGTTTAAAATATTATGTGCACAATGATGATAGGTATCACTGTGACAATGAAAATAATAAGAATGTTTGATATATAGTATAGACTTTTAAAAAAAAGTATAGAAAGTAATTTTTCAAAGTTGAAATTGTTGAAATCTTACTTACGATCAAGTATGCTGCAAGAGAGACTCAATGGAATAGCTTTAATCTCCATTGAAAATGAGAGTTGATATCAAAAGTTTGGTGGATAATTTTGCGTCTAAATGTGCACGACGCATGTTACTTTTTAAATGAAATTTTATATGCATTTTTTATATAATATTTATATTTTAACACAAATTTTTAAACAACTATTATTTATATATAGAAATTACTTGAAAAGAGGCCCAAATTAAGATATTGCACAGGACCCCAACTTTTATTGGAACGGCCCTGTTCTCACTTAAATCCAATGTCAGCAAGCCTTTTAAATTCTGCAGGCTTGAAGGAAGTTCCCCTTCAAATTTGTTGTTCTGCAAGTGCAGAGAGCGTAGCTGACTTAGATATCCCAATGAATTTGGAATTCGACCATATAAATGGTTATTTCCCAAATTCAAAACTCCCAACCCTTGTAGTTCTCCAAAGCATAGCGGTATTTCTCCGAACAACTTATTTGAAGAAATATCAAGGAGGTATAAAAAGTCTAAATTACATAACCATTTGGGAATTTTGCCAGTCAAATGATTGTCTGAGAGATCGAGATATTCTGTAATTGCATACATGTGACCTTCAACAATCCTGGGAAGTTCTCCACTAATATTATTTTTAGGGAGATTTATTTCATTGCATTCCCAGAAAAATTTCCAAAACCAATCAGGGATAGTGTCTGAGATGCTTGCATTGGACATTGATATTCCAGTAATTTTTATTTGGGTACGAATCCATTGTGGAAAGTTAGGACCAATTTTGATTGAATCCATTTGACTGTCTTCCAATTGAAAAGGAGGAACCCAGTTGGAGCTTACATTAAAAATCAATAATCAATGAAGTACCAGATATTCCTAAAGATTTGAGATTGGTAAGTTTTGAAAAATGTGATTCAGAGAGAATGCCCTGGAAGGAATTATGGGATATATCTAAATTGTGAAGGTTTGAAAGTTCTCTAAGACTTGTGAGAATGCTACCACTGAACATGTTGTTAGAAATATCTAACCAAGACAACATTGACAAATTTCCAAGTGCATCTGCTATGGGACCGGAGAGGGAATTTGAATCGAGAGAAAGGATATTCAAATTTTTATACATGTATAACTGATTTGGTAGTTGACCAGTAAAATGGTTGCCACCTAAGAATAACATTTGCAAACTATATGAAAGGCACTCAGATGGAGCTCCTAAGAAATCTGTCAACGACCCGCTTAGTTCATTAGAATATAAAAATAGAGTTTGCAATCTACAAAGACGACTTATGCTATTTGGAATTGAACCTTCAAACCTATTGCGTGCTAAGCTAAGAGAGGTTAAAGAAGTCAAATTTCCAAGACAATGGGGAATCAGACCTCGAAAAGAACTACCAGTGAGATCCATGGAAACCATATTGAGGAGCTTACAAAATGGAATTAACAGTGAAGAATTGAAGTTGTAAGCTAAATTGCCATTATAAGGTAGATTGAGATTCTCAAGTCCTGTGAGATTAGATAACCATAGAAGGGTCATGGCATCAAATGCATTCTGACGGAGATCCAGGGAGATGAGAGAAGTGGAATTAACAAGTGAAGGAGGATTGGTAATGTTAAGGTAACAGGAAGCCAAGTTTAAGGAAGAGAGAGATACAAGTTTATTGATTGTGCCAAAAAAATTCTCACTTCCTCGAATGAAAACGCCAGACATGTCAAGGCTTTTTAGCGAAGAAAGACTGGCCAACCAATCCAAGTTATTTGTCTCCAAGACATTATTTACAGGATACCAGTTACCATCAGGTGACCATCCAAGGTGGAGATACTCTAGCCTCGAAAGATTCCCAAGACGAGGGGGAATATTTCCCACAAAACCTGAGTTTGAGAGGTTAAGATACCTCAAGTTTTTGAAAGATCCAAAGAATTCAGGAATTCGGATCCCAGAAAAATTGTTGAGGCTTAGATCAAGGTAATTCAAATGTGTTAAGTTGATAAGAGAATGATTGATCTCACCTCCCAAGCAATTGTTGCTATAGTTCGATGGCAAACCATCGTAATAGTTGTCAATATCATCAGGAGATGTAGCTGGGTTATGCAAATCAAGCTTTAGGACATGGCCAGTTGTTGAGCTACAAGAAATTCCCTCCCATTCACAACAATCAAAACCGTTCCATGAAGAAAGACGATTTGATATATCAATTAAGCTTTTCTTGAATTGGAGAATAGCAATTCGTTCCCCTTCAATGCAACTAGCAGCATCATTTGAGTAACAATACTCAAATTTGCAAATGAGCAAAAGAAAAATAAGCACTAGCATAATATTATGCTTGGAATTGGTATGTTTCATGGTGTCTCAAAGATTTCTTTTTTAGTTCCTTTGAGTTTTGTGTATGGAAGCAGCATATGTGAGATATATATATAGCAGCATATGTTTGACGGTTCTTTTGGTATGCTTTCTTTCCCCTCCCATGTTAAATCCTGCTTTATTAACATTGTTTTTAATCACACAAAAGGAAGAATTTTCTCCTTCCATATAAAATTTCAAAATTACTTTAATTAATGTAGTAGTTTTGATATTTGAATTAATCTTTGTGGATGATTTCAAATCTATGTATGTATGGAGAATGTAATCTTTAAGTGAATATTGTTTTATTGTGATAAATTATTTTTAAACAAATATTATGTTCCATCTTTATTTTATATTTGCAATAATGGTATAAAATTGAATTATTACACATGATTTTTAGTTTTTAAAAAGTGACTGTGCCATACAAAAGAT
>CM008334.1:18129352-18141755 GCA_002525835.2 Ipomoea batatas | reverse complement strand
ATATTCCCACAAAAATCAATCGAGAAAATCCAGAACAAAAAGTTATTCAAGAAAACTCCGGGGAAGAATATATGTTTCTCTCTCTCTCTCTCTCTCTCTCTCTCTCTCTCTGTATTTTTATTCCCTTTCCTAACCAGAATACAATACAAGGTGCCTCTGCTCAGAGAAGAGAGAAGCCGAGTCTTCTGTCTTTTCTATAATTTTCTACTGCAATCTTTTTTTCTTTTCTCTTTTCCTTTTGGGTTTATTTTTATGGAAATTGTTTTTTTTTTTTTTTTTTTTTGGAAACGGGTTTTAATATATATATTTTGCGGGGTGGGAATAAGATAAGGATAGGTGGGCAGTACAAAGAATGGGCTCACAAGATCTTACCAATCTTTTAGAGATTGTTTTAGTTTTGATCCCAAGATTATTAAAATTATTTTTATATTTAGTATCTGATCATTAATTTTTTCATATTTAATTCTATAATTGTTTTAAAAATTACATTAGTCATTTGACCTAATTTATGATCAATAATGACAATTTTTTAGTTGAAAATGTCAAAAAAAGTTACAACTTATTATTCAAAATAAATTATTTGACTATTATGTATTCACGTTCAGTAATATAGAGATACAAATCTGATCACTGACAATCAGAAATTAGATTAGAGGACCAAAAGGAGCAGGATTTTAAAATTTGTGAATCAAATGTTAAAAGAAGTAATAATCGAGAACCAAATGTGAAAATGATAAAATAGTACTGGGATGAAATGTGAAAAACTAAAATAAAACAAAATAAAAAGACCTTCCAATCTTTTACTCCGTAATACTAATTAATTTATTGCCATAAACTTATTTTGGAAATTTTCATTCAATAACTTTTTTTTTACCAAAATTTACACTTTTCCTGGAAAATGTATATGGTAAGTTTTTAATAAAATTAAAGATTATTATTACTCAAACAAAATATAAACTTTTGCCGGCGATGACTATTTCGACCAAATTTATTTAGATAGATATAATTTAGTACTAAAATTTCAAAGTTAATACGATTTTATTCAAAAGTTTTATATATCTAAATGTAAAGAATATTTGATATAACTTCTCTTAAAAATGTTGAATCCTTAACTTCAAGGGCTTCATATCTCAACCTAACAAAATAAGTAGGAGAATGTAAATTATGGCGACTCAATGACTCAGCAGTGGTTAAATATTGATGTCCACAAGAAATCTATCCACTTTGACCATAATCGCTACACTGAATATTTGATATAACTTAACCGTATATATGATTGTCTTATATGATAGAGATAAATTGATAATATTTATCAAGTCAAAGAAAATAATGAAACATTACATAGGAATTATGTTAAAATTATTTGAAAAGTATGTTATTCAATTAATATAAATAAATGATATTTGAAAATAATTTATTCTTTCAAAAAAATCAGTGTTTACCGAGAAAGCATCAAAGCAAGCGAACATTTGTATTAATATTTGTCAATTTGATATTAAAATTTCAAGTTTATACAGTTAGGCCAAAATTATCACAATTTTCAAAAATTTTAAGGCCGTCTAATTCATTCCGTTTTCAATTTTCAATTTTCTATTTTCTAGTTTTCATTCATTCTATTTTAACTTTTTTTTGTTAGAGAACATTTTTATCAACCCTTATTTTTCATAATTAATTTTTTTTTTTTGAAACATTCATAATTACTACGTAATTTTTTAGAACTATAATGTTATAAGAATAGTACAAATTTAAAATTGTAAGTGATTTTGTACCCTCGATATTCAATTTTTGTAAATTGTTATTTTTTATTATAAAGATAATTATTAAATAATATTTTTATTTATTAAATATAATTATTATATAATTAATAACTAATTATTTTGAAATATATTTATGTCCTTAAAAATAATCGACATATTATTAACTAACAACTAATTTTTATCAAACACTTATTCACAAACAAGTAAGGCTCTGTTTGGCAGAGCTTATTTAGGAGCTTATAGCTTATTTTAAGCTACTAATAAGCTATAAGCTCTGTTTGGTAATGTTTTCAAAATAAGCTAGTAGCTTAAAATAAGAGTTTATTTTGAAACACTACTTGGGGTAGCTTTTCAAAAATAAGCTAGTAGCTTTTTAACTTTTTTCCATCATTATCCTTATTATTTTAAATAAATGACATCTTTTACCCCCTCAATTAAAACCCTTTTAACATTTTCTTTTCATTATGTTTGGTAGTAATTTCAGTTTGACATTTGTGTTTGAACATTAATTTTTGTATGAACTAATCTTATGAATTATAAACATTTTTTTTACTTTATATATTTTCAAATATATGTTCTTACTTTATATTTTATTTAAATATATTGATTTCATTATTTATATTTTAATATATAAACAAACCTATTTAAATTTAAAATTATTTAAATTGTATGAAGATGTCCTTTTTAGTCTTTTTACATTTATCATCTTATCAAAAAGTTAATTTTACCAAACACTTTTAAGCATAACAGCTAGCTTAACAGCTCTTCAGATTTCAGCTTCGAGCTTATAGCTTTTCAGTTTTCAGCTACTTTTCAGCTTTCAGCTACCTTTTCAGCTATGTTTGCCAAACATAGCCTAATAATATAGTTGGTTAAATTAATTAATTGCTAACAATTAACGCAACCTACTAACCGTTAATAGCTAATCACTAAATATAGCAAAAATATTGTAACATCTACCATAAACGATATTATGTGACGAAATGTTTGATGCAAAACAAATTTCTATTGTACTCACCTTGAAAGGCATCGCTAAGCGAGTAATTAAAACATAATTTTTGTATAAAAATATCACAAGTTTAATTATTGTCAATATCCTTTCAATCGAGCAAACATGGGCCAAAGTTGATAAACTCATCATAGATTCATATGGTATTACATTAAAAGTTCCATGAAAAATGATTCAAGATACTTTTTAAAAAAAAATATTGAAATATCACTACAAGAAAACATTGAAATTCATCTACATATTTCATTAATTACTTACAAAAATACGTTGATAATTAAATAATTATAAATTTTATTGATTTACTTATGTATATTTTTTCACTTGTAAATTTAATTTATCTTGTAATTAGTGTGTATTAATTTTCTATTCAAATTGAATTATTAATCTTTTTGGACATTTTTATTATTTTTATAGTTGATATTGTAGAATTTTCATTGCATTATAATTTATAACATATGTATATATTCAACTATCCAGCTGCACTAAAAAAAAAAAAAAATTAAAAACACTACCCCATATAGTATAGGAGTATTTTACAATACCTTGCTATAAATATTGGAACATGTTTGGAATATTTCAAATATGTATATTTTTTATCAGACATTTTTGAATAAATTTGTATTATTTTTAGGGAAGATGACACTTTTTTTCTCATGAATTATAGGCTTATAGAACTTTTTCAACCTATGTTATTCATGCATCTATATGTATCCCCTCAATTATTTTAAAAGTGACAATTTTTTTCCTTTGATGTTAAATGGGCATTTTGACCCTTAAAATAATTATTTCATTTATTTTTCTTCTCCAACAAATTATTGCTTATATGTAGGAATGATTACAGTTTGATTTGAGCGGAACTAGACACTATAACAACTAAACTGAAATAGTAGGGACGATTCTTGTTATGATTAAGAATAAATAAAAAAAAAACACAAATAATTGTTGAATTTATACTATTTAAAAAATAGAAAATAGAATTTATGAAAATAAATAAATAAATTTTGAATCAGCGATTCGAACCGAAACTAAAATCACAATAAATACGAACTGGAACCGAATAGATTTGTAAATATAACATTACTCACTAGATATTAGTCAAATTGAACTATTGTATATGATCTCTATTTCTTCTGAATATATCATGTATACATTTATGTGTGCTTATTTATTTATTTAAAAAGGTTAAATTAAATTATGCTCCTTAATATTAAAAACGACTAAATATTTAAAGGACAATGGTATGCATACTATGTAGAAAATAACTTTTACCGAACGAAGAAAAATAAAGGGAAAATGGCACTTTTTCCCCATATGTTATGTGCATATAGCACTTTTTTCCCTTATGTTGTTAAAGTGACAGTTTTCCCCCCTCAGTTATTTTAAAAGTGGTAGTTTTTCCCCCTGTAATGTTAAATTGGCATTTTTGCCCTTAAAAATAATTATTTCATTTATTTTTATTCTCCAACCAATTATTACTAATATATATGGAAGATCACGGTTTGATACGAATCTAATCGAACACTGTAGCAATTAAACTTAAATAGTATGGACGGTAGTTACGGTTACGATTCAGAACCGAAAAAATAAAATAAAATAATTGTTGAATTTAGACTATTTTTAAATAAGAAATAAAATTAAAAAAAATAAATAAATAAGTTTTGATTGACGGTTCAAAATCGAAATTGTAATCGCACCTTACCGATTTATCAAAATAAGTGTTTGATCATTTTCACTATATATATGACAGTGGTTCAGTTCCGGTTCACGGTTCAACAATTATTTAATTTTATTTTTTCGGTTCTGAATCGTAACCAGAACCATCCATACTATTTCGGTATGATTGCTACAGTGTTTAGTTAGGTTCAAACCGAATCGTGATCATCCATACATATAAGTAATAATTTGTTGGAGAAGAAAAATAAATGAATAATTATTTTTAAAGGTAAAAATGCCAATTTAACATTTCAGGGGGGAAAACAGCCACTTTAATAACACAGGGAAAAAAAAATGTTATATGCACATAACATAGGGAGAAAAAGTGTCATTTTCCCAAAAATAAATGAACAAGAACAATGACATACTCCCAAAAAAAAAAAAAAAAAAAATCTTACATATGTTTATTTACGAGTGAGTATTCACGTGGAATTGGGGTCAATTTCCGCGCCGCAGCGGGTTGGGTGGTATGTAATTTTGAGCATTTATATGTGTCCCAATAGTAGTAGAAGACGACGAGGTTCCGGCGGCTCGGCTTCCCCGCCGCGGCGCGTTGAAACGAATACGGATTATGCTGAAATCATGTGAAGGTCAAGGAATGCACTAAATTAAGGCCCCACTTCTCGTGGTCCCATGTGAAAATTATTATCTACCTATATAAACTTTTTTTTTCTTTCTTTTTATCCCTTACATATTTCTATTTCTTTTTTTTTTTTAATGTTTAAAAGTGAATTTTCAGTGAATAATCACGGTTATTACCACGATCGGATCAGTTTTAAGATATGAGTTTACTCAGTACATGTATACTCTCTGAGTCTTGAATAATGACTGCAACATGCAAGTTTCTTTTGTCACTTAAAAAAAAAAGAATAAAAGCATTTGTGTATGCTTAAGCGTCATTATTCTATACAATTCAATATACACGTGGATTTGATTTTTTACACTAGCATAATGGTGTTCTGAAATTTTTTAAATAAATTTTTTAAAATCCATTTTATATATGCTATTGATGCAATGGCAATATGGCATGTCGGCCGTTGAATACTAACAATATAATGGTGGGTATGCTCTCATAAGCCGCAAGAATTTAGTAAAATACTTATTGAGGTTGATAGTAGGTTGTTATGAAAATGAAAGAACATGTAAAAAACACGACAACAAAAATAAACACATGATTCATGCATGTGATCAGAATTTTTCACGACTGCTAGTATAGACCCTCAAGGCTCTAGCTAATTAATGTATAAGAAAGAAAAGGATAATACTAACACGTACGTCAATTCTTCAAACAAACAAAAACGTTTTCTTCCATACAATTATATATTAACATTAATCCACTGAGAGAATTAGATGGGGCGCCTATTTTATAATTTAACAAGAGATCTTATGTTTGAATAATGAGAATGTAATTATCTTGCAATTCATGATGAAGCAGATTATTTTTATCAAATATTTTCCTAAATATTATGATATTTGAGTAATTTGACAAATATTATAATTCTCTATATTTTTAGCTATCGTGAATTCATTAAACTAAATCATATTTAAAGCAAATCAAACGTACGTAATAAAAAAAGTTTAATTAAAAATGTAAGTACGTGTGATATTGTAACTAATTCTAGCATGACACGCAATGATGTCAAACACAATTAGTTCATCATCGTATATACCTTAAACGTAGACACGTAGTGACACCTGTCGTGTTACACTTCGTAATTACAAATTGTACCATGTTTGATGTGAGTAATTCGAAAGGAAAATGATAACAGTGCAATTTGAATTTAATATAAAATTTTGTATATCTTGTATATATTATACTAAAAATAATTAATAAAAGATTGATAATTCTCTCTGTATTTCCCTACTCTCCATTGCATATTGTTTTATCTGTTCACAAGAGGATTCGTCTGCTTTCACAACAATCTTAAATTTTTGTTCATAATTTCTTATATTTATTGATTTTTTTTTTTGAATATTACTAACTCTATTACAATACAGTATCTGTTTATAACTACTTTCTCAACCTATTAAAGCACAAGAGTCAGTATTGTCTCCCATATAAAGGGAAAGATTTGATGCCACTGAATCACAAGTTTCTTAGCAAAAGAACGAAAAATTATGAAAATTGTAAAGACGTATGTATTAATATTGTACTGAAAATGCCAAAATATCGGTAATGTGGGAGCACACGTGTTTCGAATCTGGAGCTTGCAACCGATTTCTGACACGTCAAAGTATTTACGGATAGGATAAGATGAGTCAGTTACAGCGTTGCAGCATTATTTTTCGAAAATAACACGTGTTCAATGTTCCTTGCTTACTTGGTCAAATCGGTGGGCCTATCTTGTACCACATGCAACAAAACCATTTCTCTGAAAAACCAAAAACCGCGTGAATATTTTATATATACGAAAATAAAATGGGGAAAACAATTGTTGGTAATAGTTTGAGATATTATATATTATTATTGTACACCTATAATAATAATAATTATCCATTTATTTATAAGTGTAGTGTACTCCGTATTAGCGATGCCAATTGAGAATGAGATTTGTAATGTACACTAAAATTATATTACAATAATATTTTTTTTGGCAACAAAAAGCACGATTTTATGTAATCGTATATAAAAGAGATGAAGATCTTGTGGGTTGGATTTAACCTACTTTGACACCCCTAACAATTACAATGTTTATACAATTATACATATATTTTTAATAATATGAGTGGCCAACTTGTAATCCACCATATCGAAACCTATCACCCAAAGAGTATACCAACTCCTTTTAGCTCGACTTTAGTGAGTGCCTAAAATTTTCAACTTAACCCACCTTAATTAGATGGTAAGACGGATTAACATATAGCACTCGACCCGTTTTAACAGCTCGAAATGTCGCATTTCCATATAATCCACCTTGATAACAGTCGCTATACCGTGGACCATGGTCCACAATGTATTGTAGACTATTTATCATGGCTGATACTGCAATTGTGTTGAAATGAAACTGCAGTTGTGTTGAACTGATACTGCAGTGTGTTGAACGGATGAAACGACCTTTGTTCCACGAAACTACAGTACCCTTTCAACACAACTGCAGTATCAGCCATGACCATGGTGGACCATGTTCCACAGTATAATTTGCACCTTGATAACATGGTGAGACGGACTAATTTGTCCCACCCAACCTGTTTTAACCGCTCCAAATGTCACATTAAGAGCATCCATACTAGTAGTTATTTCTAGGTTTATTGGATGAGGTGGAAGAGAGATATGATGATTTGGACGAGAGAGGAGAGAGAGGAAATTGTTTTTGCAGAAAAAATGGTTTATTGTGGATCCCAAGAGGAGAGAGAAAAGTAATAAATATCAGGTCCGTGCGTTCAGCGCACAATGGCTCCCAGAGGGCGCGTAACTCCTTAATTTTTTTTTGTTTTTATAGATTTGACATTTATTTTCTTTTTGCCTTTTCTTTTTGTTTTTTTTTCTTCGCATTTTATCTTCTTTTTCTTAATCACACATGCAAAAACTCCTAAAAAACGCGAATAAATTCCATTGATAAGGATGCTCTAAGAAGTGGTATAGTATTTTTAAATTTCTTTTTTAAAAAATTGGTGAATGGTAAATTCCACTTAATCCGGCAGGGAATTTCTTAATGCTCTAAAAAAATTTAAACCGGCAGGGAATTTCTTAATTTGGCCATACAACTTTTTGTTTTTTGTTTTTACCGCGCCAGTCAATGGTGTTAATTGCAGATCACGTGGGTTCAAATTCATGACCTACCATTTGGGGAATCACTTCGTGTTATTAGACCACAAGATCATTGAACATAATTAAATTAGTTTAAAACAATTCAAATAAATATGCAAACTATTTAACCTTTTTTTGTTTGCTAATTTTTTTCTCTAATTTTAGCATATTTTACCTTTATCAGTAAAAACAACAATAAAAAATAAAAAATTGTATGTTTCCGGAGATGACGAGGTTGAAACGTTGAATGGATGAATTGCGTGTTTACTTGCGGTAATGTGTTGTTTGTTTGTCTGCCATTATTTCTGTTTTTTTATTAAAAATAAAAATAAAAATTGATGCAGTGTAGTCCTCTAATTTTAATGAATTTCCCTTTCAGGCACAAACATTTTGATTTGATGTTTGGAGAAAGAAACTTTTGAACAAGAAAATGTTAAATTAGTTGCAATCTAGTTGTTGTGTGTTTTTTTTTTTTTTTCCTGAAAAGGTTGTTGTGTTTTATTAGTGTTGATATGGTTGCAAGCCACCACGCCCGGCCCCACCCGCTTCCTTTCTTGAAATTTGTGGACTTCTATTACTCTCAACAACTTTCTTTTTCTTTTTTTTTTTTTCATTAATTTTTATTTAATTTATAAAAGAAATGAGTAAATATTGCATGGTACATGAATATTTTAAAATAATGTTATTAGTTATGATTTTTAATTAGTCAAAAATATTTAAATAAGTAACAAATTGTTAACTTAATAATTATAAGTTCATAAGTTCAACTTTCAATGTGAGTAACGTATTGATCACAAGACAATACGAGGGCTGCTCAGCGTACACTATTGAATAGTGATTGCGTGTTTATTTCGTCACCGAAAAAAATTAAAACATCAAATAGTAAGATGGTAGATTACATAATTGTTAAAAAAAAAAAAACAAACAAACAAACAAAACAAAACAAAAAAAAAAAAAAAAAAAAAAAAAAAAACGAAGAACATAATACAAGTATAACAGTATTTCTATTTACATAAAAATTACCTTCCTTTAGCTTATAATATCATTCTTAATCATTAACATTATAGAATTTTTCATTGATTAGTTAGTATAATTCTGTCAATTATCAAGTGGTAGTCAAAATGCGGCTCAGCATTATCATTTACGGAGTATCAAATTAGATGGTCCCATCTTACAATTAGTGTTTTATTTATTTATTTATTATTAATTACTGTATAGACTATAGAAATACAAGTTTTTTTTTTTTAACATCCGACAGATTTGATACCCGAAAACAACGAAAATACAAAAATAAATAAATAAACACATTTTTAAAAACATAATTTGAATAAAGCACGAAACCAGTAAAATAACTAAATTGTGCCAACCAGACACCAACTATTAAAGAATAATGGGGAATTGAAGGAAGAAGTCAATCTCAATTATTTTTCATGTGAAACAATTTTGAACAAATAAACCAATTAACAAACTTTGGTCAATGGTCCGACCACAAATTTGATCTTCACTCAATCCTCCAATTCTCAAGTCAAGTTTATGGAAATTGAAGTCCTTCCTAGAAGCTGCATTTTGTAATCTGCTAATAATATATAATGCCAACAACTTGAATCACACCATTCCTATGACAAATTTTTGGTCAAACTATGATGTTGCTACATTATTTTATATTCACCACAAAACCCTCTCTCACACAAATTATATGATGAGTTAAACTTGTTGCGATAGTTTGACCAATAACCCGTGCCCTTCAAGGCCAAAAGCCCTTACGGCAAGTCGGCAAACAAGTGGTGGGCACATGTGCCAGTTTAGTCTGGATTTTAATGTAAAGACGTTCTTTTCTTAATGTTAGGTTGTGGGTATAGTATTGCGCTCTCAGTCATTTAATAATTAATTTTATCCAATCAAACTCTTGCACCGACTCTAGCTGTCTTGAAAGAAGCCTTTGAGGGAATTATTTTATCGTGTTTAAGTTTAATTTTCATTATACTTTTTGGACTGACACATTGAAAATTTAGATGTACATTGAATGCCCATGGGAAAATAAAACATTGAAGTTGGAAAAAATGGTATAGATGGATCAAAGTATGTTGCATATCTTGTCAACTACTCCATTGGGCTAGTCAAATAACTTGCAAGTCAAATTTAAACCATGGAGCACGGTATGGTAAAGTCAACAATTTATAATTTGAGTAAAAAAAAAAAGATCAATTCTTTTATAATATAACATCAGATTTATGTTTTGTAAATAAAACAATAGAAATTATGATATCAAATATACAGAGAGTATATGTTGGAGCAGTTTTGTAAATGGAGAAACATTGCCAGTAGTGGGCTGGACCTGTAATTCAAGACCAAAAAGTGTTAGTTGGGCCAATTGATTTATTGGGCCGAGTTATATCCTATTGCCTGATCCAGAAAAAAACATAGTAGATTAGTAGCCCTATACAGGTTATGATTATTATGGGCAAATTATACCATGCACCACGGTGCACATAGCAATGTGCACCACGTACCTAAACGACGTCGTTTTGAGCATTGTAAACTAATCATCCATTTTTTTGAAAATCACGTTTCCCGTTTTGCCCGGTCTCTGTATTTATGTTAATATTTTGTGTATTCTAGCCAATCATTCTGTGTATTCTAGACAACCGTTTTGTGTATTCTAGGCAACCGTTATGTGTATTCATGTTAGTAACACATGTGATGTGTTTGTGCATTCGAATGTTTAGGAGGATGAGTTCTGTATATTTTGTGTCAATATTCTGTGTATTCATGTTATTAACACAGGTTGTGATGTGTTTGTGCATTCGAATGTTAGGAGGATGAGTTCTGTGTGTTTGTGCATTCGAATATTAGGAGGATGAGTTCTGTGTATTTTGTGTCAATATTCTGTGTATTCTGGGCAAACATTCTGTGTATTCTAGGCAAACGTTCTGTGTATTCAATATAATGATTATGTGTATTATATATAATGAATTCCCTGGAGCCATTCGCGTCAACTAACATCTGTGTATTTTGTGTCAATATTATGTGTATTCTGGGCAAACATTATGTGTATTCTAGGCAAATGTTCTGTGTATTATAGATAATGATTATGTGTATTATAGATAATGAATTATCTGGAGTCATTCGCGTCCGCGCCCACTAACACCAAAACGACGTCGTTTTACGTACGTGGTGCACATTGCTATGTGCACCGTGGTGCAGGGTATAACGATTGATTATTATGCATCTACCATCTATAATTTTTCCTAATTAATGCAATGCATTTATAAAATGGCAATAACATAACAGTGATAACTTGAAGAGCAGTACTATTCAAAAAAGGGAAATAACATAACCACATACACGTTGATTAATAAATGAAGATAACATACATTATTGATTCAAACAAGACTGTCATTAAAAAAAATGCCATTATCAATCATGCAAATTAAATTGGTAACAAAAAAATTAGCACAAAAGCACTTGCAAGAATGAGTAAAAGCTATAAAAATCTTGGAAATATATTTATTTGATGAACCAAGAGAGCATCTAAGTTTCCAAATACTCCTGGGCATGCTGAAGAACATAAAGTGGTGTTTAAACCTAGAATGTAGTGAATTGATAAAGTTGGAAAAGGAAACAATTTAAACACACTAAAACCAGTTAATGAAAAGATACTAACAAAAGAAATTCATACGATACCTGCTTCACATTCATCTCCATCTCCGCACGAGCTCCGCACGATATCCGCCCGATCATTCGGGCAAAGACAATTCAACGTTGTTGCACCTCGTGGCTTTGCATCTCTGCAATTCGATCCCTCCTCAATTTGAACTCCTTGGATTGGGGCAATCCATGGTCGCGTGCACGATGATACCCTCTCCGGATGATCGGAATTGAACGGAGTTTGATCTTAGATGACCCAGACTGGTTTCGGAAACCAACTTTTTCTGCTCACAAATCGGAAACTATTTTCAGATCTGAGAATATTAATCATAAAAATTACAATTGAAAAAAAAAAGAAGAAAAGAAAGAAACATACCTTGATGGCTAGATTTGATGATAGGAAGATGGCAAGAAGAAGAAGCAAAGCTCAGCTTGGGTAGAAGCCAGAGGCAGAAGTGAGAGTTTGGAAAATAACTTCACAAAAAAAAAAAAAAAAAAAAAAAAAAAAAAAAAAAAAAAAAAAAAAAA
>CM008334.1:18106276-18124285 GCA_002525835.2 Ipomoea batatas | reverse complement strand
TTTTCGGTGGGCCATTAGATGCCGTTGGATGGTGGGAGTGGACGGTTCAGATGGTGCTGGCCACAGGCAATTAGTGGGGAGATTTTTAAAACAAACAAATAATAAAAAAAATACTCCGTAAGAAATAGCGGAGATATTTTGTCTGACCGACTTGCCCTCTGTTAAATGACAGGAATATCCCCCTGTGCCGGATTTGCTTCCACTCTCTTAAACTGGTCAAAAGGCATTTTTGCCTTTGTCCTAAACTTATATTGCTATAATTTTAAATTTTTTATTTTACAACTCATATTGTCAAATCTTGTCATACTATATTTTGAAAATCTCCCGAAATACATAAAGAGGGAAATCTCAATATATTTTTCCCACTTGTTGAGATTACACTCCCTTAATTTTTTTAGTAATTAATTTATTACCTCAAGTGCTTCCAAAATTTATAAAATCACCACTAAATTAATATTTTTATTTTAAAATTTTTACTACATTCATTCTCATTTTATTCTCTACTTCCTAATATGTTACATTCTTTTTTATGCCAATGACATTGTAGTTTAGTAGCACGAAATGAATTTTTGATATGAAAAGTCATACGTTTGAACCTTAGTGGGTCCAATATTATTATTATTATTTTTTTTTGCTTCAGATACTACATCGTAATGAGTTAGTAGCACTCATAAAAAAAACTAGAGTATAATTAATATTTTATATGATGATGTTTTCTTTATTTGTCTAAATCCACATCCTAAGATATATATATATATAGTTTTACATCTTACGATTATTAAAGAATATCAAAATTTTATGTTGTTGTGATATTAATAATATTGAAGTACCTTTTTTTTTTTTTTTACTTTGGTTTAATTCTCTTAATTTTTAGAGATATTTAAACTTCTTTTTTAATATTAAAGAAGAAACTCATTTATTTGTATGGCTTACATTTTGTCTTGCACCATGAATAGATTTTAGCAACAAAACAAAGAATAAACATATACACGTTTCCAAAATGCATGCAAGTATATATAGGTCAAATCAACTTTTGTTTATTTGTGTGAATCACATATTTCATACAAGTGATACTCAATTAATATAGCGAAAAAAAAATGTATATAAGCGGGTTTACCTAATGTATGCCCACAAGCAACAATTGTAGTTTCTCTCGTCATCCAGAAAAAAATGAACTAATAAACAAAGGAATTAAATTTGCAATTGAAACTCTAATTTGAAAACAAACATTAGGTTATAATTTATATATAGCCAAGGTTAGTTGCATCCACTCAAATCATTTGTTTTTCTTTCTTAAAAAAAATGTATCCCGTTAATAAAATAGTAAAATCATCAGTTACAAACGTTAGAAGAATGTTAAATCTCTCAATTTATTTCACATTATATAATTTTGTTTTGTTATAAGAAATTCATGACAAATTAATTAAAATGGAGTTGCAACTGTTGGGAAAAAATAGCATAAAATGACAATCTAAGTAGCTATTTTGTAGTAAAAATATATGTTAGATTCACTTCTGATTTTGGTCGGCTCAAATTTGATTCAGGTTCTTCATAGTGAGACAAATAAATCGATATATTGTACACTCAAAACGGATAATGGATAAATGAGAAATTGATTCAAAAAGTATACGTACTCAATATGAGTTGGAAAATGAAGGTGGGAGTGTTTGCAAATAGTCTTTGTCCCACGTTGAAAAAATAAATAAATAAAAAATTTGCACCACTATATATACCATACCCTTATAAAGGGAAGTTGAATTGTATAGCATAGAGGCGTTCCCTCACGTACAAGGGAATGCAAATTAATCCTGAGAAATCTAGGATACAACGCTCCTAGCACCAAACATTGAACTAGCTTTATCCTTTTGTTCTTGTGCTTGTTATTCTTCCATGAAATGAATATTATTGTCGGCATATATAACAGCAACTTTTAAGACAAATTATTTATGATATGCATCAACATTATTCATAAAAATATGCTTTGAAATTGATCAAAGTATCATCTATCTCAAATAATTCAAAACCCATGCTTAGTTAGCAAGGCAATTCTACTTCTCATCCTCCTCAATCTTCATCCTTCTCAGGGCCACTGGTCCTTTCCCCACCATTAATTAATCATACAAAAGTAAGTTGCCAAGTTAAACCAAAAAAAAAAAAAAAAAAAGGTTAGGGGTTCTTTTCCAAGCTTTTATAATTGGCCACCTTAAAAAGCTGAAGTTACAAAGGAATGTAAAAAAGCTGCAATTATTTTTGGACATGATCAAAGTTATCGACACCAAGTCGATTGGATTTGTTGAAAAAATAAGGTGAAAGTGGTATTTAAGTGGTCATTTTGATATAATATTTTGAGTGCTGTTTGATTTGGGTTGATCAAAGTAGATTTAAGTTTTCAATTTTTCTTAAATAAAAAGTTTAATTTGTTGTATTTTACACTCAAATCGGGTAATTGGTGAATGATAAATTAATTCTCTAAATGTACTCATTCAATTGGAAAAAAAATGTAGCTTTGGAGGTGATAGGGAACATACCCCGAATATACCAACTTACGAATACTATACATATGTTCAATGTACTATACGGGTATTAGCCTATAAAAGGGACATTAGTCCTACATTCCCCTTCTCTCTTGCTCTCTAACAAGACCGAAAATAAGATTTCTCTAGCCTCTTTAGCCTATCGAAGTGCAATGAATAAAATGATTTCCTTTGGGTTAAATTCTCCAATGATCTTTATACTTTATATACATTGTTATACACTAGAATACAAGAAGGAATTCGTCCTTATTAGGAAGGCTTTCAAATAATATTTGTCACGCAATGATAAAGTGTGTGGTTTGCACTACCATATGTATAATTTGACTTTAATTTTTTTTTAATTATATAGTATTAAGACTCTCTCTTGCACATAGACCCATAGGAGATGCGTTAAATAGTATTCCATATTTAACTGGGGTTATAATTTTGAATTTTGAGATTTAAATTTGAATGTCATAAATGTTATAATATATAACGAATTAACGAGAACTTATAGAATCAAATTTTTTTAGAAAATGTATTTCAAATATTTTGTGAAATTTTTTTACAGGGTAAAAAATTGGCATGCATTAATCAAAAGATTAAAAGATTAGTCGTTTTGTTTTTCAAAAAAAAAAAAAAAAACATGGTACTCGATATAAGGATTGCATGGTCATAAACTCATAATAGCAGGGGTCCATGGTGACCTGGTGTCATTACACAATCTACCGTTCATGGGATTCTCCAAACTTTAAGGGCAAAAGAGTCAAAGGGGTACAAAATAAAAAAGTGTATTCTGTAATTTCAATTTTCTGGAATCTAGTGAAATTACCATATTGTAATACAGAACAACCATTAAAATTTTAAAATAAATAAAAATATCTTTGTTTTTAATTTTGTTTCCATCAATTCAATAACAATCGCAACATCTTAGACGTATACCAGACGCTCTGGTGTTATTGAAATACAACAATTTTTTTAAACAAATATTTTTGTAAGTTGATGGTATAGGAAAATACTATTTAAACTCCTAAATTTTACTTCATTTTTTTACTTTTTTATTTAAAATTGATAAAAAATAGATTATCATCTCTTGTCATATCAACGAATAAGTAGTAACAAATGTGGGAGTATAGATTACGAGTCCATGTTGTAGAATATTGTATATTTGTATATTAAGACAACAAAGTTTTTCGTGTCCAAGTCTTGTTATATATTTGTGTAATTGGGATGAAATATTTGATTTTTAAGAACTTATTTTATCGTACATATGTTACTAAAAGATTGCATGTGTTAGAATATAGTGGAGTGAATCGAATATATTGGGCCCAAACTAGGTTCGCTATGTAAATAGTTAAGTACAATACACAAGTAATTTTGTAAATATATCATAGATTATGATTACATATAAATATTATGTTTGTAATGTTAGATATATGATAATCACATTTATTAAAATAATTATTTCATTTTTGTGGGCATAGACGCACTATCAAAATACATAAATCATGTGTTATTCTTTCGTTTATGTCTTTATTCTTGATTTATTGAAAGCGTATTTCTCAACAAAACATATTAGGATGATGAATTTGATATAAGATATTTGGATTTTTTGGGAATGAGGGAAGTCCACCATGTGTACTAGTTAGATTTTATTTTGTTTGGGAGAATATTTTATTTTGTTTTTTTTTTGGGAGAAGAATATTTTAATTATATAATATTGAAAATGACATGACATTTAAGGTAGTTAACCATATTAATCAATAGTATGTATGTAAGTTTAATGGTTAAAATTAACAAAATTTATTGTTGAAATAATTGTGCATATTCTAATTCAATTAGCGTAATCCAATTATTATTTACTCCATATTAGATTAAATAAAGCGACTCATCAAGACTCAAGCATTTAAAACGCATGCTTCACATAGCACCATTGGCAATAAATGTGTTAATACATGAGGAGCCATAACCTTAACACATGGAGTGAGAAGTTATATATATAAGATTCACTAAATGTAATTAACTTGTTTGTTGACTATAATTATAATTTCAAAGACATACACTTGTATGTATATAATCAAGGCATTGTAATAGAAGTTGTATTCACTATTTATTAGTGATAAATATTGTAATACTTATAACTGAAATTATAATTGTTATACGCTCATATTTTTTCAACTTGACATTATCCTGCACAAGTTTTTACCTTTTTTTTAAGCTCATATTTTGATTAAAAAAATGAAGTCACGCGCTGCAAAGGGAGTGTGAAGGCGGCATGTTAAGTAGGAAAGAAAGAGACAAAGAATAGTATAGTAATGACAGGGCACATGAGATAACGTTGTCGGCATGTGGGCTGCCAGCCCATTCAAATCTGTTTAACAATGGTTAGTTTTTAACTGCACTCTCTGGTTAATAACTTAATACCATTATTTTATAACGCAGATTAACGACTCCCTATTAATCATTTAATTTGAATGTGATTACCGTCTTAACCTTGCCTTTTAAGGGGTAATTAAGGGAATCCACCCAATCACGCATCTACTCCAAACACACGATTTGACATGCGAATTATTATTGTTGTTGTTATTATTAAACTAATCAACGAAAGAGATGTAAAAACTAATGCCTTTTAATTAGTTGCTAATTAATGAATAATGAACAAATGGAGGATTGTTACTAAAGACTTAATCATACCCATTTGGGTTGGCAGACGGCCGCTGCGCACCTCGTACCAAACTCCCCTTGCGTTCTTATCCGTCCATCATTTCAGTACCACAAGCAATTAAGCTTTTTATAAGCATAATTCAAGATTAAATGTGAAATTTGATGATAAATTATACTCCGTACTTTTTTCTATATAAAATGTATTTATAATTATTGAACATTGTATAAGTTTTCCATATATCTTAAAATCAAGAAAGGTTGTGTGGATAAATCTTATTCGAGCTGGTCAATAGAATTTCAAATTTAATTATTTGTGAAAACTGTTTATCATCAACTAGCTCCATAGTAAATCAATGAAAAGTTATGCGGGATAACTTATTTGAGTTGGTTAAGCAGTAGCAATTGACATAGTAATTACAAGATTTCAAATTGTAGGAATCATTTATCAACGCCTCTAGATTTATTAAATCAAAGAAAAGCTGTGCGGGCCTACTTGGTAGGTTTGGGCTAGACCACAGCAACTTGGGCTATATAGCAAAACAACCCAAATGTATATGGCTTTGTAAATTGCAATAGTGGGCCGAAATAAGATTAACAAATTAAACAGGCCAACAACCCAAACCTTAACTTTCACGAAAGGCATCAAAAGAACCATTTCCATTTGTAACAATCTAAAGATTCATTGTTGTTAGGTGTCTGGTTCCAGATAAAGTTAGCAAAGTCTATTGAACTACATTCTTCATATTTTGTGTCTCTGAGTGATAGCTAATTTATAAGGTCTAATATGAAATTTCTTTATTTTGTAAGTTCAAATTATGTGATATCATAAGAAGATCGGGTTACAAATAGAATTATATTAAACATCAAAATATAATAAGGCCACTGTTAAAATCTGGTCCGGTTCGGTCCAGCCCCTTTTGCTGGGCTAGCCCGTCAAAATTGTAAGAGACTGGAACATAGAATTGCGTCGGGACAGAAAGAAATTCAGAACCCCAATTCTTCGTTTTGCTCAAGTGTTGATTTTTCTTCTTCGAATCCTAGGGCTTAGCGGACGTAGCTCCAGCGTTCCACAGAGATGGTAATAAGTCTTTTTTGTGACATAGATCTTGCTTTCAACGAGTTTTCTTTCCGATTCAATTATAAGTAATGACAGTCTAATAATTTTGTCTAACTTTTAGCTTTCTGCTCCTGCGGTTTATGTCTGATTTGTGAAATTTTTTATTTTATTTATACATGTATTGTGAGCTGGGCTTTCCTTGTTTTCGATCTTTGTCAATTCTGGCAGTGAAATTTTGGTCTTCTATTAATTTTTCATCGTTTATAACCTCTAATCAATTCCCTTCCCACAATGTTTGATGTTTTTTTTTTGTTATTCTTACTGAATGATGTCGAGTTCAACGTTTATCCATTTTGGGTCTCCCCAGTATCTGCTGTATTTGCCCCACTCAGTGGTAGTTGGGGGAAGGAGGAATGTTAGCAGGTGAAATGGGGCTGCTGATAGCTAACTTATCTATCAGATTGCTCTGGCAAAGCTCTGGAAAAATGTAAAACTGAACTCTTCTGTGCTCCTTGGCTGAAGCAAGAGGAGCACTTATTTAATTAAGTGGCCAAAAATTAGGGCTAACTTATAAAAGTACTTCATCTCATATTGTAGGCATATTAAGTGGACTGCATATTTTAGGTATAATAAATTGGTTGTGCTTATGATGATCATTGGTCTTTGTATTGTATGGAAGCAGCCAATTTTTTATGATTATGTTTTGTGTAATTTGAATTTTGCAGACGACCCCGTTGATTGCAGGAGTTGCTATTGCTGCTGCTGCTTATGCTGGTAGGTATGGAATTCTAGCATGGCAAGCTTTCAAGGCAAGGCCACCAGCTGCGAGAATGCGGAAATTTTATGAAGGAGGTTTCCAACCTAAAATGACAAGAAGAGAAGCAGCTCTTATTCTCGGAGTCAGGTATGCTCTCTGTGCCTGTGTCCTTTTTACCTAGACATAATACCTATAGTTTGTCTGGCAACTTACTTTTGGTTTTCCGGTCTTTACTTGTACCTTATAGCTCCCCTCTAGCATTTCTACATTATGCCTTTAATTGTGGTCTGATGATGCGCTTTTGAGTTTGCTTTCCATTTGTTATCATGGGCCAAGAATGTTGAATATTTTCTAACCATTTCATTCATTCCTATTTGTTGTCTGAGATGCTTCATTTTAAGATTTCCCTGGGTGGTTGGTGGTTGTGGGAAATGCACTAGATCAACGGTTCCTTACTCCGAGTGTATAATACTCCGTAATCAAGAATGATGGAAGAGCATTCTGAATGATATATAGTTATATAATGAAAAGAAAGACCACGGTTGCATGTTTGTTTGCATTTCGTCGTTCATTTGGATCTTGTTATTCATTTTGGTGGCATTTCTCATTTTCTCGTACTATTTTTTTGCTTCCTGTTTAGAAATAGATAGATATTGACATCCAAAAATTTTTACACTTTGTTTTCCTACTTGCTCATTCGACAAGGTGTGTAGTTTGTGCATCTATCATACCAAGCAATATATATTTACTTCTTTTCAACAATGTCACCAGAGAAAGCACTCCCACGGATAAAGTGAAGGAGGCTCATAGGAGGGTAATGGTGGCTAACCATCCAGACGCAGGCGGTAGCCATTATCTCGCATCTAAAATAAACGAAGCCAAGGATGTGCTTCTTGGGAAGACGAAAAGTAGTGGATCTGCATTTTGATTTAGCCAGATATTAATCAATTCTTTTAAAAGACTAGTGAATCACAAAATCTCTATCCCTGGAGCACCCAGAGTACCACACGTTCATTAAACCTCTCCGGCAATTATATACCGAAATTTTTTGGCTCTGTATCTGGCTTCAAGAATTAATCAGAAAAGTTACTAGGTCTTTCCCTTAGATGGGTTTGTTGAATGAGGAAGAAATTTTGCTTCACCCCAGGATGTGATTATGTTTTCTGCTTTGTATACTCTGTATCCCCTAGGTTTGAATGCAATTCATGGTTGCCTAATGACTTATATGTAATAAATTGTTTACCTAAACTTGTCTTCTGTGAAATGTAACAGTTTTGTCCTCTATATGGTGCCATATTTTCATCCCCATTGTTATTTACTTTGATTTACATCAAAACCTGCAGTTTTACCCAAATATGCCCTTGTGTAAAGCTCGTTTTGTGACACTAGCCAATAAAAGATAAGAAGTAGGAAAGTCAATAAAAGATAAGGACTAGCTCAAACTAAAAAGTTTGCCACGAATTATTATTATTATAATTGTTGTACTAAACATCAAGAATGTAAATATTGGTAAGCAAATATTAGAGTATAATATGATTATGTTGGATTGAAGTGGAGTGTGAATTGGTAGAAGAATGGAATTGGAGTATGTAGTCAAAGGTGAAGTGGGAATATAGGTTTGTAGGTAGGTAGGATGGGGAATCATAATGGCGAAGGAGCATTGAGACTGGGGCTCTCTCTCGCCTTGTTTTTTTGTTGGGTTTTGTTTGGACATTTACTGTCGAAAATGCTTTCTCAATTATTCCCCTCTGACCTTCACCTCATCATCTTGCCTACAACAATGTTTCCACCCTTGTTAAATTAAATATATATTAAAATATAAATAAATATAACGTTAATTTAGTATAGTGTGATATTATTTTATGGAACTGTCCTTTTCCATGAAGTTCTGTAAATCCATAACTGATTAGGGAATATCGTAGTGTCAATATCTTTCTCGACATTGACAATGAGAGTTTTTATTTTGTCACATAATTTTTTTGGGGGGTTTTAGGAAGTGAAAATTAATTAAGCAATGGGAGATTAATTTGAGATTTGACAGTTAAAATATATTAATTGATGAAATAAATTGATAAAAAAAAAAATCAAAACTCAAAAAGAGATTTTAGTCGAAAGAGAGTGTAAGATGAATTAATACTCGACTTGGGTGACCTTGGCACAAAGAGTGTTGTCTTGGTATAGTGTCACGGGCATATAGACCCATGAAAGTCTCTATTCATGAAGCCTAATCTATATTATATTGTCGGATAAGCAATAAAAAAAAAAACTAACTATTGTGAAGATACTAACATACTTGAAAGACTAGAATCAAATGCCATATATGTATATAGTTAAGTTATATCAATCTATATTCTATCACGTCTCTTTTATACCTTCAAGTCTAAGCCATTTGTTTTTGCGGGGATATGATTAGTTGTCCTATTATTATTCTAAGCTTATCTCTCCACTTGTAACCTCATTCTCACATAATCAGTACAAAATTGTCCATATATGCCTGTGTTACATCCATCTCATATTATCTCCAAACCTAAGTCATATTATTTGTAACCTCTCACATGATTTATGAAAAAAATGAAAAAGTTGATTTAATTATAATAGAGTAAGTGAACTAATAATCCATCTTATGATGACTTAAATCGAGAGATCCTAATTTAATGAAGTCATATGTAATGACTTGGTTTGGAATATAGACACAATGAAATCATCATCTCAGCATCTTATGATGGATTAGTAAAGACGAGCTCAATACAATGGAGTTATCTTGAGACTAAAAGGCTTGAGTCAATAACCTTAGTCTAATGAGGTTATTGTGGCGTTCTATGATGGTTTTGATAAAGGATCTATGCCCAATGAGATTATCTTAGCTTTTTGAGGTTAAATTATGGAGTCAGCTCCCGGAAAAAGTGCAGAGGCAATTAGAAGGCATCGATTGAATCGGCCATGATCCAAATTCTATTATAAGACGTTATAAGTTAAATTAAATTAAATCAAACATCTATTTTTTTTTCCACTACAATGCATGGAATGATGGTCCTTATGCACTTAAAAGAATGGTCCAAAGGCTGCTTATAATTTAAAGGGATTTTCCCAGAAATAAATGGGGAAGTAGATGGGATCTATTGTATGGTGACAAGAGGGCTTTTGGATCTCCTTTTGGAAGGTGAAAAAGCTAATTAAGAAGCTCTCCCCACCTCCTCTTTTATAAACACACTTTAATTTGCAATATTTGAGGCTCCCAATTCACTCTCTGCACCTTTAAATTTGCTAAAAAGATGTTTTGAATGTGCAGAGTAGTGTGTGCTTCAATTCAACCCTATCACTAAAGTGAACTCAAAACAAAAGCTCCTTCAACTAAGCTGGCTATGCCACCTTGCCTGCCTTTGTGTTTTCAAATCCAGATCCACCCTAGAGATTTATCGATTTTAAAATCAACCAGATTTGATAATGACTTTTGAAATTTTGATTTACCGAAAAGTCCATATATAGCCGCTACCTAGAGTGCACTATGTGTGAAGTCTGCCTTATGACTATAGCCTGTAAAGGACCATAATGAGGTAAACTAGCATAGGTTTTCATAGTTAACTGGCTCAACTCAAAATAGCCAACAAGCATATCCCACTAAACTTCGAAGTTAGAACCTCGTGGTTACCAAGCCAGTTACTCGACCAATTCAAGTAGGGGTTGTTGCATAAAAGATTGTTACTTTGACAGAAATCTGACACTAATTTTATTTTATTTTTTATTTTTCGCGAGTTGAAAGTGACAAATTTTTAAAGTCATGTAGATTGATGATCAAAGTTGGAAGCGTAGTCACCATCTTTGAAAGCCAAAATTATTAAGAGCTAAATCAAATCATATCATAATACAGTCCAAGATGGAGGGCCAAAGACATATAGGGAAAAGGCAACCCTAGCATAAAGGAGGAGAAGAAAAGGGAAAAGGCATAGGTATGAGGGCATGGGAATAACTGGTTTGAGTATATATGGAATTATGGATGCACATACACACTCATCATCTTGATTTTGTACGTTGCATGGCAACTTGGCAAATAGTATTTGGTCCTACCATGTGATGTGTTAACCACTATTTCTAAAATCTTGCAAGACACACCCCTAAAATTAAAAGCATATTCAGACCATAAGGATCTTCAAAATTTGTAAATTAAATGTTTGAATTTTTAGCATAACATAGCATTAGAAGTGGATATTTTGTGCTACAATATATATGTAGGGTCCACTTTTGATTTAGGTCGAGTCAAAACGGATTTGCACTTGATAAGGAATATTTCTCGAATATACATACCTATACATACTGTATACCTTCTCGGTACCCGATTTAGGTATCGTGAGTAATTGTTCCTGGTCTTGACCGACCCCAAACAATTCGACCTGACCTAAATGCGAGGGCCGAGCAATTGATTAGTCAGCGTGAGCCTTCACCCCACGTGCCCCGACCCACTGAGGTCGGGATGACTAATCCGATTAGGTCCACCAAAAAAACTCCACATCCCTGACCTTAACTCGATTGCGCAACTTACTGGCCATCCCTGACCTTAGCCGACTACTTGCTCAACTTGCAACTCTCCCAAAAGTGTTGTTGTATATACATGTGTTTGAACTCTCAACCACATGTTTAAATAACTTAAGTCAATGTTTTTTTTAAAAAAATATTTTTTAGTACGGAGTAATGGTATTATATGCTCCACTAATTTGAAGCTAAAATTGTGATTAAATCTGAATTTAAATATCGCCAACAAGAACATCTTTACTATCTTATAATATTACTAAAATAAAACGACTAATGAAGTGTTTGGAGACAATCAAAGTCCTACCAAAATCACAAGGTAATTAATGTAACTTCACAACTAACCATATTAGCCATATTTAGTTTGTGTCAAAGTAAACAATAAAGTCAATAAATTAACCTCTCTGGATTGACTTTTGTTGTTTAACAATCCTTGTTTATTAAATGACCCAATTAAGAGGTTAGGCAGCTTCATAAATTAATTTGAAAGTAGTTATTACGGTTTGATAAGATATTGTACTCTTTAAAAAAAAAATTAATAATAACGTATAACATAATGTGGTAAGTGGTAAGTTAATATCACAAGTAAGACTTTTTATTTTTCTTGTATACTTTTTCTTTTTCATCCAAACAAGATAATAAAACAAAAAACCTTCCTCGTATTCTTTTTCTTGTCATCATTTTCACCCATGCACCCATTAGAACATAATACTCCGTACAAACTAACCTATAATTTAGGGGCCTCAGCAAGGAGAAGATACACTAAACAACAACACAGACTAATGTTCAAATGTAGGGAGAAAAAAACAAGAACAGCAACAAATCAAATATTTAAATGATTTGGTTAAGCTCTGTAGCTAGCTAGGAAGAAACAAAAGTATACAATGTTGTTGCTGTTAAAAAGCTCTAGGAGGACTTGAGTCGCTTAAGTATGAGATTGAAAGACCGAACTACTCATTTACATATATCAATGCTTTTAGAAATGCTAACGGTTACCCATTAAAGTTGACCAAGACTTGATTGGATTAGTCTCATTCTACTATATAATTGTAGTTAGGACAAAGTACGTCATTTAAAAAGTTGTAGTTTGAATTCATGGGCATACACCAGCACCCTTAAAAAAGTTGTCATTGATAATTATGACTGATCGAGATTTGCCTGAATTGATTTCATTTTGCGGGGAAATTTGTAGCTAGGACAACTAATGTGAGGTGTATATACTATATACCCAACTTTTTCTTGACACAAGCCCTCTTTAATCTTTAGACAGCTAGCAGTTTGGTCCATGCTAAATCCCACAACAACTAACAAAGCTCTCAAGCTAAGATTCCACCAAAACTTTAATTATGACTTCAAAGCTTAACCGTTAATTAATTATTACTGTAGTAATTAATTAATTGATGACAATAAACAATGGCTTCTCCCATGCTACCTACCATTTGCCCCCCAAGATGGTCTAGCTTTTAAGTGCTCCATGGCACTCTCACTTGGCCAAGTCTATTCCAATATTAATAAATTAATAATGTCATCATTTAACTAACATAATTAATTAATAAATAATATACTGAGCATTATATTAGTTTTATTAGTTGGTTAATTAAGTATGCAATTTAACATAAAAAGTATTCAAACTAAAAATATATGCTTTAGTTTTACTAGTTGGTTAATTAATTAATTAATAATTTATTGAGTATTTTTATTATTTATTTACACTTTTAAGATGTACATTTGCTAGTTTAAAGAATTAATATAGAAAATAAAAATAATAATAATGGTTCTTGAATTTATGATAATAACTTTCATCTTCAAATTATTACAGAATATTCAGTTAATCCATAAAATGAATATTGATTAATTACAATATATACCTTTAGTTAATTATTGTATAAATTTTGTGTTGTTATATTAAAAACTCTAAAGTAATAATCAACACATCATTATGCCCTGTGTGTGTGAGAGATAGTAAAGAGTACTATTAGTACTAGTGTCAATTGACATTTAAAATTTGTGTACTAATAATAGTAACGAGTACTATTAGTACTAGTGTCAATTGACATTTAAAATTTTTGTACTAATAATTTCAGCCTCCAACCCTAATTTTTCTGACTCTGTCTCTAAATCTATATGATCAAATTAACAATAACAATTGTGGAGGAAATCTCGAAAAAAATATATTATCATAGGGGGTTGTTATAATGTTATATCAACACTTAAAAATTCTATTAATTATGAGTTATGGAAAATATGAAAATATTCTCACCCCACCATGTGTTAACAATTCCAGTCTTTTTCAAAGTTCACAAGCAATCTTTGTCAAGTAGCCTTTTGTATATCTAATAAAACCATCATTATGGATGCCCTACAAAATTTGTTATTTATTTATTTATTTATTATATTAATTTTTAGTTTTATAAAAAGTTGTATGCTCCTAAGTCCTAACAGACCATCATTAGTACAACAACATTATCTACCCCCACAACGCTGCTGGTAATTAGTTTATTTTAAGTGCATTCCCTAATTAGATATATTTGTAAACGTGTCATTAAAGTATTGGAGCGTGGAACTTAGGCAGGAAAATAATTATGGTTATTTTTCTTAGGGGCTAAACATTACCTTACTTAACTCATGATTACAATCATCATCATCATGAGAAAGATAGAACCCTAGGATTATAATTGGTTTGTTTTTGCTATTTAATTGATGCTTTTAAGTTCTTCCAAGGCTTTATCACACTACTTGTTGAAACACAAAGGGTCAATATCGCCTCCACTAAGCCTCGATCTCGTGACCTTCCACATGAGAGAGTCACTACATGTTATCTGAGCACAATGTGTTTGACTTGCATATTAAATTTATATAATAATATCAAACTAAATAGTATAAAAATTTCAACTAAATAAAAAGTTGAATTAAATAAAACTTGTCCAATCAAATATATGAAATGGAATCCAAAGGGTACATTTTTTATTACTTAAAAAGAAAAGAAAAAAAAAAACAGGTTCATAATTACCGCCGAACTTATAGCTAGGGTTGGACAGGGTTGAAAATAAGGCTTACACTGGCAACAAAAATAAAATTGTTTAGCTTTGACTTATAAAGTTTTAATTAGATTTGTTATCCTTTTCTAGTGCGCCTTTAACGACCGACTTCATCATTTGATTACAAAGAAAAAAAAAACATCCTTAACATACCAAATTATCCAAATTAACCTATAACAAATATAGAAACAAATGCTATTTTTTCTATTTTATATTTATCTCTATGTTTACTTCTTTACATGGATAAAACTAGTTTACATTTACGGGATGTTGATGAATTGATCGTCCAATCATGAGTAAACACAAATATTTTACTTAATACTTGAATGTAAATAAATTCAATCAAAGAGTGTTATATCATAAGCGAATATTATGATGACAGTATAATATCCCTTATACATATATTCACTTCTAACACTTTAGGTGTTAGGGTTAGCCAATTATGTGCTATTTAATTTGTTTTTATTTGATTAACTTGTATTGGTGTAATTAATTGACGACTAGTCACTATATATATAATTAAATAATATAATGTTTTGGTATTAAAAGAGTGTTTTTACACTATTTACTTGGATCAACTAAATTGAAAGTTTTTTTTTTTTGAAAGAAAACGTAACTATTCCATTAATTCATAACATAAAACGTTTACATCAACGATCAATGAAATGGTAAACCATTCCTTACAGTCAGACATAGAAACAACTTTTCTAACTATGCTATAGAAAACTTGAATCGCAGACTGTTTCATAACTAGGAAGCTATGTTCCTTCAAGGGGCTTAAAGCTTCATCAAAGATCTGGGTCTTCGTCATCATTCTTTTTTGCTCGCCTAGGATAAGATCAACACTTGCCGAAACCAAACTAAACGATTTATGCTAATGAAAATGAAAAGCCCGTGAAAGTAACGAGAGGAAAAATGCTCGTGAAAGTAACGAGAGGAAAACACAATAATAGAGAAAATAAAAAGTGGGTAAAGTCAAAGTAGGGTTGGGAGTTCAAGACTACCAACACAAACCCCAATACCTACCTACTATTATTTTATTCAAAGGAAAAGAAAACGGAAGAAGAAGATCTGTGGTGGTGGTCGGAGGCGGACGGAGCTGCGACGATGGTCGGGGCGGAAGAAGAGCGAGAGCAAACGTAGAAGGTGACCAAAACCGCCGGCTCAAAGCTCTATTAGAGCTCCGGCCGGAAGCCGGCGGTGGAAGCCGAAGTTGAGCAGCAGAGAAAGACTTTTGGTTCATATTATTTCTTTGTAGTATTTTATCGGTTAGGATAACAAAATGAGTCTCACTCAAATCGCACATTCAAATAACAATTACAAATTGTATTTTAAATCAAAGAGGCCATCCAGGTGGGTTCCCTATATCAAACTTTAGGGCCCATTTAGTAACCGAGGGATTTTATTTTATTTTTTCTGAAAAACTGTAGGATTGGAGAACATAAAACAAACTTTATTAAACAGAGTTTTTCATTTTGAAAACGAAAAACATTTTCCAATTTTCTATAAAAATGGAGATTTTTTCTTGTTTTCTAAATGGAAAACATATTTTATTATTTATTTGGCTATATATAAACTACAACCACATTCTCACCATTGTATACTTACAAATTTATCCATTCATTATTAATTATTATCTTTTACTTATCACCATATTTTATATTTTATACTCGCATTTACTTACATAAACATAACTTATTTTCTTATGTTTAAATATGAGGTCTAAAAATCCCTCGAAATTAAATGTGCATAAATTTTAAAACATTAGTCTAAAAAAAAAATTTTGAAAAATGAGTGTTAATACATAAATTTCTAAATAGAAAATAAAGAATTGAAACTGGAAAAAGTTAGAAAATAAGGGGAAAAAAAGAGTAATGCTAGATACCTTCATATTTTCCCTTCAATCCATCTCTCATGATGCATCATTAGTTAATTGGTTACTATTTTTTAAAAATTAGTAGTGATTTGTCAATTAATGACACCCAATAATTGAAAGTCGCATCAGAAAGAAAATCTATGAAAAAAATTTAAGAGGGACATTTTTCCAAAAAAAAAAGAAAAAAAGAAAGAGAGAGCTAAAGTAAACGTAGGATTTAAGTGTAATTGAGATTTAAAAAAATATATATATTAGTGACTCTATGAGAATAATTTGAATTGATATTTAATAAAGTATTTGTATAATGCGTTTTTGCCATGCACGCGCCATTTCACGTGCAGTGATTGTGTAAGAGCAACACTATCAGTGGATATTTCAATGGTTTATGTCAGTAAATGACCATGTTGGCATGAGAGAGAAGAGTTGAGAGAGGGGTAGAAAGTCATCTGCAACGAAAGATTCATCGTACGGTAAATGCGCATATTTTTTTTTTTTAAACATGGGCTGTTGTGCGCGAAACGCGCACAGTAACCGCTCAGTGCACGCGCCCATTGAGCGCGTCAAACACATTAATTTATTATTATTATTTTTTTTAATATCAAATTTGTTTTTATTTCATCATTCTCATTTTCTCTTTCCTAATTACACTTACGAAAATTACTCAAAAATCTGAAATAACCCCATTAATAATGATGCTCTAAGTCATTGAAACAACGTTAAGGCGTTAGGTCACCAAAGCTGGAAAGTGAATCCACGTTGACGGAATGGCGCTAAGTGGCAGTACCGTAAATTACTCCATTCGGAAGGGGGTTAACAAGACCGCGAATCTAACCGCAAAACACGGCCCGCCAAAAAAACATAAAAAACCCAGGTATCATCATCGTACGCGCACTTCCGGAACGCGCCAACGATCCCCTCATCCCTCGGATAATTGCGCTTCGCGGCGTCGAGATGCGGTGGGCCCCCTTGGGACAGCGCGTGGGGAATTGCTTTTGCACTATTCAACCGTGACCTTTTAACAGATTCAAAATGATGAGCAAAGAAAAACATTCTCAGCCCGGAGGGAACGGAGCATTCGAGTGACACTATTGCCACTCCAAATTTTGCTATTGCCACTCCCACACGCACTTTGTCAGATGATAAAATTGACACTTCACCAAAGTAGCGATGACACACATTTAACCAATTGCCTCAAATTTCAGATTGGATCAACCAAATCTCAACAAATATCAAAAAAAAAAAAAAGTCAACTAAGTCACTAAACTTATTATTTTTATGTAATTGGATCATTTAAAGGTATCGCTTGAAAAACAAGTTAATGTAGTTAGATTTTAACTACCATAACTGACTCTTAAATCAATAGGTCATACATATATACTAATGACCTTATGGCCTAGTGACACGAATGACCCTCCTAAATGGGAGACCATGAGTTCGAATTATTTTTCTATTTTTAGTAATGAACATAGTACCGTCATCAGTACATTTTTTAAAGTTGTGTTATTAATATTTTCATATAAATATAAGATCAAATATTTTTGTTGAATGAGAAACGTGCCAAAAAAGGTTATAATATGTGA
>CM008334.1:18045081-18082938 GCA_002525835.2 Ipomoea batatas | reverse complement strand
CGATTCTTACCAAAGGGTATGGACTTGACCTTGTTGTAGGCACTAGTGTATTTGATTAATCTAAATAAGTTAATAGTTTTGTTTTGCTGACAGATGCAAGATGCAAAGTTAGATTCTTACTAAGGGGGGTATGGAATTGACCTTGTAGACACTAGTGTATCTGACTAATCTAAAGAAGTTAATAGTTTTGTTTCGCTAACAGTTGCAGGATGCAAAGCTCCATTCTTACCCAGAGATATGAAATTGACCTTGTTGTAGGCACTAGTCTATTTGACTAATCTAAAGAAGCTAATAGTTTTATTTCGCTGACAGTTGTAAGATATAGTGTCCGATTTTTACCGAGGGGTACGAAATTAACCTTGTTGTAGGCACTAGTGTAGTTTCAGGACAAAACAAGAACAGTGAGGACTTTCGAGATTGGGGTGTGATACTTGAGGTTTTCGGGATTCGGGTATGATTCTTTTTGTCTTGTGTATGTAGGTATGTGGAGATGGAGGA
This sequence comes from Ipomoea batatas, assembly GCA_002525835.2. Lineage (NCBI taxonomy): Eukaryota > Viridiplantae > Streptophyta > Magnoliopsida > Solanales > Convolvulaceae > Ipomoea > Ipomoea batatas. The sequence goes on along the minus strand of CM008334.1, from coordinate 18,082,440 downwards.
ATGATGGGTGATGTGATATAAAGCTCACCCAAGTAGTGTGCAACCACCTAGTTCGCACACTACAAACCTTGATAAGGATGAATATAATGCACCAGCACAGATCAAAACACAACATATCTTTCTACTTTTTCTTCTAGGATACAGATGTTGGCTACACATCCTTAGCAAACCCAAAGTCCATTGACTAGTTTGGGATTAGTGTCTAGAAGAAAACAAGGGTGGGGGTAGTGGGTGTGGGGACTGCATTTGACTGGATTCCAAATTGGGCAGCCTCACAGACCATTTAGCAGCAACTTGCATTGTTACTCTTTGATCCTTGGGGCTGTGTGGGACATATAAAAATCTTTATATGTATATATATATACATATGATTTTTGTACTTTTTCTCCTACACCAAACACGTATGTCTCCAGCATAGGTAAGCAAATATGTCAGCTAAAATGTGCTATTTTTGGCTAATCACCATCTGATATATGGTTGTCAACCATTCTTCAAACTTATTTATTTATATGCTTCTTTTTTTTTTTTCTTAATGGTTTGTAGTTTTGTGAACATTATATAAGTTGATAGATAGCTTAAAATATCAGCGAGCTTTTGAACATAATCATGTTAGCATTAGTGCGCTGTATTCCATTGATACTCGTTGAGGTTGGATGAAATAGCTCATGTGTTGTTCTAAGTAGCTATAGTGTTTGATTTTGTTAGAACTATAATCAGAACAGTTGAACTAGAATTGCTCAACTATTATTATTGTTTTTTTTTTATTGGGGGTGGGGGGAGTTTGAAATATCTAAAATGAAAATGCCTAACAGAAGATGTATTATTGGCAATATAGTTATGAACAAATTTTAGTAGGCACCTTTAAAGGGAATGATTATCTACTTTTCCACCAAATTGAAGTAGGTATTTCCATTCATTTGTGCAGGCAGGTGTTTTTGTTTTGTTTTGTTTTTGTTTTTGTGTGTTTTTGTGTGTGTGTGTGCTTTTTTTTTTTTTTTTTTGTTTTGTTTTGTTTTTTGTTTTGTTTGTTTGTTTGTTTTTTTATTTTATGTTTTTTTGTTTGTTTTTTTTTTCAAATTATGATATTTTAAAAATAATTATTACTAAACTATCTATTTTTATTTTAAAAAAACTATCGTATTTTTAAATATGAAAATATTAGCATTTATGATAATTTTAAACAGTTAATATTAATGCTAATATTAAAGAATTAATATATTAAATAATAAGTTTAACGTAAATTTGAGTATTGTAGATGCTATCCAGTTAAGAACTTTAAATTTCATATTTGTGCCCCACTTCAATTATTGTGAACAATGACTTTCTTTGATGACAATTTTTAAGAAACTTTATTTAATCGCTTAACTATTATATTGCATTTTTACTGTTTTAGCATTGAAAACTTGTTAGGAATTAATTTTTTTAAAATAGATTTATATATATATTTTTGAAACTGATTTATTTTATATAGTGCCAAAAATAGTAGCTATTGACATGATATGACTAGATTAAAAATATCGACGCGCGAACTATTATATATGTAGTGTAATGACACATCTGTTACCATTCTAAATGGATGGTCATAAGATCGAAAGTATAGAACGAACAAATATTACCTTATAAAGAATCATCATGAGTTCAAAAATTTATTAAAATACTCTGTATCAAATTTTTGTAATAAAAACGTAACATATTATATATCTTAATAATGACAATTTAAAGGTGCAGTGACATTTGCGTAGCCGGGAGCCAATCTCTGGCGTTGCTACTTATTGGCTTCCCAGTCTCTAGGGTCGGGCATGACCAGCTCCCATAGTGAGACAGGCCGACAGTGTGTACAAATTTCATAAATTAATGAATTGACCGTCATATGACTGATCGGTGATTACTATCGATTCTAGCTTCATGGAAATGAGTTGCCACCTACAATCCGAATTGAAGGCCGATTTTTTAGGTTAGCTCACCCTCCCGGGATTGCAACCCTGTGGGTGCATAAAAGAAGTCTCTAGTGTTGGGTAGTGAATTTGTGGTCTCAAATAACGTACGTGCGCCACTGTAGGCTAAGGCTGTCCCCCATACCCGCCTGCCGGGCCGTCACACCAATATAATGTTACAACACCAAAGTGGTTCAATTCTGTGGCAGAATTTAACCATATCTCATCATCATCATATCATATCTCTCCAATATAATCTCCCATGACCCATCACCCACTGAATAATACAAATTCATAAAACAAATAATTCATTGACAGATTGAGCCCGANCATAGCAATTATATTATATTTTAAAAAGATTAAATTGTGTATTTTTAGTATTAAATTTTTGCATGCAATATTTAAAAAGAACGTATGAATATAAAAAAGGTAACCAATTACATATATGTTAACATTGCGTGTTCTAAGTATACAAATTGTGAATTTTTTAAAGGTAAATTGTGAACATTTAGTATGTAAATTGGTAATTACAAAGGACCAAATCAATTACGAAATCAATAATTGAGAATTTATTTGGTCAAAATTGATAGTCGATGACCATTTTAGTAATTACGGTATAGTCAATGGGCCAAAACAATCATTAATTCTATTATGAAAAATTGAATTAAAAATAACTCCAGTCAAACCTCGTTAACCGAACCAGACATATAAAATGAGACGAATTTTTTTTATTCGATTTATAATGGACCCAGTCTCATAAAATCATCAGCATTAAACAAAATCAATAATAGCAATGAGAAATATAGACTTACACAGTTACCTTAAAAAGGAAAAATGTAGATGCATAATAATTATCTTATCACAAAAGATGAAAATTGACTTAGTTATGGATGTAGCGATCCGGCAAGTGAAATGATATGTGACACACCCCACACCCCACACCCCACAAATTAAATTACTCGTCAAACCATCTTTTGACTAACAAAAATCTTTCCCTCCAAGTGATCAAATTTTACTGTCATGGGAAGCATAAGCACCACTACTTTAAAAAAAAACTTGAAGACACAACAACAACAACAAAAGTTTCCCAACTATATGTGTCGTTTCATCTAGGGGTGTTAGCGAACAGAGCTTTCGACAAATTACTCGTGTTCGAGCTCGGCAAGCGTTCGTTTATGTTCGTTTGTTAAGATAAACGGACATTAACAAACAAAATTTAGAGCTCGGTTAATAAACGAACAGAGTCTGAACAGTGGTAAGCTCGTTTGTTAAGTGTTCGCGAACAAGCTCGTTTGTGTTCATTTAGTAGTGTTCGTGAACAAGCTCGTTTGTGTTCGTTTAGTAATGTTCTCAAACATTTTTACAAACATATAAATTGTTCATGAACGTAGATTATTTATTGTTCACGAACAAATTGTGTTCATGAACATGTACATGTGTTTGATTATTAAATGTTCACGAACGTGTTCATGAACATGTTTGTTAACATTTGCGAACACGTTCGTGAACGTGTTCGTTAACATTAACGAACACGTTCGTGAACGTGTTCGCGAACGTTAACGAACACTAACAAACGAACACGAACAGGATTTTCAAAAACCTTAACAAACGAACACGAACATGAACACCCCAAAATCCTTAACAAACGAACACGAACAATCTCCGTTCGTTTATGTTCGGTTCGTTAACGGCCCTAGTTTCATCTCCATTTAAATTCGTGGTTTGTCCAATAATAATATACGATAGGTTGTGAACCTTGAAAAAGTTCCAACTATTTTCTTCCAAAGTCTAGAAATTATTTTTACCTAATTAAACCTAATAAGCTGCAATTTTATTCATAAAAATGTTGAACTTAAAAAATGATATAAATATATTTTTCATTCAATAATTGATCACTTTTAATTTGAAACTAGTTCTTTATAGTAAATATTCCTACTTGAACCTATAATTTTAGATTGAGATATTATATATATGTTTAATTTTCGACAACCATTAAGATATATAAAAAAAAATATTTGAATTTTGTAAATGTTGCATATTTAGTTGTCTCTATTGCATTACCTATAAAGGAACTCTACAATAGAGTTTGACTCTTATTCGAGGCTTCTTATCCGAGGAAAGTTATGTTAAAGCCTGCCTAATGCAAGCTCTTTAACATGATGTACCATTTATAAGAGTTGAACTTTCGATCCATGCATCTTGCAGTTTTATTAGCAGTGGACTTACCAAATGCTCAAAGTTAAGTTAAAGTCAATGACCTTTTAGTAAACTTCGAACTCATAAAACAATATATGAGTAGAAAATAATACTCGATCAAACTGCACTCTTGACCAAATTAAACCTACAACCCCTAACTTATGTCAAAGGCCAAGCTAGGTTTAAACTTTGGGGGGAGGGGGTACCAAGGTCATATATATTATAGAAATATATATAAAGGATCATCTATCTTTTGGATGTCATCATCTTTGACCAGAATTATTAGATGGCATTATTTTCATATAGTTTTCAATAATTCAAGCTGGCCTCTGTTTGGAGAATAATATGCATAGAATATGCGCAGAAAAAGGGTTAATGAGAAACTAAATAGTTGAAAAAAGGAAAAGAATATATATAAAATATGAAATTGCCAATTGAAAATGAATGCAACTTTGCGGTGAAGTTGATGTTTTTAGAGGAATTGAAATATATATAATGGCAATGATAGTGAATCCAAAAGCTTTCTTCTTTGCAATTTGCTTGCTTTGCTTTGCCTTGCCTTTGATTAATGGAAACTAAATGCACGAACAGTCGGAAAGCGTTGCTTTTGGGATATCATAAATTAAACCTATTAACAATTTATGATCATTAATTCTACATCAGCTTTACAAGATTATATATGGAGCGATATTTAAGTTGGAGTCAAACTCTCGGGAGCTAACTTTTGTGGTAGAGTTAGAGTCTTAACTTGAGTGCGTATATATTATTAATGAGAAATGACTATTTGGTGCTGGTAAAGTTCAAAGAGAACTAAGAAGAGTTCAAAGTGAGAGCTATCTAAGGTGAGAGTCGTCCACTCGTTTGATCCCTATGTAGCACAAAGTACACTCGGTCTAGAGTGAGTTGCAGACTTGCAGGCAATGGGTTTTCAAATGGTGACCAATGATAAGATTCACTTAGATTCCATAATAAATAATTGCCTTAAGGGGCCGTTTGGTTCGGGTAATCTAAGATTACCTAGGTAATCTGAGTCTGGTAATGTTATATTACCTTGTTTGTTTCAAGTTATGAGATTACCTGGTAATGTTATATTACCTCAAAGCTGATGTGACGGTAATGTTTCAAGGTAATGTGATTACCCCCGTTTTTTTAGGTAATCTAAGATTACCTTAGATTATTACAACTTTGCCCTTGTTAACTAATCCTTATATATAATAATAATAATAATAATAATAATAATAATAATAATAATAATAATAATAATAATACTAAAACAATAACATATATAAAATAAATATATGTTTATATAATCAAATATACATGTGTGTATATTTATATATTCATTTTTTTTTTAATATTAAGCATCAATACATTCATACATATAAATAAATAAAAATACACACAATAAAGGCACACAAATAAATAAATAAATAAATATATATATATATATAAGGACATTATAGTAAATTATCCCATATAACCTAAAATATAACCCTTAACCAAACAAAGTAATATTATATTCCACAATCCAAACCAAACACATCAGGTTATCTTACATTTCCAAAATCTCACATTACCTTCCCGGAGGTAATCTTATTACCTGGGGTAATCCAAGATTCCGTGAACCAAACGCCCCCTAAGAGTTAAATTTAGAAGCCACGTAACTTTTCAGGTAATAACCTCTCTGGTTTACCTTATAGTTTTGTACTTCTCGATAGTTGGCATCTCTGGGTTGCACCTCTCTGAAAATTGGTTAATTCTCTGTTCAATTCAGGAATTAATGTTTGGAATAGAGACAATTTTGGTTGTGCAATTTGCATAGGGGGGGCTTAATGGCAGCTATATAATTAATGTGGCATTACGTACAATTGCATGCAAAGCAACCAATGCCACAAAGAAGATGTAGTACAAGTGCTGTGCTTCTTTTTGTGGCCTTTAATAATTTGCAACTTTGTTGACTGAAAGGACAGTGTAACATAATGGAGAAGTGAAGAGATGAAAAGATAATGTCAACTCAATCCAAATTTTTTTTTTTGAGTATTACTGACTTGACTCTATTACAATGCAGTATCTGTTCATATAATTATTTTCTCAACTTACAGAATCTATTCATAACTATTTTTTCCCTTATTTTTTATTCCATTGTTCAAAAGTAGAGGGTAAAAGGGTAATGACTTTTGTAATTACAAGGATTTGATTCCAATACTGGGATAACAAAAGTAGGCAAATAAACATGATAATATGTATTAAAACCTATAGTAGAGTGCAAAAGTCCAAAACCATTTAACACCGCCTTAATTTTATCATTAACAATGATCTGAGTATGGCTTTTTGTTCTACAATTTGATTAGTAGTTGCAATATAGTACGTGCGATATTCGTAGGATATTTTTGCATTGCCATATAAAACGGTCTTGTACAATGTACAACACCATAATATTTTTCTAGTCTTTTAGGCATGATTGATTCTTTGTGGGGTTGTGTTTTGATTCTTTAAATCTTTATACAATTTACAATTCTAGATATGTTTTATGTTAATATTTTAGTATTAACTATTAAAGTATTAAATAGTTTATAAGTATCAAGTTTTTCTAAAAAATATAAAAATTTAAAAGAGAGAGAAGGCGCCTAGACACTAATTAATCAGCGCCCAAGGACCGCTTAGTGATTTTTGCAACCTTGCTCTTTAGTAAAATAGTGCTTATATTATGCACGTCCAAATGTTGTATATTTTTTAGTACTACTGACTCTGTTACAATGTTATAGTCCACTGAGGTTCAAACCCACCCTTTTCATATGGGAGTGCAACCGCGTGCCACTAAACAACAAGATCTTGATGATCCCAAATGTTGTATATTAATTATTATTATTATTATTATTATTATTATTATTATTATTATTTCAATGACCTATTTAAATTTTATTGTAAACAAAACATGAAAAAAAAAAAAAAAAAAGAGTAGAAGAAGAAGAAGGATAAGAATAAGAAAGAGATATGATGTAGATCTAACCCTCAAATTCAAAACAGGTGCATAAATCCAAATATAGAAGAACCAACTAATAATAACATTTAATTTGTTTCCTTCCTCCTTTCCTGATTACTCGAAAAAAGAAGGGTTGTAGTGTCTTGGAAAAGATAACCTCACGGCAAATTATAAGGTGGACCATGGTCCACAATGCATTGTGAACCATGATCGTAACTGATATTGCAGTTGTGTTGAACGAATACTGCAGTTGTGTTGAAAAGATACTGCAGTTGTGTTGAAAGGAAACTGCAGTTGCACGGAACAGAGGCCGTTCATCCGTTCCACACAACTGCAGTATCCGTTCAACACAGCTGCAGTATCTTTTCAACACAACTGCAGTATCCGTTCAACACAACTGTAGTTCCAGATGAATGACACGACCTCTGTTCCGCACAACTGCAGTTCCTTTTCAACACAACTACAATATCCTTTCAACACAACTGCAGTATCAACCATGACTCATGGTCCACAGTATAAGTAGTGTAACCTCACCTATCCTCCAAGGCTCCAACATTACCATAAACATGTCAAAAGTAGTAAATACGTAGAACTCTCACACTAGGCCAATTACAACAAATTAAATGGTGGGTGCATTAAGAGCAAGCAACCTTCTAACTAGTCAACAATCATGCTCTAAACTCGTAGTTTAAAAAATGTGATACAAGAATTCTGATAAAAAAGAAATGAAAAGAAAAGAAAAATCCAGACCACGAAAATGGGGCTCTTTCCTTTTTTGACCAATAATCCAGAAACCAGTGAAAGAACCTTACTAGCTAATGCCTTACAATCATCATCTTCATGAGAAAACTTAACCAACATATTATGACCATCAAGCAAACCAGAATGCGTTGATCATATAAATGAAAAACTCACAATGACCTACTTTCGTATACTAACCAGTCTTTTAAGTACAAGGGCAAAACTCCTAATTATACACTAAGTTGGTGATTTAATAACTTAAGATTATATATGATCAATTCCGTCAAACAGTAACATGCATTTTTTCTTGTTTTATGTTCCATGCTACTTTTAATTTCAATTCATGTTTTACATGTGTAAAATTTAAGACATAATTAACAATTACCTTAACATTACAAGCAGATAGATATGTTCCATGCTACTTTAATTTTAATTTCAATTCATGTTTTACATGTGTAAAATTTAAGACATAATTAACAATTACTTTAACATTACAAGCAAATAGATATGTTCCATGCTACTTTTAATTTCAATTCATGTTTTACATGTGTAAAATTTAAGACATAATTAACAATTACCTTAACATTACAAGCAGATAGACCAAAATATATATGATATATGGTACGACATAGTTAGTAATTATATTAATGGTCATTGTGATTGAAGATCAATTAATTTAACTATTCTTTTTTTTTTTTGAAAGCCAACACAAAGAAGAAATATATTAATGAATAATTTAACTATTTCTTATTTAATTTAATTAAAAATCAAAAGTGAAATTAAGGATTAAGATTGAGTTATGGATAATAATGTAGTCATATATGCATCAATATATTCTTATATAATTGATAGGTCTCAACTAACATGTAAAAGGTGAGTGTCTTATGTCTAGTTGTGGACAGCCATGGTTCAATCAATTCCCCAATTTCTTACATATGATAGTGGTGATGAATGTAGCAAACAGTATAGCAGAGATGATTGGGAATTGGGGAGTAATTAGATGCCCAATTTATGTCCTGGTGCTCCTCCACCCAATCACCAAATGCCACCTACATTCTATTATATATTTTCTTCACATTGCCTCCCCTATCTATAATCTCATACACTCTAGTGCCAATAATTTGTATTTTTTTGCGTGGCGAGGAAACCAAATAAAGGTGTGCATTAGGTAAATATAATCTTTCATCTATCTGTAAATCATATATAAGAGGTAAACTGCATTAAAAAGAATATGTGCGACGAGCTCAACCAAGAAGGTATATATTGACAAGAATCAAACTTGTGATTTTCTGAAACGAGAATTATGTTTCACCTACGCAGTCACCTTTTTCAAGGCACCAATAATTTGTAATTTAATGATGTAAGTTTGAAATTATATTAATATTTTAGTTTTTAATTAATATTGTATATAAAAATAAGATACTTTTATAATGTCACAAAGTATTAATAATAGAAGAAATCACATAAAAAGTATCTTTTCTTTTGTTGTTTTTTATTTCTCCGATCCCCTCTTTGTTTTTTTCTTGCTAATTATCAATTATGGACAATACAATTAGTTTAAACATACTTTTTTTTTAATTGGGAGAATGAAATATCGTGATTGGACACCATATAATTAAATGAGGTTAATTTAATCTCGGAAATTCTTAAGCAAAATGATTGCATGCATATATAAGCATGTTAAATTAGATTTCTATAATTCTACCCAACATTTTAAACATCTATATGCACATATTTTTAAATCACAACCAATAATATGTAACCTAGCGGCCTAAGTAGTTTCTAATAATTCATAGGCAAGTTACATATTAAAATATATATATATTTGTTAGTGTTGGTGTTAATTGGCTTGAGCCAACATATTTAAGTGACTGAGAATATAAAAGTGAGATGGTGGAATAGGATATTTAGTGTAGAAATATATATGGTCTGAAAAACTAGTTACTAATTTCTTTAAAGTGACCTGGAGCGCAAGTGGAAAGAAGACTACGTAATGGAGATCGGGAGATAGAGCTACAGGCCGATCTACTACTCTAATCTACCTCATCTACAAAAAAAAAAAATAATAAAAAAATAAAAAAATAAAAAAATCTTTCAAATGACTTGATCGAGTTCTAATTAATGTGGAGAAAAGATAGCCATTACGCCATACAACTTATATGTGGCATGGTAGGTTGGCAAGGTGATTAGGTTATTAGTGACAATAGTGACACACTACAAGTCTGAACGTTATACTTATTCTAATAGTGCATGCCTAGCTACTTACAATCGAACTACTGATCGATCTTAACTTATTATTCTCCATAGGACAAGTACGGTTTGCTAGCTAGTAAATTATAATGTTTTAGGCAATAGTTGTAGATGCTGCTACACTGACATATATGGGTTAGGCATAGGGGATATATGCTAGATCACCCAACCTGCAGCAACAACATATATGAATATTGATGCTTTTGTTTATATATATATATGATGACCACATATATATCTTCAAGGCATTGTTAAATTTCCATATTTTTTAAAGAAAAAAGAGCACCAAAAGCTGTGGGCTCCAACTATATATATCAAATGAAATATGGATAAAAGTGAAAGGGTGATAGATGATGATGATGAAGAGGAATGCAATGAAGCACAAAATGAGAGAATTTGATAAGGGCAGGAGGAGAGTGATCGATCATATCCTTGGGGCAAGTTGAAATTCGTCGCTGTTTTCCCTTTTCGTCACCTCATCTCCTTCAATTCCTTCCACTATCTAAACCCTAATTAAGTAGAATCGAATTAATTCTACCCAGCCACCATTTTTCCTTTTTATTATTTATCTGAATCATTCTCCACTCAATGAATTATCCAGATTGTTAAAATTTTAAATTTGTTCTTCGGAATGATACTTTTTCATTCCAATAATCTACATACGTGTTATCCTAAAACAAATAGAGGCCATGTATAACAATAACAAATAATAAAGTTCATCGTTCATGAGCAATGAATAAATTAAAAATGGGTCTCTTTCTTGAAGTCGTTTCATGGATCTTTATCTGTGAGAATGGTCAGGTCTATATGGAAATGTACTTACAGGGCGTTTACTTGCAATGAGAGAATTATGAGAGAAAAAAGAATTGCAACTTCATGAGAAAGGAATACTGTGAGAATAAATTGAAAATTTAAGTTACAGTGTTTCATTTGCAACAGTATTTGTATTAAATTCAATTGTAACGGGGTACATGATGAATGGTTTAACCGGTCACGATTAGCGTCGGGCTAGGTGCCTGATTCAATCCAAAGGTCTTAGCTCGGTCAACTGGGCAGTGGGCCTTAGGTCTCCGAGCACTAAGCTACTCTTGCTGAAATAGCCAAAATTAAAGTCCCTCTCTCCTCAATAAATGTGGTATTTATAGTTGGGAGAAAGAGACAAACTCCGCCCCCTCAGGCATGGCGTGCACGTGGAGTGCATGCATAGACGAAGGGCTAGGCGGAAACAACACCGTACACGTGCTGTAGATGATGGATAGGGCGCAGAAATGATCTCCACCGGGAAGTTCGGTGGGTCGGAACATGTCGAAGGCTCCAACGGCCCCGAAGATGGTACTTGGGTCAGAGCGGAGATCTGGTCTCACCCAGAGAACCGTAAGGTCGGGAAGACCCTCCATCCTGATCGGGTGAGGTCGGTTCAACCCGTAGGCAGTCCAAGGGTCAAATACCAATCACCCGTACACGTATGCTTAGTCCGGGAATAATCCCCATCAATTCCAATTGCTAAAAAAATTGAAAGTACAGTTTACTCTTGGAGAATAAAAAATTCACACTTTTTATTTGTTTGATGTTACAATTGTATATATTCTTAATTCAATGACATAATTACACAAATTTAATAAATTAATTGGTATATTTAGCACTTATTCTTATTCTTTTTGTTGCATATGTGAAATTGAACGGTGAAAATACAGACCACTTAACCCTTTTCTGATCTGTATGTCACAGTCGTACGAAATGGAACATTCCCATATCATCTTTTAATTTGGAACTTGAAAAAAAAAAAAAAAAAGATATATCAACCTAACAAAACATAATATACTCTTAACACAAACTGCAAAAGCAGTTCGAATCTCTACTGTACTCTATCTTTGTTGATTAATTGAATGACAGAGTGATGCATTTTCACCTAACACATGTTCATCTATCTGCCTAGTGTCCTCTTCCAATATAAGTTTCTATTCCCTCACAATAAAATTAATTGATTTAATCACGAGTAGTAAATAAAGCATGATAAAAAGGGATTGTGCATAATGTGATATATGATCCCACATCAACAATCCGCAATGATAGGTACTCAAGTAGGGACAACCTCAACCAAGTTAGTGGAACAATTAATTTGGTAATCAGAAGATTTTAAGTTTGACTCTTCAATAGAACTGTTTATTGACATTCTTAGTTTGAGTTAATCAGGCAGGTTTCACCAATAATACACATTCGGATAGCGACTATAGACTTTTCCGTAAATCAATGGTACCTAAGTCTGAAAAGAGATCGAACACATCTCAAAAGATCATGGTCTAATAATTAAATGAAGGATTTCTCAAGTTTAAGAAATTACTTTCGAGACAATTTCAGTCAAGTTGATCAAACCATTCAAACATGAAAAAAAATGATGTGGACTATAAATTTTGGTTTATTGAGAAACATAAGTGAACATGAAGGTATGAGTGCGTGTGGCATCAGCGGATCAGCATTGCACTAATCCCCTGTGTTTTGGCAACTATGAAACCACTCACCACCATGAAAATATTTATATATTAAAAATAAAAAAACACCAAAAACCTCAAGTGGACCCCACCCTAAAAGATCTTTGTTAAGATTACTATTTAGGCCCCATAACCCATATATGTTTGGCCATGGAGTATGGCTATAAATATGATGCAAGCCACAAGTGTTTTCCTTAGGAAACCAACACACAAGGCTTTAAAGCATACTTGTTTTCTCTCTCTCTCTCTCTCTTTCAGCCTTCTTAAGATCCTCTCATTGAATCATCATATCAACACTACTCTAGCTAGCTAACAGGAGCCAGGAGGGGAAGATCAGAGAGAGAAATGGAGGGGAAAGCTGCAGGGTGTTTTGGGAATTTCTTGGAAAATGTTAGGCCTTTCATAGCCATGATTTGCATGCAGTTTGGGTATGCAGGAATGAACATAATAACCAAAGTTTCATTGAATAGAGGCATGAGCCATTATGCTTTGGTTGTGTATAGAAATGCCTTTGCCACTGCTGTCATTGCCCCCTTTGCTCTTCTTCTTGAAAGGTACACAACACTACACCCAACCCCGCTTCTTACACTACTAGAAAATTCGCGATTTGCAACAGATGGTCGTTACAGAAAACTCAGTTTAACAAATATTGATCTATTCGTTACGTTGCAGGAAAATAAGACCAAAAATGACATTCTCAATTTTCATGCAAATATTTGTGCTGGGTCTTCTAGGGTGAGTTCCCTTTCTTTTCTTCCCCTCCTTCTCCTTCTCGCAAAACCAAAAAGTTGTGATCTTTTCGTGGGCAACATAGGCTGGTTTACCTCCTTATGATCCTTTGCGGACTAGGGTCATAAGGCAGGATTTACATCGTGCACACCCTCGAATAGTAGTTGCAGTTTTCTGGTCACAAAAAACAAAGTTGTGATTTTTTTTAATATGAATTTGGCAGGCCAGTGGTTGATCAAAACTTGTACTATGCTGGGCTGAAATTCACATCCCCAACTTTCTCATGTGCCATGAGCAACATTCTCCCTGCCATGGCCTTTGTGATGGGAGTTGTGTGCAAGATGGAAAAGGTGAACATAAAGAAAGTGAGGTGCCAAGCAAAGGTGATTGGAACACTGGTGACTTTGGGAGGAGCCATGGTGATGACATTGTACAAAGGCCATCTTGTTAACCTTTTCTGGTCTAACCATATCTACACACCCAACCAAACTTCCTCATTTGACAAGGACTGGGTTAAGGGCTCCATTCTCCTCATCCTTGCCACAATTGCCTGGGCTTCTTTCTTCATCCTTCAGGTATATATCTGTCTCATCAATTCTGTATTTTATTGTGTTGAAAGTTTGGGGATTGAGTGGTTAAGTTGACCTTTTTGTCCCTGCTGATGACAGGATATTACACTGAGGAAATACACTGCTCAACTGTCTTTAACAGCCATGGTGTGTTTCATTGGAACTCTGCAATCCATTGCAGTGACCTTTGTGATGGAGCACAGGAGCTCTGTTTGGAGCATTGGGTGGGACATAAACCTCTTTGCTGCTGCCTATGCTGTGAGTCTCATCCTAAATCTTGATTAGATCGAAACCTGCAACCCTTACCCGAGGGTGTGCACTGGGTAAACGTGTGTTGAATCCATGGAATCTGATAAAATTGGTGTTGAAATGTTGCAGGGCATAGTTTCATCAGGCATTGCATACTATGTACAAGGAATTGTGATGCAGAAAAGGGGGCCTGTCTTTGTCACAGCTTTCAGTCCATTGATGATGATCATTGTAGCCATCATGGGATCCTTCATTCTAGCTGAGAACATCTTTGTTGGAAGGTAAATCACTCACTGAGTTTCCTCATTTTTCCCTCGGGCAAACCCCACCAGATCAAACCAAGAAAGCTAATAACTTGTAACCTTATTGTTACCAAGTTAACAGCGTGACTTACCTAGCTGGGTTGTCCCGTCTACTTAAACCCTACCAGTTCAAATCAAGAAAACTAACAGGCCGCTCCCACTGAATGACCGAACTTGTAACTTTATTGTTACCAAGTTAACAACCTGACTTACTTGGCTGGGTTATCTCCATCGACTTAAACTACCTAAGAATTAACTGAAACTGATGAAATTTTGTGTTTCTTGAATTCAGTGTTGCTGGAGCTGTGTTGATTGTGATGGGATTATACGCAGTGCTGTGGGGAAAATACAGAGAGTACAAGGAGAAGGAGGCAGATGAAATTCAAGAAGCAGTGAAGGGTATTTCAGGGAACAAAAATGAAAGAATGATGGTCATCATTGAAGAAGAAGAAGGAGAAGGAGAAGAAGAAGATGATATTGAAATGCAGAAAGCTCCTCCAGTAGCAATAATAGCCATTTCTCCTAACATTTCACAACCCCCCATGTTAGCTATGGAAGCTCCAAAACATTAATTTTTCATTTTAATTAGCTCATAACTTGACCCCCCCAAAAAAAAAAACAGAGGAAATGAGGAAGGGTATTTTTGTCATCTCAGGCATTTTAACTTCTTTTTTTTTGGGTTGTAAATTTTGGTAATGTAATAATCTTTTATGAGAAAAGTTTTGGTGGAGAAAAAGAACAACTTTTTCAGTTTTTTGGGTAGGATAATATTGTGTTTTCATTGTTGTGCCCCCCACTTCATAATTATTGTGCCATGTTGTTTCTCCATTGCTGACGCCTGATTCAGATTCCACCCAGTGAGGTTGGCTGTGTTCTTCAGACACGTCGGGGTGGGGGGTGGGGTGTTTAAAATTAAAATTCATCCATCTTTCCTCGTCATCGCCTTTTGACTGTCCTCGACACAACATAGTTTCACTAACAGTCATCGTATACAAGTTTGATTGACGCTAACATATAAATTTGTTCGATTGTGTATAGCTGAATACTAATGTACAAGCACTTTGGAAACGGGATTTACTCTTCCGGGCAAAGATGGGTAGGGTCCCGGGTTTAAAGTGCAGGCCGGATAGGATTATTATTTTCACATATATAGTTGCAATAATTCAATTAAAGGTGTTCTTCAAAAAAAAAAAAATCAATTAAAGGTGGGTTTTCTTTTTGGGGAATATTATAAAGAATATGCAGAGAGAAAGGCGGAATGATGTTTCTTAGAGCAAACGACACTTAACATTATTAATTTTGAGTGGTCAGTTTCGTTAAAAAGGAAAAGAATATGGAAATGAAAATGCATGCAACTTTGTAGTGAAGTTGATATGTTTTCATAGGAAATGGCAATATGATAATGAACCCATCCAAAAGCTTTCGTCTCTGCAAATTAAAGTGACTTTGATTAATGGAAACTAAATGCACCACCAGTCCCAAAGCGTTATACCTTGCTTTTGGAACATCCAAACCCTCTTTAATTTCCATTGTAAATTACCAATTTATAAAGGGTAACATTTCAATACTGAAAACTCCAATTATTCTTAAGTTGAAAATTATTTAATGGAGAACGTTAATTAATTTGCAATATAATGTGTCTCAATTGGTCTCCAGCCAGAGTTCAAATGCTTGTACTATACATTGGCCCCCAACTTGAGGCTGCTAGCAAAAATAAGTTATTTCAACTTATTTTAGGTTAATAACTTGTTAAAGTGTACTCGACGACGACATAAATAACAATTCATAACAACTCTGTCGGATATAACGGCATTTGACCTAACTAATTTTTGAACGTTTAAAATAAAAAATAAACCTCTTTTCTTAAGAATTGGATTATGTTTTATTAAATGTTTTCAGATTTGAATACATATCTTATAGTTAAGATTTGAACTTCTCGTAATTGTTAAAGTCTAGGGTATATTGATCTATATATATTATTGGATCATGTTGTATAATGACTTTGGAATAGACCAGATCGAGATAGTTTTGTACGTGCAATTTGCAGCTACTTAGCGTTACATACAATTGCAAAGCAACCAATGATACGAGGAAGATGTTGTACAAGCTAAGTGATGTTGTTCTTTTTGTGGCCTTTAATTTGCAACCTTTTTTGACCGAAAGGACAATGTAATGGAGGAATAATGGAGAGATTAGAGATGAAAAGCTCATGTCAACTCAATTCGTATTGTGTGTATGTGTGTTGGATTTGGAAAATTAAAGCGGAAAGTTGAGATAAATAAATTGGGTTACAAGTGTAAATAATACTTTTTTTGAATAGGTAAGTATTTCAAAATAAATTCATACAGTCAAGTAGCTTATAGCTCAACTGCACTTCTGTATGGGTAAAAATTTGTACAAAGTGTGGATACGTGGTTGGTTGTAATACCATTATTATTTTTACTTTTAACATTATCTATGGACTATGGTCGCAAAATATCTCTGAAGTTTGACCCATGGTTTTGTTGGACATGATGAATCAAATAATGTAGCAAACAGTAGACACATATAGCAAAGATGATTGGGGAGTGATTAGATGCCCAATTTGTGTCTGTGGTGCTCCCCCACCCCCACCCAATAACCAACTTTCTCCAGGCTGAGTAAGCTGATGCTAACTTTCTCTAATTCATTAATACAACATTTTCTTATGTTTCCAATTGGATTACACAATCAATTCAACCCACTTTACGTGCCTGAATAGATTACTTTTTAATGGGTTAAACAACACGTGAACTATATTCTGATATTAAATTGACTATACATTAAAAAAAAAAAAATTATAGCGCACCTATGCACAGAGTTAAGATGTAGTGACTCTTGTGTGGCTCTCTTATGGGCTTCTTTACTTGTATAAAATCTATACAAATGAGGTTTAATTTTGCATATTCTTAAGCAAACTTAATTAAATAATTGCATAAACGAAATACAGTATAATTTAAGAAAATTTTAAAGCATTAATTATACTAGATATAATCATGTGTTTATGTATGTATCGCATACAATATTCGATATCTTCAATAATATGGCACACCCTTTGCAAAGTTTGAACATTCAATTATAATTGTATTAACAATCTGTTTACCGATTATTCCAAATTGTTGGATTGTCTAGTATAAAAGTTTAATCACATCATTTTTAGGGAATTGAATAGATGTTTAGGCTACACATCTATGTATGAATAGAATTAAGGTTTTCTGCAACATAGATAATGATGTTTTTGCTTATATAAGCATGCATATATATATTCAAAAAATTAAAACAGCACCAAAAGTGACACCAACTAAGAAATGGATAATGATGAAGAGCAACACATACAAATTGAGCACAGAATGTGACAGTTTGATACTGGGGGAGTCATGTCCTTAGCCAACTTGAAATTCGTCGCTATTTCGATCAATAATTCCCATCATCTTCGTCATCTCACCTCCTTTCTAGCTTCCATTGTCAAAAACCCTAGATATATAGATAGAATCGAATTAATTCCACCCACCATTTTTTTTACTAATATTTATATCAATCATTCTCCACTCAAGTAAATTATCCAGCCAGATTGTTAAAACTTTATTCTTGGGAATGAATGAATAATTTACAGTGTTATCAACTTTTCATAAGTGTTACAAAAATCCCGCCTAATTACCAATTAATCGGCGTCTAGCGTATCACCATTGTTCGATTAGGTCTCCTAGGCACTGACTAGGCCGCCTAGTCGGCCGATTAGCTATTGTTCTTTTTTTTTTTTTTTTAAATGAGTTATTTAACTGAAAACAATATCGTTTTGAGCGAAATAACCCTAAATTGTTCAAATTCTAGAGGCTTTTTTAATTCATGGTAGAATAATGAAAATATTTTAATGGAAAATATGAATAATATGATGTAATATCACTTTCCAAATATATATTAATTCTTTTTTTGTATGTCACGTACAGTCCACGTACGAAATGGAACATTCCCATATTATCTTTTAATTTGAAACTTGGACAAAAAAAGATAATATTTATATCAACCTAACAAAACACAATATACTCTGATCTTAACACAAGCTGCAAAAGCAGTTGGAATCTCTAACTTTGTTGATTAATCGCATGCATGCATGCATTTTCACCTAACACATATGCATAGCGTTTTCAGCCGATATCAAATATATATGCCACTTCAATAAATATATTCTTATACTATCACTATGCGATTCCATCCTATTAACTCATAGTTTTTTTGTCATTTCAAGCATCTTAAATTTTTTTTTTCTTGCGATGATCTTTTATGAGAAAATTTTTATATATCGTGACTGCTATTTTTATCTGTGTGAGAGTAATATAAATTTGACTCAGGTTATGTTTGAAAAGTTTAACTCTTACTTAAAGGAAAGATTCGCCTACAATTTTTTAACATGGCCCCAGGGTGATGAAAGTTTTGGGTGGAGAAAAAGAAGCACTTTTATGTTTTTGAGTAGGATGTAATGATATTGTGTTTCCATTCTTCTGCCCACCCCACTGAATAATTGAGGCGTATAGTATTGTTTGTTGAATAGAATGCTGACGCCTGATTCAGATTCCACCCAATTAACCAGGTCAGATGCATGGGGTGTTCTTAAGACATCCGAATTATGGGATGTCCAATCCTATTTCCATCTTTAATTTGTTTGCAACCACAACTTCAATCATATCGCCTTATATTACTCTGCAAATCATAGCTCTCATACAAGTAAATCATTCAATTTTCTTAATGCATCTTACGTTGGCTACAGATAGGCCGGAATGCAGACAAAAAATAAAAGTAATTTATTCATTTAGTTGTACTGTTGTACACTTTCAAGTTAGGGATTTGAGCCTCGGTGGTTGCATTGTGCCTCCTCTTTTTAATGTAAGTTTCGACTTAACCTGAACAAAATATATATATATATAGAGAGAGGGGGGTTCATCCTTGGTAAAATAGTTAGCTTATCAGTCAAGTTTGTTTTATTTGATCACTATTAGTTGTTTGACTTTGTTAAAAAATTAATATAAGTATTTAGTTAATCAACTTTTTGTAACTTCAAAATGTTACTCAAAAGCAACTTTTTTCAATTAGCTTTTTTAAGAAAATAAATTATACCAAACAGCTATTAGCTAATAATTAATTTATCAAACAAATATCAGTTATTAGCTATCAACTAAAAACTAATATTATCAACTAGTCATACCTTCTAACTCAATCAGGTAACAATCATTTACCAAATAGGACCATAATGACAATAAGGTACTCAATACAATTATAAAATGGCCGGATTTTTTTTCCCTTCATGTAATGATTTGTAACATTTGGGCCAATAATAAATATTGAAATGTAAAGGACGCTGACCCAAAATATACAAAACCCAACTTATTGCTAAGCACCGCCTTATACTCTAGTAGTTTTAGGCCCATTGCAATAAAGAACTATAAATATACTACCCAACACTTCTTGTTTTGTTTTGTTTTTTTGTTTTTTTGTTTTGTTTTGTTTTGTTTTTTTTTTTAAATCACTTCTTGGTTAATCATCCTGATGAATGGTATTGATTTTAGAATCTATTGTATATATTTATAATAAATGAGAGTTTTCTAAACTTATCCTGATATTTTTAGATTTTTTTTTCTGAATTTTAATTTTAATAAAACATGATGTCGTCGTGTAATAAAATTTAACTGAAATTATTTATAATTTAATTTTTGTAGTATTTAATTTACTACCAATTAATATTATATGTAAATTTTATATTAAATATAAGAGACAAATTCGTTTGAGCATTGACTCAATGTGTCCACCAAAACGGGGCAATGAAGTCTTTAATCTAATCAACAATGACCAAGAAATAAGGAAGTTGTGGAATCACTATAGTTGTATTTTCTTGGCAGTGAAAGACCTAAAAATACATACAATTGTAGAGCTAACAGTTACATAGTTTGTCTACTGTCAGTGTGTTACTTGCTTAAATTACAATGAAATGCATAACTAAGAAGTAAGAACGATTTAGATTTCTTCCAAGCCTTTTTTTACAAAGTCTATCTACTTCTAATAAGTAAGAATAATTTTGTTCAATACTGAACGTAGTTTTAACTCAGTATGAAGGGTGATGGAAGGCGAAGGAAAGAGAGTTTTCCGATTTAGAGACATAAAATAAAACTATAATAAGACCAATCCAAAATGTTTCATTAAAGTATTGTTACTTATTATTAATTTAAGAATTTATATTATGTGTTCCTACAAGTAGTACAAATAAGAGAATGAAATTTAAAAATGCATATAATAGAACTCTATTCATTTATTAATGTTCAACCAAAACAGATCTCTTTTTATTTTTTATTTTTTTAATAATAAAGAATAATAACAAAGAACATGAGGGGTGTATGCAGCCATGTGGAACTCAGCAGTACTCAGCACTCAACTATCTATAAACACTCATCGTTTGAGGAGTGCAATTGTGCAAATGTGGAATTTCCAAATCTATCCCAATCCTCACCTACCACCCCACCATTCTTTTATACGACTTTTGTCACCTACCTCCCTTCAACCAAACGCCACCTCCTCTCCCTTACTTGTCTTTTTACCCCCCTCTAACCCCATATTCTCGTCCCGGTCTGACAGAGTATGCAGAAGATGTAAATCGATAATTCAGTGGTTTAATAGATATGATCAAATGTCGATGCAACACAAGGAATTTGCTCATTTTATACATAATCCTTACACAGTCACTAGTTTCAAACATTGATTTTTTTTTATATACTGTCTATTGAACCACTGAACTAAGCCATTATTTCTCATTATTATTACAAATTACATATTTAATGTTTTCAGAGGCGAGACAAATCTTGTTTTAATTCACACTAAATTAAGTTTGTGTATATAAATTTACGAGAAATGTTATAAAGTCATGAATTATAATACTATATATGTTTTACAAAGTTGATGCAACATAAAAAGTACAACTTGTAAAATATAAAAGAAAAATTTACAAAATACGTAGTGTTATCTTTGACTTGTAAAAGAGTTCATAGTCCGAATGTGTATTTTGTATGAAATTTAGACCTTAATAAAAAAAAATCACAAAAAATAAAATTAATTTAAAATTTTCACAATTAATCGACTCAAATGTACTAAATATTTATGTAGTAGCTGCAACTTTTATAGGAAAAGCTCACCTACCAAATTGATTTGGTTAATGTTAAATTCACCAACGCTAAGAATCGCATTTAATATTTATTTATAGCAATTCACAAACAATATAATAATGATTTGAAATTAATAAATAAAATCTACCACCACAACCACGCAATTTTAAAATTTTAATAAATATGTTTTTATAAGTCTACAACTACCTCTTCTTCGACTGCAACCACTCCACGTCTCCACCCACCAAACCTGAAATCTTCTCGCTGTATATATTTGACCTCCATAGCAGACGCTTTAGGCAGAGCTTCTCACCAACCGGTTTCTGTTACAATGGCTCTCGCTCTACTCCCCGTCTCAATCCTCCTCATCTTCCTCGCCTACAAGCTTTACTTCAAGCTGCGCTTCAAGCTTCCGCCGGGGCCGCGGCCGTTGCCTATTGTAGGCAACCTGTATGACATAAAGCCGGTGAGGTTCCGGCACTTCTTCGAGTGGGCGCAGGATTTCGGCCCGATATTCTCGGTGTACTTCGGCACGCAGCTCAATGTGGTGGTCACCACGGCGGAGCTGGCCAAGCAGGTGCTCAAGGACAATGATCAGAGCTTGGCGGACCGGTTCCGGACCCGATCCGCGTCGAATCTGAGCCGGAACGGTATGGATTTGATTTGGGCGGATTACGGGCCGCACTATGTCAAGGTCAGGAAGCTCTGCAACCTCGAGCTCTTCACTCCTAAGAGGCTTGAGTCTCTCAAGCCTATTAGAGAGGATGAAGTCACCTCCATGGTTGAGTGCATCTTCAGAGACTCTACTAAGCCTGGTATATTTTCCTCCTTTTTTTATTATTATAATTTCCTTATTTTCTAGACTGTTTATGTTTATTAAGCTTATTAAATCTGCTTTGCTTGACATAAATCATAAATCATGCTGATTATGAACTATATGTCTATATATATGCACGCATGCACATGATTGTACTGGATTAGCGCTTTTCACCTTACAATTTTCCATTATAGAGAACTTATAATTTTCAATCTTACCCTGTATATGAAAGGTGGTAGGTGAGGTTGGAATCTTGACAGAATTCTAGTAAAGATTCATGTTTAGGAATACATATTATGCTATGATCTGGTTGATTGGATCAATGTTTTTGAGAAAATAAATTCCAATTTGATCTCTATTTGAAGGTGGATGATGAATAATCTAATCACAGTTCTTAAGAATGATGAAGAATTTAGAAGAAATGCTTCAAATTATTTTTAGCAGATTATAAGGTTTCCTAGGATCCTGAATTAGCCAAATTGTTTACTGTAGTATTATAACTATGCAGATTGCATAAATAAAATGACCTTAAAACATAAGAAACCAAATTGGGCAACTAGCTATTCACCTCCTCCTCCCGCAAGGGTTATGGGGGTTTAGGATTAGTCGTAAACGGTGAACTTAATTTATATATATAAAAAGAATGGTGCTATGGAGAGGTGTGGTTGATTGTGGTAGTTATGCCAATTGGTCGTGAGCTCATTCTTTGAGGGGTTTCTGCTATGCAGGTAATAGTGGTAAAAGCTTGTTGATGCGGGATTACTTGGGTGCTGTTGCATTCAACAATATAACGAGGTTGACATTTGGGAAGAGGTTTATGAATGCGGAGGGTGAGATTGATGAACAAGGGCAAGAATTCAAGGGCATTGTTCACAATGGGATCAAGATTGGTGCAAAGCTTCCCATGGGAGAATATGTCCCGTGGCTTCGTTGGGCATTTAAGGTTGACAATGAGGCTTTGGAGAACCAAAATTCACGCAGGGACCGGCTGACTAGGAAGATCATGGAGGAGCACACCATTGCTCGCAAGAAGACAGGTGATACAAAGCAGCATTTCGTTGATGCTCTGCTCACTCTTCAAAAGCAGTATGACCTCTCAGATGACACTGTTATTGGCCTTCTCTGGGTAAGTGAATTGCCGTTGTTATTAATTAGATTCGGTTTTAAATTAGCTTGTCTTGTTTTAGTTAATTGAGCATTGTATTGTGGTGAACTTGTGCAGGACATGATTACAGCTGGAATGGACACCACCACCATTTCAGCAGAATGGGCAATGGCAGAGCTGGTTAAGAACCCAAGGGTGCAAGAAAAGGCCCAAGAAGAGCTGGACCGAGTTCTTGGAACCGATAGGATCATGACAGAGGCCGATTTCTCCAAGCTCCCTTACCTCCAGTGTGTAGCCAAGGAAGCACTCAGGCTGCACCCTCCAACTCCCCTGATGCTCCCCCACAAGGCCAGCGCCAACGTCAAGATTGGCGGCTACGACATCCCCAAGGGCTCCATTGTGCACGTGAACGTCTGGGCTGTTGCTCGCGACCCTGCCGTGTGGAAGGACCCTCTGGAGTTCCGACCCGAGAGGTTCCTGGAGGAGGACGTGGACATGAAGGGGCACGACTACCGTCTCCTGCCATTCGGCGCCGGAAGGCGCATATGCCCCGGGGCACAACTCGCCATCAACCTGGTGACCTCAATGCTGGGACATCTGCTGCACCATTTCACATGGTCACCACCTGCGGGAGTGAGGGCCGAGGATATCGACATGACCGAGAGCCCTGGAATGGTGACATACATGCAGAGTCCATTGCAAGCTGTTGCTACTCCCAGATTACCTGCAGCAGACTTGTACAAACGTATTCCCTATGAAATGTGATTTATTTTCCTCCTTTTTTTTTGGTCTGAATTAGATATATGTGTTTGCATGCTTTCGGACCACCCAAGTGATTGTAATGCATTTTGATTATTACTTTTATGTTGGTTGGAAAAGCTCCACGAATAGGAAGAACAAGTTGGTGTGTTAGGTGAGGCCAACTAGACTACGTTATCTTGTATGCTATATCCACTCGGGTAAAAAAGGCATATATACCAACATGTTACTTTACTATACTATGAAATTTTGAGGTAAATTACCTAATAGCCTAATACCATGCATTTCTAACTTAGATTAACAAATACATCCAAACAATCAAAATATTTGGACACCAACTAACCCTATCCCGACATAATCAATCCCATATTGTTTTTCCCAACCAACGTATACATCAAATTATCAATGCCTAACCATCTCACTCACCAACTCTTGACTAACCACCATTCGTTGGTTCATCCCACCAACCCTTTTAGGAAAAAATATTTTTCCTTAACAAGACAACAAAAACACGTTTTTAGTAAACAAAAAAACATTCTTAAAAAATCAAACCGACGCATAGATTTTGTATTTGTAGTTTGTACTGTACGGAGGTAGGGAGAGATCCCTCCTTCATAGGAGGCGAAGAATAATGCAATGCAAGAGAAGGTTGGGCCCCACCAATGCAATTAGTTATTATTATATACGCAAGCAGAGCCGGTCCAAACATTTTGGAGGCCCTGGGCGAAATTAAAAAAAATGGGCCCTATATAAAAAAATTAAAATTAAAATTTAATAATACTAAAAAATAATAATCTCAAATAACATGAAATACATTTATTTTCTTTAGATTGTTTCAAATTTTCATTAGATTATTCTGTTTTTTTGAAAAATTTATTTATATCTCCTCTTTGTGATTCTATTAGCGTTAAAGAAAAAAAAAAAAGAAAACACCTGAATATTTTTAAAAAGTTATCCACAATTTTGTGGGAGCTAGCCTAACAAAAATTGTTATTTGTGAGAATCGAACCCACATTCTCCCATAATTCTTCCTCATAAAAAAAGCTCACTTACCACTTGAGCTATCACATTGGGTTGTTTTTTAATATAATTATAATGCTATAGTATATATGTATACATATACATATATATGGATGGACCCCTTCTAGCATGGGGCCCTGGGCGGTCGCCCAGCCCGCCCGTGCTCAGGACCGGCCCTGTATGCAAGTCCACCTTGCACGATAAATTCATCACAATTTACATATTGAACGTTTACAATTTACTTACTGAATATTCATAATTAAATTGTAAATATTAAGCCTTTGCTATTTTGGATCCGGATACACTTTGGATTCACAAAATAATTTGTCCCACCAATGTGGACAGCCTGGCAGTTGCCTACCGTCGACGAACTTTCTTCTGGGCCAGTCGTACGTCCCAGTGGGGCCCACTACCCATCTTAACAATAACAAAACAATACTTACCGGTAAACCAACCAACACTCCGGCGGAGAAAGGGAAAGAGGAATATCCCAAACTATCGGAATTCTAATTCCCCGTTTGGAAAGAAACATCAAACATGGTTATGGAGATCGTGGAACCAAACACTTGCGTTCGCGGGTGTTGCCACAGCCAAACAATCCCTCTGCATCTCCCTCCTTCTTCTTACTCTCTCTCTTCCCCAATCGCCCGAGGTCTGCACATCATATCATCTTATTATTGTGTATTCTTCTCCCTCAACATTAGACCCTCACTGTTCTTCTCTTGTGGTTCCAGGTGCAGAGAGTGTGGTGTATGAAGCCATTCTCAACGGCCGGAAAGTCGCCGTGAAAAAGCCCGTACTCTCCACTTCCGATGACTTGGATAAATTCCACAAGGAATTGCAATTACTCTGGTTTTCATCCTGCTCCTTCTTTCTCTCTGTCTCTGTATATAGCCAATATTCGTACGTGTGTGTAAATATTTTTTGTTCTTTTTATGGAAATGCGATTGCTAAAAATAGCAAGTTGGATCATCCGGGGATCGCCAAGCTAGTGGCAGCGCATGCCAAGCCTCCCAACTATATGTTTTTCTTCGAGTTCTACGAGCTCGGTAATCTCGCTGCCCAGTTGCACGTGGAGGAATGGAGTCCGAGCATTCATAAGGTGCTTGATGTCTCGTCTAAGCTAGGTAATCATCTCAATCCCGCTAACTTATCGCTCTTACCGTAATGATGCTTATTTGTTCATGGTGATGTTAGTAATGTATGTATGTAGTAGATTTATATTTGAAGGACAATCAATTTAAGGGATGGTGAATATAGATTACTTCTGTTAGAAATGTAGAGCTGTTGAAGACTTTATGCGGATAATCAGATTTACTGTGATTTTTATTTCTCTACAGCAAAGGCTCTTCAATATCTGCACACCCTAGGGATTGTCCACAGGGATGTGAAACCTGCAAATATTCTAGTAATGTCTTTGATGAACCTCATCCATGTGAATTCAAGTTTAAATTATTAAAACTCTTGATTCATGTCCGCTTTGATGTAATTTTTAATTGCAATTGTTCATGCAGCTTTGCATATTTCGAGTTGTGATATAACATAGGATTGTTGCTATTCAGCTTGACAGAAACCTTCAACCACATCTAGCTGACTTTGGTTTGGCGGAGTACAAGAGAAATCTTAAACAAGTTTCCATTGAAAACTGGAAATCAACTGGCAAGCCTACTGGTGGATTCCACAAGAGGAATATGGTCGGCACACTTATTTACATGGCACCAGAAGTACTAAGGAAAGAGATACATACAGAAAAGTCTGACGTTTACAGTTTTGGAATATCTGTCAAGTATGAACTCTACCACAAACTGCTTTGCACTTTGTACTCCTTAAAAACGAAATCCATGTGAATGCATATTGTACTGGAGTGTTTGCTTGTCCATCATACAATCACTTAAAGACTCTTTGGTTGGTGGTTTATAACATGTTCACAAAATTTGATTCTTGTATGGTAGTTTGTTTCTTTCTTCATGTTTCTGCAGCTTGATTATTGACATATAAATGAGCTTTTCTGTGTTATCATTTTTGATGGATTTGGTAAAACTCTTTTCAGTTGACTTAGGATGCATGACCATACATTTCACCCTAAGATTGCAATTGGCCGCTACTTGCTAGCAGCAAATATAGTATTCCTTGACGCCGTGTATAAATGTTACTTTGTAGATTATGTTTCCTTAGTTCCTATGAGTATAATGTTGATTCAATCTGTTGCAGTGAGCTTCTTACTGGTGTTGTGCCGTACACTGATCTTCGTGCGGAGGCACAGGTTGGCTCTTTCTTTTATCGAACTTCACATTTTGAGCTGCCTTAGTTTATCTAATAATTGATATGTATCTGAAGTACTCTATTACTTTAGTGGGTAATTCTTACCCCTGTTCTTTCGTATGCTTTTAATGGATAATAAGTTGCTACATTCTAAGTATATAAATGCCATTTTTCTTAGATGTCAGTCAGCTAGGTCAATGCTGCCTAAATCTGAGCAGTGAATGTTGCTTCTCAATGGGTCAACCATTGAGATCAAATTTTGAAACATTGTTCAGTAATTAACATTTGATGAATTTACTATCCTAATGACCAAAAAGCATGGTAAAATCATTGTAGAAGCTTTAGCAAACCAGGGCAGCGGTGAAGCATTTAATAACAGCTATACCTAGATGATATCAGTCCTTCCATCCATTAACCTTATTTTCTTTGATAATTCAATCTTGCATATCTACATAAAAGATACATTCTGTGACTTTTCTGGCTGCTACATCAGTTGTTTACCGGAAATTTTTTTATCTACTTATTGGCAGGCTCATACCGTGCTGGAGATGAACTACACAGAGCAGCAACTTACTGCAGCTGTGGTATCTGAAGGATTGCGACCCGTTCTTGCTGGTCCTGATTTGAGTGCACCTGCAAGTTTAGTTTCTCTGATAAGTAGGTGCTGGGATGCAGATCCCCAAAGTAGGCCCTCATTTGATGATATCGTTATGGAACTTGATTCCATTATGGAACATGAAATTGGAGTCAGCAATGGGGAAAACGCCTCAGCTAAATCTTCTATTTCTCAAGGTGTTCCACAGGGTATAAATCCTCAAGGTTATCAGGAGAGCATTAATTGGAATACTCAGGGTGAAGATTTTGCAAAGACTGTTTCTCTTACCCCTAATTCTTGTGTGAGAACGTGGAATGATTCTGCAAATGATTCTTCAGTATATTCTCCAGTCCTATCTTGGGGCTCCTTTGCAAGTTGTGGTAGAAGGGAAACGATGGAGGATAGACACTTTGTAATGCCCAACATGTGTGATACACAGGATATCCATTTTTTTGGAATCTTCGATGGCCATCGAGGTAAATTACACTCTAACATTAAGTTCTTAGGGTCTAATGAACAAAAAATGAAATTAAGATGGAATTTTTCATGGAACGAAGGTAAAATATTTGACCATGACATTAATATCCGTTTTCGTCTTTCCTCCAGGCTATGGTTAAGTTTGCACTTAATACTTCCTTTTTAGTTGAGGTAGAGATGTGCAGTATTGCAAGTATTGCTATCTTGAATCATGATGAGGTCATTAAAGAAAGGGAGATGCAACTAAAGCATTTTGGTCCTCATTTTCTTCTTGCCTTTCCATATGGCAAACAAAACTCTATCACTTTCTGATTTCTATGTCTTCCAGTCTTGTTCTCTGAGATAGATAACCACATGTTACACTCTTCAATAAATTTTTTGAGCTCAAATTTTGATACATAAATGATGTGATGGGAGGTTCTGTGCTGCCATACTGAAGTGTCAGGGATACAAGTGTAATTCCTGAACAGCAGAGTAACTAAATATTTGCTTGCCATAGGAATGGCATATTCCTTATGGACATTTATAACTTTGGTGCAGGTGCAGCGGCTGCTGAGTTTTCAGCTGGAGCTCTACCTGGAATTTTCAAATCTCTTGGCTTGATGGACAGGTTTCACTTTCCCCCATTTCTCTCAATTATCTTTTTTTTTTTTTTTTTTGAAAGCCTTCTCTCAATTATCTTATGTAATAACTTTGAGTTTTCCTTGAAAAAAGTCATACTTATATTCATTACGTTTTCTGCAGCCCCTCGGATGCCCTTATTGAAACATTCGTCCAGACTGATATTGCATTCAGAAATGAACTTAGTGCTCATAAGAAGCGCAAGGGAGCTATTCAAAAAGACAGCCATCCTGGTTGCACAGCAATTGCTGCTCTTATAGTAAAAAACAAGCTTATTGTTGCTAATGCCGGTGATTGCAAAACAATCTTGTGTCGAGCTGGACATCCCTATGCTTTAAGTAGGGTGAGATGAAATTCATTTTATTTAGATAAGTTTCTTATATATTGGAATATTAAATGGATTTGCCATCCAGTTATCTATTAGAAGCTTTAATCTGTATCATTTTGAATCTGATTAGAACTAATTTGTTGTTAATATAGTAGGATCATGTTGCAAGTTGTCTTGAGGAGAGACAGCGAGTCACCAGAGCAGGCATCCAGGTCAAATGGCAAGTTGACACATGGAGGGTTGGCAATGCAGCTCTTCAGGTTAATGCCTTTAATTTTTGCCCCCTATGTCTATGTTGCCTTTTGCAGTTAAAGTTTGTTAGGAATAACAGTGTTGCTGCTTTTAATCAAATTGCTGAAAAACAATGGTTGGATTGGTGTATATAAGATGGAATTGATAAAAACTTAAGCACTTCCAACTATGGAATTTCATGCTTGCATTCCTGGTGCAAACAGGTCACAACTCAACTATTAGATTGAGATTTTCATCTGTCTAGAGTATGAAACATGTAATTACAATTTGAATTAAATAATACATAATTAGCATGCACATCATTGGAAGTAAAATTTTTTTTAGGTTTGACTCAAAATTGTGATCAACGTTTCTTAAAGAAATTCATTATGAGTTGCTTGTTGGTTAAATATTTGGTTTCCACAGGTCACCCGGTCAATTGGTGATGATGATCTGAAGCCAGCTGTAACTGCAGAACCTGAGATTTCTGAAACTATTCTGTCTGCTGATGATGAATACATTGTAAGGGTTTCTAATGGGTTAGGTCTTTTTTATTTGATATAATGCTAATCAACAAGACAACAAGGATAACATAATTGCATATTCTACTAACAGAATGTGATGGTAACCTTCTGAAGTGCAGATGGCTTCAACGTCATCCTCTTCATATAAAAATAAAATAAAATTTAGTGCATGACTATCAAGTAGCATGAATAATTAATCGGTTTTTGAAAGAAAATTCAAAAGCCAACTACTGCATGCCACTATATCTCATACAAAATACTAATAGCTTGTTCTAGCAGTATTTATACAATGCAAAAGACTGTTGGGGGTTAGTAGTTTGAACTTTGATGGATGGAGAGTGCATGATTTTTGTTTGTTTTCCAGGTAATGGCTAGCGATGGGCTGTGGGATGTTGTAAGCGAAGTGGATGTGGTGAGCATCATCCGAGATACTGTTAAAGAGCCAGGTATGTGCTCTAAGAGATTGGCAACAGAAGCGGCAGAACGAGGTAGCAAAGACAACATAACAGTTATTGTGGTGTTCTTGCGTCCTGTCTCCACGGCAGAAAGAATTTATTAGCTCAAAGCCATATCTGTTATTGGGATTTGATTCATTAATCTATGCTTCATACTGCACGAGTATCCACATCTCACTATTTCACGTGTTGTAATTTGTAAACTAGGTACGTCTACTTGTATTCATCTTGTGTCACTCATACATAAACTACGCATTTGATTAAGCCAAAACAATAATAATAATAATTCAAAATGGCTTCTTATCGTTGTGATCACTTCATCTTCCTTATCCTTTTGTGCTTGCTAAATATATTTCCTCATTGATATAAAGCTCTGTTACTCGGCATAGAAGAACAACTGAGTAAGGTGAGGGAGGACTGAAGAGTGGGACTATTTTGATGTTATCAGATAGGAAAATACTATTTGGACTCCCAACTTTTACTTTCTTACTCAAAATTTTTGATGTTGGCATTTTTTTAGGACCCACAGGATGAAGTTAGCTTATCATCTTTTGCTACATCATGGTGTAAAAGTAATGGAGTATAGATTTGGAGTTCATGTGACATTTGGTTCAAAGAATAAACCTAAGGAAATAGAATAAAATTCTAGCAAGAATGAAATAAGAAATGAATAGAATACGAGTACTATTCTACCCTTTAATTCACAAAAAGGGAATAAACATGAGATTATAGAATGAATCATATTTTTGCATTTGCTTAAACTAGGGAATAGAGAAGGAAAATCATTGATAATTAAGGTTGGGCGCACCCATGCAATTAGGGTTGATTTCAATATTATGTGAAAAATGTGTTACAAGTTCTTCGAAATAGAAGAGGCAAATTGAGAGCTAGCTTCACGTACAACATCAATATTAATAATGCGGCAGTGGTGGAAGCAATTGCTAGAGGGTATCTAATAGGCTTGGAACAGAGGTGTTTGTGACCTTGAAGTCCAGACGATGCCGGGAAAGTGATTAAGTGGATTTCAGAACTCAATCAGTTAAGAGGGTCAGCGAGAAAGATTATTGATGACATTAAAAGTTGGCAGGGTAGATTCAGGAGGTTTACCTTTACGACTATCTTCCGTGAGCAAAACAGAATTGCTAACAATCTTGTTAAAATGGGTGCGCTCCAAGGGCAGAGCTGGAGGGATCATGAGGTCCCTCCCCCAGGTTTGTCAGAGATCATTGCGGAAGACATGTTGGTATTTCCACCCCACGCAGAGTGATTGTTAACGAATAGGCTATTAGCCTGGGTCTCCCCCCTCCCTTTAATTTAAAAAAAAAAAAAAAAAAAAAAGATACAAAAAGAATTAACAAAAATAAACAACACCAACAGGAAATAAATTTTCTCCACCAAAATGATGTTGATGAACCGTGCAACACCAACACCAAATTTTTTGGTGTAATGGCGTCTTCTTTGGAGCAAGAAAAATGTAAAATCTTCACCAAAATGGAGTTTTAATGCTTTCCTAGGAGATGGTCTTAGGCTATCTTTGCAATTATGCTCATTGCAAGGAAAGTTTTTTTTTTTTTAATTAGTATAAAATGCCACCTCTTGCAATTCTAACATTGCAATCCAGGTGTCAAAATTGCAAGGGTACTTTTAAAAAACATATTATTATTATTATTATTATTATTATTATTATTATTATTATTATTATTATTATTATTATTATTATATTGATAAAAAGTATTATTTTATAAGATGATATGAAAGTGGAACCACTTTTGCAAAATGAGAGAATTGCATGGATAGAGAGTAAATAATACTAGTAATTGATTGCAAATTTAGTGATATAACATTTTAAAAGTAAGAAAATTTTATGGATGCAGATAGCCTTGTATAAACAAACAAACTTAGGAATGGCCATTTCCAACAAATTTGTTTTGTTGTTGTAGAGTTGGGGTTGTATTGACCCAAAATTCATACTCCATATAGTCAATAAGTTGGCCACAAGCTGGTCCATGTAGAGTTGATTATAGAAATGGAAAATTACAAATGAAAATAAGTGAACTCAATATTTTCCTATAAGAGACTCTCTGCCTTCTTTATTCCACAAAACATACCTCTTTTGCTTTTCATTTCCTCACTCTTCCTTCTATATACTTTTAACTTTTCTGCACATTATATTAACGTTCATCTCACAACTTCATTTCTTTGCATTATGTTGGACAATACTCCCTAAGCAACTCAATTAATCACGTCGAGAGTGCAAGGAATGCACCACATATCTCGAGGAACAGGAATGGAGGTCCGCTCAAGCGTTGAATATCCAATACATACAATTCCCCGCTAGCTCTGTAAAGCTGTTCAAACAATAGACTATCTGTCAAGAAGCTAGCATACGAGACACATCTGAAATCAGAAGGGGAGAACGTGTTTACCTGAATTTCAAACTTCACAGTATCGCGGAATCTAAGACTGGTTCCAGCAGCAGTTGAGCTCGAACATATTTGGTTAGGTCCAGGTTGTGTTCCCGAGACGCAACCATTTAGTCTAGCTCCCAAATACGGGCAGGCAGGTGATAGCCAGATGCATTTCATGTTAAACGGTCCGATCCTCTTCCATTGCACATTTAGGCTGTGAAAAGTTCTTAGAACCTCCAACATGGTGTTATGTGGAGTCGACTGTGACTGGATATTAAAATCAAAATACCGTAAACTAATGCTCTACTTAACACTTAATTATGAACTCCACTCGATAACATAAACGATAAAATCCTGACCTTAAATCCAAGTGCCCAGTTCCCTTCTCCAGAGGAGCATGGCCTTAAATATACTTCATGATTATCCGTGTAGTCATCTGCCTGCAAGATCAGAACACATGCTTCAATTCACTCTTTCTCGTCAAAAGAAAACTGTTATTCTCATCATGGTTAGTCCATATAAGTAGTGGCTTTAAGCTCCACTTTTCCGCTCCTCCATCCCAAATAGTAATGTTATAGTTTTGACTTTACATGGCTTTTAAGGAGAGTTTATCAGTTTTTGGTTCTAAAAGGAGTAACAAGTATAAACGTAGTTCTCGAAGAGTAAATGCAGGCCTAACATTTTCTTTTTATGCTACAAATCAATCTTAAGCACCATAAGAAGATATCCAAGCAATAATCCTCGTGACAAAACAGTTGAACTTACAGAAGGTTGTATAAGATCGTTGCTTTGATGACGCAAATCTGGTTTACAGCGGCTATGCAGAAGCATATAATATGATACCGTTGCCTGCAAAAGTATAGGGTTCCAAATTTGTAGTTGATATTGTGAACATCGTAATTAAAGTGATAGATGTGTAGATTCAGTACCTCATTTTGTGCATTATTATAAAGAGATTCAATCACGACACGAATATCAAATCCATTTTTTGCCATCTCTTTTAGGACATTTTCATCAACCTTAAGAAATCCAAACAACGTAGTTAGCTAGCTCATCAAAGTAATTTATCAGGCCATAGTATAGCAAAAGGAATCGACGATAGTACGATACAAACCTTTGTCTTTTCTATTTCAGATATTTCGCATGCTGTGGCGTATGGTTTGAGAGAAATATAATTCGGAAGCTGAACTTTAAACCACGAATGCTGGCGTATTTCAGGGATTGATATGCGGCTTACGGGATCAGTGACGAGTATTTTTGCTATCAGATCATTGGCACCGCTTGACAAGTGACCCGGGACAGGGTAATTACCATTCTAAAGCCAAAACGTTTCAACTCAAGTTAGCAATACATGGAGATAAAATGCGGGGGACAGTAATTTAAGTATGACCTTAATCCTTCTATACAATGCGGGAAAATTATCATCGTCAAAAGGAAGTCTTCCGCACAAAATGGCATACAAGATAACTCCACAGCTCCAAACATCAACTTCAGGACCAGCGTAAAGACGCTCAGATATAACCTGGATTACATTTACTTGATAAGCAAACAAGTATAAAATCCCGATGACACACGGTGGTAATAAATAACCTAGGCACACCTCGGGAGCAGCATAATTAGGGGTTCCACAGCTTGTTTTGAGAAAATGGCCATCGCACATTATGTTTCCAAGTCCAAAGTCTGCAATTTTGACGTTGAGTTTTGCATCCAAAAGTAGGTTCTCTGGCTTTAGGTCTCTATGAACAATTTTGCAACGGTGACAATGTTCAACTCCCGAAATTATCTGTTCCAGCATTACAGAAATAACTCCATTAGTAATCTATAAATAGTATTCAGAATTGAATCGAATTGAATACCTGCTGGAAGAAGTGGCGTGCCTCATCCTCATGGATCCTGCCTTTTTGTGTGATATAATCAAAAAGTTCGCCACACTTCATGTATTCCATAACAACATAGATGTGTGATTCGGTCTCTTTGATTTCATACAAGCGAACTATATGAGGATGCACTAGCAGCCGCATTATGTTGATTTCCCGCTTCACTGTCAAGAGACGATAACAAATTCAGAAAAGTAGCTGGCCCAGGATTCTGAAGAATCCAAGTGCAATAACTTCACAACAGAGGAACTTTCTAACAATAATGCAAACTACAAGCTCCCTCCTCCTACTCCAATATCGGCTTTCAGAGACTATATCAGGGTCTCTCTTATTAACAATCAAGTTCAACACTATACAGTTACAGTATTTGAGAATTTCATTACTCGTATTTGGGGTCTATTTGGATTTTCAGAACCTAGGGTTCCTAAATCCAGGGTTAAAGTACTGGAATACTTAATTAACCCACACGATATAGAGCTCCCACCGGATTTCATAATGGTCAGAGAAGAAGATATAGAGAAATCATTTTCAGGTACACATAAAAGATTAAAACTTTACGGTTATCTGTACTCCGATTACACGTGGGAATGCATAATATGGTTGAATTCAGTGTTCCGTGTTTCCAATTATAGACCACTTTCAAAGAATTTTGCCTGACGATAATAAATACAGTACTCCAGGACCTCTTCTATGTGCTTAATTACACATTCACATTCTCATAATGTATAGAATGCTCAACCTCATCACTTCTTTTCCTTTCTCTCCACAGAAAACTTCACACAAAAAAGGGCATTTCAAGGCACCAAATTAGCATAATACTAAAATACCTTTTGCAGCAGCTGAATCATTAATCAACTGACGATCCAAGATCTTAACTGCAACTTTAAGTCCAGTGAGGATATGAGTAGCAAGTTTAACCTTCCCAAATCCCCCAACACCAAGAGTCTTGCCAACAATATAGTTTGATAAGGCATTTCTGCTAGAACTGCTTCTGCTAGACTTTCTTTTATCCATCTACCAACTGCAAACCATGAAATCCCCATACTTTATTCATATACACAGAGGGAAATTAAACATACCCATAGCAATTAGCAAATCAAGTTAGCATCTTTCTGCTACACAACAAAACCAATTGCCAAAACAGAGAAGAAGAAACACACAAACAGACACACAGTATCAACAACATCATATCATCAAGAAATCAAGAATCAGTGTAAATGAAACAGTGGATCAATTTATAACAGCAGTAAGGCCGATTAAAAGAACTAAATAATCGAAATTCAAGCCTGCAGAAGCAGAGATTTAGCCCTAAACCCCACCACCACCAAAAACTCACACAACCCAGAAAAAAGGGACATTCCAGAAATCGAAAAAACGTACAAAGCTCGGAGCTTTGGGCAAAGGGAGAAGAAGGAAGTTGATGGAGAGTCCGTAGTAATTGAGGAATAAACGTAGAATCAAGAAAAACAATAAAGAGACAAGACATCTTGGATACAACGTCAGGCAAAGGTGTTTATATGTGTGTGTTGGCGACTGTGTAGCAGTAGAGGGAGTGTGTAAGAAAGCGATGGAGAGAGAGAGAGAATGGAAAAAAGTGACGAAAAGTAACGTAGGAAAGGGAAGTAGAGTTGCCATTTGCATTTTTGAAGAATAAGAACAAATGCACATCAAGATGGCCTAAAATTCTATATCCCCCTTTTCTTACTAAAATAAATCACATGCTTTGTCTTATTATTATTATTTTTTTAGTACTATTGGCTCTGCTACAATGTAGTATCTGTTCATGACTACTTTTTCAACCAAATGAAGCGCAAACAGCCAATATCATTTTCACTGAGTCTCGAACCCACTCCTATGTGGAGTGAAACCGAGAGCTACTAGACCACACGGAATTACAAAAAATTCAAAGAAAACAATATTCAAAAATAAAATAAAATAAAATTACAAAAAATTCTTACATTCTCACTCTAACATGTTACTCCGTATTAAACAAGACTTGATATTGTCTCAAGAATATATAAAAAAAAAATGTAAAGCTCCTCTACCTGAATGGACTTTCCTATGAATGTGATTACTTTGATGCCTCCCTTATTGACTGCTTTGTAATATATATAGCTGTGAATATACTAATAATTTGAGCATTAACATGTTTAGGGCATTTAATTTGTATTTTCATATTTAGCATTTTAAAGATTCTCATTAAGTAAAAAAATTTGAGAGTAATGAAACTTCTAAAAATGTCACAAAAATGAAATTATAAATCATTTGAAAAATC
>CM008334.1:18014603-18026801 GCA_002525835.2 Ipomoea batatas | reverse complement strand
TTTGAGCCAACTGCTTCTGCCTCGACTTTGAGGGAACCCCAACCACCATAAAGACTTGCGACCTAACGATGGTGGGAGGGTCCACTGTTGAACCCTTTGGGTTTATTAAGCTGATAAACAAATTCTGCACCCAAAAAGAAAAAAGAAGAATTAAATAACATCATTGCCAAGCCATTCCTAATTATATGCTACTCCAAATAAGAACAAGAGCAGAAAAATGCATTATCGAACTGCAATTATTTCCATCATCCTAACGGGATCTAAAGCCAAACTAAGAAAAAGAAGGAATGAATACCTAATTCTTTCAAAACTGTTATTTACTCGATGATTGATAAGTCTCCTCCAGTGACTAAAAGGTTTTCAAAATGCATTCAGTTGCTTACATCTGATGGAAAATCATAGCAGAAATATCTTTGATAACTTCTTTATAATCTAAACCCTAAACCCTAAACCCAAAGTATTCTGTGACACAATCACAATCAACAACCGAAATAGTAGCATGTAGAATTCATATTGGCAAACCTCAGATGGAGAAAGGTGTAAGCCTGACTTCAATTGTTGTGTTAGTTCATCAAAGTAAACTTGTAATTCTTCAATAGAAAAGTTCAAGGTGAAGTTGAAAACGATCTGAACTTTCTGCAAGGTGAATGCTTTCTGTAAGGGAGCAACAGCAATCCCTCCTTTGAATTTCAGCACCTCAAATGATGCGGGGTTCCCAAACAAAGACGCTGTAGTCAAGCTCATATTTGATTGATGAATAAGTATATATACAAAGTTGTCCTGGATGAGGGCCTTGGCTGTTGGAGAGATACTCGTACTTTTGTCATCAGAATCAACAGCAAAGACGACCTTGGTTTTGTTTGATAGGGCTGAAGTTTCCAAAGAAAGTATATCCACCTGTTATAAGAAGACCAGATAATAATTGGAAGATTAGAAAGAGAATTAAGAAACACATTTAAAAATAAATAAATAAATAAATAAAACCACACACGAAACACAAGAGGAGAGTTACGGGGAATACTTTGGTGTTGGAAACACTTATTTCATCCAAAATTTCGTCTTCAAGTTGCAAGATATGATCCTCCAGGAGAGAAACTGGTTTCTCAAGCATAAAGCTCGCTACTATGTCATGCCCTGGAAAATTGCAAATACAAAATTAAATTTTGGGGATACTGTGAAAGGAGTCTGAGATTGGAATAAAAATAGACGCAACCACGTTGATTAAGATTATTTTAATCAAAATTGAGTAAATAGGAAAGACAGTAACATGAGAGACTTGACTCCAGTTTCTCGCTCAACATTTACCCACTTATATAGTTACATAAGAGGCAAAGACAAAAAGGAAGAAACCCACAGCAGCCTAAATCTCCCATCCCAACTAGAACTGCACAAAGTTAATGACCATAAGTTCTTAATCTTACTAGCAATCCATGAATCTAATTAGGAATTTTATGATTCCTGAACTTCTAAGCACAAGGTTGTTGATGGTTATAATGGGAAAAAAAAATACTAAGATGTCAAAGTACAAAATTAATTGCATATTAGACATGAAATTCATTGAACAATATTAAAAAAATTTGTGAGCTATCTGCTGACTAATCCCCTAGAGATATAGAAGGCATTCAATCTGTCAAGCATAAGTATCTATAGAGGCATTTCGAGCTCCCCTGGAGCAGGCATAAAACAGGTAGGGCAAGCAATTATCCCACTCTTTTTGGTTTTCTAAAGCATATTATAATCATCTTCAAAATTGACAATAATCAATAATTATCAAGGAGCTTCGCAGGGCAAACCACATGAGAAAAGTAGAATTACCCATTTGCACACAGGAGGATCAATCAGAATACAAATATGCATTTATTAAATTCATTGTAGCAGGTTTAAGCATTGCCCCAAGTACAATCTATGAACCAAAATGATCCACCACATAATTAACTCGAATATTTCGGAAAAGATTTTAAATTAAAATGACAATCATACAAAGGTAGAAAAGTTTTAAAATTGTTGGGATGTTAAGCCTAGTGTACCCCAGTTGCACCATTCGATCACTCTCACTTTATTCTTGACATTCTAAGCCCTATGAAACTCAGTATGCATCATATTTTGTGGAGCCTAGATAATGTGCACTAACAAGGACTCCACCTTAGAGCACAGAGGAACCCCCAATTTTCATTCAAGTAATGGGTGATGCACCCCTCCTGATTGGGTGTCAAATAAAACTTTCACCTAATGATTATCAAATGAAAAATGTTAGCATAGAAAGTGAAATCGGAAGTTCATTTGTCAAATTGAGTGAATCCTTTTATTTTTAGATCATTTCCCTGACAAGATTTTAATAACAGGCAACTTAATTTCAAATAAGTTGCCATACTTGGTACTTTATGTGTCTTTTCCCGGTCTAGATCTAGATTTCTTGAAATAAACTGAGATGGCAACTATTACTCTATAAATTTAACAATTTGGCACCAAAAATAAAATAAAATAGAATAAAAAACAATCATCTCCATAAATTTCAATCCACTGAATCCACACCAAATCAGGAATTAATTTTATTTTTTTTTTAAATCACATAACCAGCAATTTCATAGACATCAAAATTAACCAAAACTAAAAATGCATCAGTTCTCACAGAAATTCCAAACACTCAAAAATAATAAATATAAGAAGACCCAAATTCCAAATTTAACTGATACCCAGTTACCAAAATTAAGAGCAGAAACAAAATTTCCAAAGAGATCCGCCTGAACTCCAAAAAAACGCTAAAATTGAGAAGCAAAACATCAAGAAAAGTACCTCCAAACCTAGAATCCAGCCCCCGATCCTCTGGATCTCCACGGTGGAAGAATGGGAGCAAG
The DNA here is from genome assembly GCA_002525835.2 of Ipomoea batatas. Classification (NCBI taxonomy): domain Eukaryota; kingdom Viridiplantae; phylum Streptophyta; class Magnoliopsida; order Solanales; family Convolvulaceae; genus Ipomoea; species Ipomoea batatas. Next base: position 18,023,946 of record CM008334.1, on the reverse strand, counting down.
AAGAGAGCAGAGAGCAAGACGCCCACACCAAGAAGCAGAGCAAACACGCATCTGAAACTCACCCTCTCACTGATTCTCCAGCAACACCTTCTGTTCTCCGCATTTTGGTGTGCCCTCAGCTCACCCTCTCCAGCTATGGGTAAGGGCTGCTCTTCCTCCGCCTTTCCCATGCCCAGGAACAAATCCTACAGTAACTGCAATGTGGGTTTTCCCCCTAGTCTTGAAAGCCTTTGTGGTTTGGTGACAAACTCTCCATTGCAATGTGGGTTCTCTTTCCTTCTGTCTTCCTTTTGCACTGTAGAAGAGAGAAAAAAAAAATAAAGAATTTCTTTTTCTATAGGTGAGAGAATGGAGAATATGGCACAATTAACAGTTGTTTTCTATGGGTTAGGACGGAATTTGGGAAGAGTGGACTGTCGAGTAGTAACTTTTTTTGCACAATCAACTGTTCTTTGAAGAAAAAAAATGGTTTTTTTTTTTTTGTGAGTTTTGTTTTGTTTTGAAAATGAAATAATGAATAATGAATAATGGTGGGTGTTTTGGATCTTTGCAATAAATCCATTCACAACTTAAAATATGGTAGTTGAAGTTTTACTCTTTTTGACAACTAAGCTCATTAACCATGTCATGTCCAAATTATATGCGCCACTATCACACACAACACAATTTGAAATTTAAATGTGGGAAAATATATTTTACTATTTTAATCCTTACAACTATTTTGGTCGTCATCAAAATCTATATACTACAAACAATAATATATCAAATATTTGACCTAACTAAATTAGTGATTGACTGACTTTCATTTTAATTAAAAATATGACATTATATGTAAGAAAAAATGTTTGAGAAAATGAAATTTTCAGTCGCTAAGGTATATTCCTTGGATCAATCCCAAAGTTATTAGAGGTATAAAATTAGTCTATCTGTATTTTTTGAAACCAGTCTATCTGTATTAATTCCACCTAACAAAATATGTTAACTGATTAACAAAAAATGTATAAAGTCTGCTCTTGCAAGTTTTTTGGTCATTTGCATAGGTTTGTTCTTCTTACAAAATGTTTTGATCGACTCACTTCATTCCTAGTTTTTTTAGTACAAAAATCAATCTGATAATTAGTCCAATTCTAACACTTCTTACAAAATTTTTTGGCTAATAGACTAATTTTACACCTCCAATAATTTACGAATGAATTATACACTAGATGTGTAACTTAAAAACTAAAAATGCCATTTCCATAAGTATTTATACATGTCTTTAATGTTTTTTTTTCTTCCCCCAAATTGTATCATTTTCTTAATGAATTTAATTATTTTTTTAATTTTCTTCTCAAAGCGTTGAATCCCCAACCCTAAGGACTGAAAAGAGCATTTGAGAGTATGTAAATTATAATAACTCAATTGAACATAGGGGTCATCCCTGATCTTTCTTCTCATACTTCATCCCTTTGACCAACTGAACTATCCATGCGGACAATTATTTTGTTCATTTGTTGACCATGATTGTTTGCAATGAATAGTCACAAATCATAAGTATAGTTTATAGAAATAATCCTTTTTCCTTTTAAGGACAATATATGCCTAAAATTGAATAAAACAACAAACACATTTTTTTTCCATAATGGATTGCAATTTGAACATGTAAAGTACATAAGTACATTGATGGATAATTGTTAATTTGAATAGTTGAAGCTCCTCCCTTCCTCTTAAAGTGGTTTTCTTTAATTTTCTCCTTAGTTTTTGGATTGGTCAAGTATATAAACTCAACCCAATTTTGGGTAACATTATTGGTTCATGTCACCATAAATTATATGCAAGTCTCTATAACACAACATTTGTTCTATAGATCTAAATTTAGCATGAAGTTAGCTATGCTTATTACTAGTTTCAAATTTTGTTATTTATTTATTTATGGGCATTAAATTAATACATTTCTTTATGTCATCGGAAAACAAAATTTGAGATTGTATTTTAAAATCATAAATATTAAAAAGTAATACAACTCTTTATATTTTTCATCCCTAAAAAAATTAATGTTTACCTCCTGACCACTTTTTTTTAGCAATTCACATACAATAGGTGAGATCAACCAATTCACGGTAACCAATGAATATAAATAATTTTATTATGTATTATTGATCCCGATAAGGTTTAAACTTGTGACCACTTATCTGAAAGAGCCACAATTATGCCGCTTTACCAGAATTCCTTTTGGCAAACAAACATAACTTTGATTGCACGTAGAACAAAATTGAAAATGTTTGATATGGAGTCAGACGCTCAACCAACCTGCAACTCCTTTTCAATTTAGTTTGAGATTCCAACTGCTTAATATATACAGGTGAACCAATAAATATGGAAACACTAACAAATTTCAAAACAATCTCTTCTCAACTTCCCATGTCCCAATATTAAATATTCATGTCTTGTAATAATTGTATTCAGCCCCCTATTCACTTTTTTTTTAATCTGACATTTTTTGTTAAAAAAATCAGTATAAATTGACATTTTAAACAACCATTTTGAGATGTTAATATGAGTTGGTTCAATTCACTTGTAACTTCAGTAGAGTCAAAGTGAATTCGGTTTTCATAGTTAGAGATGATGAATTTGATATATAATACATTCAAAACAAATTGATTCTCAAGCTAAGAGAATTGAAGTTTGAAAAGGTTTTTAAGCACGTTTTATCCCATAAATTGAAATTATTTATAATATGTAATAATTCGCTAAAATTTAATACAAACAATTGTCTACCGCTAACAAATTAAATACCTTAATTTCTACGAGCACAAACATATATATTTCCGCGTGGAATAGAAGTAAATGAACATACAGCTGTTGTTATCCCACATCCTGCACATGTAACTCAGCAGCATGCACCAATTAAATTTAAGAATAATAAATTAATAATTAGTTGAGTTTTTTTAAATAAAAAAATTAATTCCAACAAATTAAAACAATCCACCATCTAATGTAACAAATATCGTGTGTGGCGGGTCAAGGATTCTTTTGTCCCCTTTCATGTGCCCTTTAAGGCTGGTAATTAAACTCTACTCTTTAATATCAGCATCATACGGTTACATCCGGTCTATGGTTACCTGTTTATATTTGACCAATATATTTATTTATTTTATTTTATTTAAATATATAAATTTTAATTTACATACTCGTTGTGATTAATTGGACGTGGATTCTAAGATTATATTTTATCATTTTACATGCTTGACTTGTGGGTCGTCGTGTATTTTTAATTGAATGATAGATATGTTTCGTTTCAACTATAGAACTAATTAAGGTGATAGTTCGACTATATATAAATTTATATTCTATACACACGCATGTGCACGTATGTATAGATTGACTAATTTTTAAGATTAAGTTGACAATGTGGTGTATTGAAATTTAGAAATGTAAATCTTAGAAATAAAATTAAAAAAGGATAAGGGTCAAATTAGCCCTTAAACTATTTATGAAATTGCTTTTTTTTTTTTTTTAAGTCAAGTGTCTAATTGGAGCTTTTTCTAGTTCAAAAATTTAATTACACTTTCATGAATTGTTCAAGGGTTTATTTGACGTTTATCCTAATTAAAGAAATACATTCTCTTTCTATCAAATTTTATGTGTATAGTTCAGTTAGTAAAACTTGATTGGTATTATTTATAATTTAATTTTTAAAATATTTAAATCAGTATTGTTGCATAACATACAAAACCAAATTTAGAAGTTATAAAAAAAATGTTGAAAGAATAACAAAAGAACTGGAATTGGGTTGAGCAATGAATATCAACCATGACAATATGATTTGTGTATATAAGAGACATTTGAGATTTTAGAATATTAAAGATAGTCTTATTTATTTATATTTAAAGAAAAATTAAAACTAGTAAGATTTAACATATAATAAATAATTATAATAATTTAATGTTTATAAAATGAATAATAAGGTAAATGCACGCAGTTGATTCCTGCACCATCAGGTGATGGATGTCAATGTCAAATCTAACTTATTTTTCTCTATAAAACAAATTATCTTTCAAAGACTTTTAGTACAAACAAAAAGACTTTAATTTCTCTTAAGTTATTGAATTCGGGTCACATGAATGTAGCGAAGATGGAGAGCTTTCACTAAATAAGACTTTGGGAGTGGTCGACAAATAGCACTAATGTGATACTTCATAAAGTTAGCAGGTAAATAATTGATAATGCTAGCAGGTAGTTAATAACTAATTGTATTAGTTGTTCTTGCAAATTACGTTAGTGTGATAGTTGACAGTGTCAGCGAGTAGTTAATAACTAATTATGTTAGTTGTTTTTATACTAGAGGTTTGAATAGGAGTGTTTGATAAATTGATTATTTACCATTAATTGGTAACATGTAAAATGACTTTTTAAATATACGGGTTTATTATTTATTTATTAAATTATTTGTAATTTTAGATACTAGTGGTTTTATCAAACCGTGTCCACCTTAAACCAGATATGAAAATACAAAACAGGGGTAAAAAAATATTGCGTAGCAGTCAGTGTTATGTCGCAACAAAACGTCCCGTTAATGTTAGTCCGTAATTGTTTTTAACTTTTTAAAATTACCTACTTTATATGATTCAAAATTAGTGCGGAGATTAAGGCAGAAATTAAGAATTGTGATAGTGGGGTGGGGGGTTGACTTTGAGTTGTACATTTACACTGGGATCAGATCATTAGTGGCAGTGGGAAATGGGATTTGGTGATTGCTTTTTGATGTATGTGAGTGAACTTTTTTTTTTAAAAACAATATTTATTAATTTATTTACAGTATGCATTTTAGAATAACGTGAGATGGTAGTGGGCGGAGTGTTGTAATGCACTCTTTCGTTCAATTTGATTTGTTTATTCCAACTTTAATTAATTTAATCTCTATATTTTTTTTTGTGTCATATTAGAAAGAAAGAAAAAAAAAATAGCGACCTAAAGTTAGGCGAAATGACAGTAATGGTGTTTGGCTCATAAACAAAGAGAAATATCTTTGACGGGAACCAAGAGATGAAAATGAAGAGACAAATGGGTTTGAGAGTCAAAAAGAAAGTGGTTTAATTGGTAAAAGGGTGAAGAATGAAATGAAGACTTTTCAAAAACTGAAATGGATCGGAGCAGTGCACGGGAATTTTTTTAGGTTAGACCATAAGGTGTCAATTTTTAAATTTTATTGTGGACCATACATCAAAACGATATCATTTTTATTAATGAAAACAAACAATTGAAACGGCCCGCGCAACTACAGTTCTTTTTTAACAAAAGTGCAGTTTCATTTCAACACAACTACAATATAACTGCAGTTTCATTCGATATTATATATGAACTGTAATATCAGTTACGGAGCTCCGTTATGACTAACGGCNTAAAAAAAGATAATATATATTATACATGGGGGGCCAAAAGATAATATATATTATAATACTAAAAAAAAAATTTTGGGGTGGGGGGGGCCTTGGCCCCCTGCACAGTCCATATACCTCCGTCCCTGCAACCTGCAACTCCTTTTCAATTTAGTTTGAGATTCCAACTGCTTAATATATACAGGTGAACCAATAAATATGGAAACACTAACAAATTTCAAAACAATCTCTTCTCAACTTCCCATGTCCCAATATTAAACATTCATGTCTTGTAATAATTTTATTCACTTTTTTTTTAATCTGAAATTTTTTGTTAAAAAATCAGTATAAATTGGCATTTTAAACAACCATTTTGAGATATTAATATGAGTTGGTTCACTTTTAGCTTCAGTCAAGTCAAAATGAATTCGATTTTCATAGTTAGAGATGATGAATTTGATATATAATACATTCAAAACAAATTGATTCTCAAGCTAAGAGAATTGAAGTTTGAAAAGGTTTTTAAGCAGACTTTATCCCATATTATAAATTGAAATTATTTATAATATGTAATAATTCGCTAAAATTTAATACAAACAATTGTCTACCGCTAACAAATTAAATACCTTAATTTCTACGAGCACAAACATATATATTTCCGCGTGGAATAGAAGTAAATGAACATACAGCTGTTGCTATCCCACATCCTGCACATGTAACTCAGCAACATGCGCCAATTAAATTTAAGAATAATAAATTAATAATTAGTTGTGTTTTTTTGTTAAATAAAAAATTGATTTCCAACAAATTAAAACAATCCACCATCTAATGTAACAAATATCGTGTGTGGCGGGTCAAGGATTCTTTTGTCCCCTTTCATGTGCCCTTTAAGGCTGGTAATTAAACTCTACTCTTTAATATCAGCATCATACGGTTACATCCGGTCTATGGTTACCTGTTTATATTTGACCAATTTATTTATTTTATTTTATTTTATTTTATTTAAATATATAAATTTTACATACTCGTTGTGATGAATTGGATGTGGATTCTAAGATTATATTTTATCATTTTACATAACTTGACTTGTGGGTCGTCGTGTATTTTTAATTGAATGATAGATATGTTTCGTTTCAACTATAGAACTAAGGTGATCGTTGGACTATATATAAATTTATATTCTATATGCACATGTGCACATGCATGCGTATGTATAGATTGACTAATTTTTAAGTTTAAGTTGACAATGTGGTATATTGAAATTTAGAAATGTAAATCTTAGAAATATTTTTTTTTTTTTTTAAAGTTGAAGTGTCTAATTGGAGCTTTTTTCAGTTCAAAAATTTAATTATACTTTCATGAATTGTTCAAGGGTTTATTTGACGTTTATCCTAATTAAAGAAATATATTCTCGATCTTTCTGTCAAATTTTATGTGTATAGTTCAGTTAATAAAACTTGGTTGGTATTATTTATAATTTAATTTTTAAAATATTTAAATCAGTATTGTTGCATAACATACAAAACCAAATTTAGAAGTTAAAAAAAATGTTGAAAAAATAACAAAAGAACTGGAATTGGATTGAGCAATGAATTGAATATCAACCATGACAATATGATTTGTGTATATAAGAGACATTTGAGATTTTAGAATATTAAAGATAGTCTTATTTATTTATATTTAAAGAAAAAACTAGTAACATTTAACATATAATAAATAATTATAATAATTTAATGTTTATAAAATGAATAATAAGGTAAATGCATGCAGTTGATTCCTGCACCATCAGGTGATGGATGTCAATGTCAAATCTAACTTATTTTTCTCTATAAAACAAATTATCTTTCAAAGACTTTTAGTACAAACAAAAAGACTTTAATTTCTCTTAAGTTATTGAATTCGGGTCACATGAATGGAGCAAAGATGGAGAGCTTTCACTAAATAAGACTTTGGGAGTGGTCGACAAATAGCACTAATGTGATACTTCATAAAGTTAGCAGGTAAATAATTGATAATGTTAGCAGGTAGTTAATAACTAATTGTATTAGTTATTCTTACAAATTACGTTAGTGTGATAGTTGACAGTGTCAGCGAGTAGTTAATGACTAATTATGTTACTTGTTTTTATATTAGAGGTTAGAATAGGAGTGTTTGATAAATTGATTATTTACCATTAATTGGTAACATGTCAAATGACTTTTTAAATATACGGGTTTATTATTTATTTATTAAATTATTTGTAATTTTAGATACTAGTGGTTTTATCAAACCGTGTCCACCTTAAACCAGATATGAAAATACAAAACATGGGTAAAGAAAAATTGCGTAGCAGTCAGTGTTATGTCGCAACCAAACGTCCCGTTAATATTAGTCCGTAATTGTTTTTAACTTTTAAAATTACCTACTTTATATGATTCAAAATTAATGCGGAGATTAAGGCAGAAATTAAGAATTGTGATAGTGGGGTGGGGGGTTGACTTTGAGTTGTAAATTTACACTGTGATCAGATCATTAGTGGCAGTGGGAAATGGGATTTGGTGATTGCTTTTTGATGTATGTGAGTGAACTTTTTTTTTTTAAAAAAATATTTATTAATTTATTTACAGTATGCATTTTAGAATAACGTGAGATGGTAGTGGGCGGAGTGTTGTAATGCACTCTTTCGTTCAATTTCATTTGTTTATTCCAACTTTAATTAATTTAATCTCTATATGTATTTTGTGTCAAATTAGAAAGAAAGAAAAAAAAAATAGCGACCTAAAGTTAGGCGAAATGACAGTAATGGTGTTTGGCTCATAAACAAAGAGAAATATCTTTGACGGGAACCAAGAGATGAAAATGAAGAGACAAATGGGTTTGAAAGTCAAAAAGAAAGTGGTTTAATTGGTAAAAGGGTGAAGAATGAAATGAAGACTTTTCATTAATGGTTTGATCGGAGGAGTGCACGGGAATTTTTTTTGGTTAGACTATAAGGTATCCAATTTTCAAATTTTATTGTGGACCATACATCAAAACGACATCATTTTTATTAATGAAAACAAACAATTGAAACGGCCCGCGCAACTACAGTTCTTTTTTAATAAAATTGTAGTTTCCTTTCAACACAACTACAATATAACTGCAGTTTCATTCGATATTATATATGAACTGTAATATCAGTTACGGAGCTCCGTTATGACTAACGGTCTTTCAACACAACTACAATTTATCTTTTGAGGTGAACTGTAGTATCCCGTATATGAACTGTAGTATCAGTTACAGAGCTCCGTGACTAACGGCCTTTCAACACAACTACACAACTACAATTTATCTTTTAAGCTCCGTGATTAACGACCTTTCAACACAACTACACAACTACAATTTATCTTTTAAGATGAACTGTAGTATCCCGTATATGAACTGTAGTATCAGTTACGGAGCTCCGTTATGACTAAAATTTATCTGTATCAGTTACGGAGCTCCGTTACGACTAACCGCCTTTCAACACAATGAACTAAAAGTGCTGACCACATTGATTTTTTCATATAAGAGAGGGTTCGAGAACTCCCGACCTCTCTTAAAAAATAAGAGTACACAATTACTCACACCAACATGCTGGTTATCACTCTTCCAATTGATTTGAGTGAAGGCGGACATAGCAAATAGGTATTTATGTTGGCAACCAAATTAGGCTTAGATGGAATTAGAAGGTATGTCACGCGCCAGTCACGGGGAACATTCAATGCTATGTTTCCCCCTCCTTATTTATTAGTGGGTCTCACCTCATCCACATGCACCCACCCGTGGGCCGTGACTCCATTTCAATTCCTTAACTCCATTGGACCAAGTCAAACTTCATTTCTTTTTCTCAATTTTTATTCAAGGTATTTTTTTTCTAGCACTCATTATTCCTATTTTATCCACAAAATTAAATGATTCACTTTTTAACCGTTCAAATAAGGGTGAGCATGGACATGTCACATGTGAATTCACTTAGTGCAAATAAA
>CM008334.1:17968959-17997453 GCA_002525835.2 Ipomoea batatas | reverse complement strand
ATAAAATATAGTCAATTTAAACGAGGTTTGTACTTAATAGTCAACTACTATGTAATGTAGTGTCTCATATATTATTATTCTAAATGGATGATCATATAATCAAATATTCAAATTTCAATGACTTAATTCTTTGGGTTTAAAAAATTGAAAAAGTATATAATATATACTCCGTATTACCTTAGTTAATTCCGCACTACATCCCATTGATTGAGTTTATGCATCCGCAACAAATTTAATGTCAAAATAGTATTATAATAATGTCCTTCTCTCTCTCTCCCTATATTGGGTTTATCGATATATATATATTACTTAATTGTGAAGGAAGAAGACAACTATTTGACAATGCATTTGTTGTTATTAGCAACAATAAAGAATACAATTTCAAAAACCTCAAGTTACTTGAAGTACTATTAGAGAGTTGTCTAAAATGTTAGACTTATAGGTTAAGATATATCTATTGGGAAGTTAATTATTATGCATACTAGACTGAGTTGTCATTAAGATTACATGTGTTTGAGGAGCTGATGACGGTGGAATAGAATCGCTTTTGGCTATTTATTATGTGGGAGTCTCTTTGATATAGTTTAGTTCAATTTACTATTTTTTTCCTTACTTTCTTTTTGTACCAATAAAAAACGTGGCAAAAAATTAAAGTAGAAAATGTTATTATAGATGTCATGTTATGTAATGAAGGCGCATGTCCCCCAAGGGTTAAGACTAAATATAATAAAGACATATGTACTATTCAACAATTACATTGTTGAGAATTATTCAATATAACCTCAATCAAATGTCTTGGTTGGGGTATAATTTTCTCATGAATTATACATACAAACCTTGCAAGTTGCAAAGTACGGTGAAATTGTGAAAAACAATTATATGTGAGCACGTTTGATTATTTGAATATGTATGCAAACATGTCATATAATAATAATTAATATAAAATTATTTACTTGTTAATTAAACTTGCATATATGTTGAATTGAAAGGAGAAATATATAAAATTATTTTAGACAAAATTTAAGGTGTTTACAGGGCGTTTGGTTGGAGGGAATTACAATTTCATTCCCACTAAAATTTCCACATAATTCCGAATGCAATAAAATTCTTTCGTTTGGTTTGATAGAATTGCAAATTTCTCATTTTCATTGAATTAGAATCCTATGGCCCACTAAACTGATACATGACATTCTCTTCTAAATTATAGCGTGTATTATTTTTCGACTCCCTTTTTGTATGTTCAAAATTAAATATGTATATGCAACAACTATTCAAAATTTGCATTCTTTATATGCGTTATTTATATACAACAACTTTTGTGTATGTCCATTTGAATTCTTTATATGCAAAACTCTTCAATATTTGCATTCTCTATATGCAACAACTCTAACAATTTGTGAATTAATTTGTCAATAATAATAATAACAGCAACAACAACAACAACAACACCAACAACAACAACAATGGGCATTTTGGATTTTATATTACTTATTTTCTCTCAATTCTCATGTATACCAAACATTGGAATAGAAATTCTCAGTAATTTTAATCATGCAAACCAAACACTGGATTTAAACTCCACTTTATTCCCGCATTATTCTTTTCCCATGGAATTGCAATTACTTTCCCACCTAATTTGTCCCCTCTAACCAAACGCCCGTTATAGTATTTGATATAATTATTTATGGTATTGGGTACTATTATAAGTTATATGGATTATTAGGGAAATTATATCGTACACTTCAAGGTCCACCTTATAAGGTTGGGGCGATACAAGTTCATTTTTAGTGTATTACATCTCTACTTTTAATAGATTTATTATATTTTAGAGTAATACCATATAAAGTCCCTTGAGAATAGTCTCTAACTTCCGTAATTACCACCCGTAATCCTTCGAGTTGCGAATAGTCTCTAAGGCGTCAAAAGTGGGGACGAATTCGTCTTTTGCCATATATAATTCTTTTTTAAGGGAAAATGGCACAATTAAACCATTCAAAATCACCAAACTCAAACTCGAGGGACCTTATAAGGTACGGAGTATATTTTAATATAAGTTTATTTTTAATGTATTTCAAAACAATATGATGTTCCAATGAGAACCATTCATTCCGTGCGAACCTACAAATTTGCACATAAATATACACAAGCGTCTACATAAATGCACATAATCTCAGATTTCAGTCCACAATCTTCCTTTGAATAGTTTGTATACATTTATGTAGACGATTGTGCATTTATGTTGGTTCACAGGTTCTCACAAGAGGTGAAGTTCTCATTAGATCATTAATCTCTCAAACCAAACTTGTATTAATGTCCTATGTGGATCATGGTCCACAATATAAGATTTGAATTATAAAGTTATACTGGATACTAGATACCAACATTAGTATCCATCATTATATAGGATGTTTAGTGTAATTTACCTTTGTTGTGTTGTTTTCGAGTTATAATATGTGAGTAGAGTTTACATAATATAAACTCTTAGGTTACGATTTTGGGTCACTCTCGTCATAAAAATAAAATAATAAATTGGACCAAAATTTTGAGTATGAAGTTGAGTATAGTATAAAAAATGAAAGGGAAATAAAACATTACAATCGAGGGTGATATGAAAACTAAAGTACGGAGTAAAACAATAAAATAGGATCAAACGTGATTGAGCCAATGATCCCTCCTACTCTCCTAGTCTTATAGTTCTAGGAATTCCCAAACACAGCCCATGGGATTTATAGCAACCCCATCAAATGTTTGTCATGATTTCCTTTTTTTCTTGACATTTTTTTTAATTTCTTTCTCCATTTCCTCACTCGACTTGAAAAAACACATTAAAAAAATTCACTCTTGTAGTTGCTCTTAGAGCAAGCTCACCCAATATTTTTACATAAGTTTTTAGAAGTCATGTAGGAGAGGAGGGAGTGGACCATGGTCTACCTTACAAAGTGAACCAAAAAAAATTTTTGTTCAGTAAAAATTTATTTTTATTTTCTTTTTATGAAAATAAAATTAATACATAAAAAATATACCGTTACAAATTTATAATTAAGATTTTATAAACGACAGTTATATTGATATTTTTATTTTAATATTTTAAATTAACTCAATATATTAAGTTTATTTTCAATAATTTTTACAAAAAATTGTGCGAGATTGCCTCATGAATTATTGCTCGTAAGATGGGTCGGGTCAATCCGTCAATATAAAAATGTAGTACTTATATTAAAAAATGTAAGTGTTATATTTTCATCTTGATCCTATCCATATTACGAATAAGGACATGTGAAACAATCTCAAAAGAGATTTACTAATGAAATGTTGTCGGTTCATTAATAAAATACTCTAGGCTCATTTCTATACTATTAATGCAATTACAACATTATATAGACATATTGCAAATAAGACGCGATCCGAAGGAAACCAGATCCGACCAATGGCATGGCCTCGAGACCAAAACTCAACCCAACCTGGTCGACCTGGGCACAACCTAGCACCCATTGCCTGGCGTGGATGAGCCTAGCGCTCGGCCACCCAAGTCGAGCTCAGCACTCGGCCACCTAGGCCGAGCTCAGCGATTGGACAGCCAGGTCGATCTCAGCGTTCGGCTACCTTGTGATCTAATACAACTAAGAATGCATAATACAAAAAATAAAACTACTATATATAGTTGAAGTGGCTACATGTTACATGTACCATGGTCCATGGTAAAATTTGGCACATTAAGGAGCCACCACTTTTGTGTTAAGAGTAGAAAGAAGCAAAGCACTAGGCACTAGCCTCGCTTTCCCCGTCCATCTCTCCTGTGTAGACGATGAACCCATGATGCAAAATATGTGATTTTCACTTGCTCCCTCCGCCCCATCTCTCGCTCACTCCGCAACCCAACACAACAAAAGCCACCTCTCCCATTCTCCATTTTCTCATTATACGCCTCGCCGGCGACACCTACTTCTTGCCGCCGGTCACTCTCCCAACATTTATCCTTTCTTCCTCACTGCTACAGCTCCAGATTTCTCCCCCAATCATGGGCTGCCAATGCGTCAATCCCTTGCTGCAGAACCGCCCCTTCTCTTCTCAACTCACGCCGGTAAAGTTCTCCGGCGCCTCTATCTCCCCTACTTCCAGCTCGCGCATGGTGTCCTTGCGCCCAGCTGGAGCGCGGAAGCTCGTTTTCACTGCATCCGCCGCGGATCCGTCCGCCTCTCGCCCTACTCCGCTCATAAATGCGGACTCCAGGTACCGCCGACTTTCCTTTCAGATTATCGATGCACAATTCGCAATTCCCCAATTTCATGCTCCGTTTCTCATTACTAATCTTCAGTTAGTTTGTTCATCTGCGGAAAACGAAGAATCCATGTGTCCTTTATTCTCTGAACAATGCTTCTTCTGCAGTGTTGGTTTCAAAGGCTGCAAACTAGTAGGCTGTGGCTCTGCACTCCCGAGTTTAAGTATTTCCAATGACGACCTTGCGAAGCTTGTCGATACTAACGATGAATGGATTTCTGTCCGAACTGGAATCCGCAATCGAAGAGTTCTTTCAGGTTAGTATCTCTCTCTCTCTCTCTGTCAATTTGGGGTTTCTTAATTAGCAATTACTTGAATTGAATGCCATTCTATCACGTTCCACACTGAAGTATAATGATTATTGGATTCATTTCACATCTTTCCTTAGATAGTGAGCTGAAAATTGAAAGATAGTGTGGCTGCTAGCTAGTTATGGTTGATATATTTACTTGTATAGGCAAAGACAATATGACTGCTCTAGCTGTGGAGGCTTCAAAGAAAGCTCTCGAGATGGCCGAGGTTGATCCTGGTGATGTAGATCTAATTTTATTGTGTACTTCAACACCAGAGGATCTTTTTGGCAGCGCACCGCAGGTATACCATGTTATACGTAAAATAACCAAATAATGCGTATTCTACATGCTAATCTAGCCATAGTTGATTCCCTAATTAGTTAGGCAACTCAACTAACAATTATGGCTGGAGGTTAGTCCACGTGTATTATGATTGTGTAACTTGCTTGCATACCTTTGTAATGTAAATATCAAAATTTCTTCATGTTCTGTTGGTATTTTTACTGCTTGTTTGGCCCAAATGGAGCTTGTTTAAAAGGGTTAAAAAATGCCTCAACTGAGAAGATTCTTGAAAAGGAGCCTTTTGCCTCTTATATGGCTTTATTATGAACATTTTTCTGTTTTTTTTAGTGTTTGGTCCAGCTTATGCTTTTTGGAGCAGATAGGCTCTAGTAAACTGTAGTTCAAACAAGGCTTACTTTATGATATATGAAAATGCAAAATATTTTATTAACAGCACCAAATTATCCATCCAACTACATTTGATGCAGTAACAGAGAGAAGCATAAAAGAAACCTTGACATATATGTATAAGAGGCACTATCTATTTCAAAAAATAACTGCAATATTGCATAAATATAACGATTTTGCATTTATAATGTGCTGCCTTCCCAAAAAGTTCAAACATGATTTGGTGATCAGAAGAATTCATATACTCTATACTTGTATGTGTGTGTTTTCGCTTTTTATCAAAACTCCCTTTTCATATTTGCTTCATATTTCTAGACTTTTTAGTTTTTGTTGATTTGCCTATGCCTTTTTCCTATGTTCATTTTCATCAATTCGACTTTCCACCTTGATTTGATATTCCTTGCCAGTTGCCAATTCTCTGGTCCTTCATAATCAGTGAATGGGATTCCTTTTCTGATTACACTTTGTCTTGAATTACTTTATCCTCTCATATTCAAGTTTACTATTTGTATTGATTGGACTTATTGTATTGAGGGCCATATTGCATTCCTATAGTTGCTAAAACAATGTAATATTTGAAGGCTGCTATTCTTCAACTCATAGAACTATCATTTAATACTCCTTCATAGGTTGCCTCCATATTTAGTGAATACTTAATTTTGCCTTCTATTAACTTTTCTATTGTTGTGTTCACTATTTTAAGATTCAAAGTCATGTAACAGTGTTTGGCCATTTTGTTGTATATTTGTTTCCCGAGTACTAGTTATTTTCCTTTGTTCTCCATACTTTTACATCTTCTTGACTGACTGATTGTTGTCTTCTCAGTTTTCACAAATATTACTTTACACCATTTCAATTGCTAATACATTGACATATATGATTTTTCCTTTGTTTGTATAAGTTTTTTACTTCAACTCATGGCGAGTTTTTTTTTTTTATCAGATTCAAAAAGCATTGGGTTGCAGAAGCAACCCACTATCTTTCGATATCACTGCTGCTTGTAGTGGGTTCATGCTGGGATTGGTATCTGCTGCTTGCTATATCAGAGGTAAATTCGTAAAGTGGACTGAAATGAAATTTATTTGTCTATCTTAAGAAGACGAGAAGAAATTGATTTAAAAATAGAAAGATTGAGAAAATGAAGCTGGAAGCAAATTTGAAATGTTAAAGGACTTCAATAATCTCCTTAGGTATGGTGTCAACTTAAAATACTACCACACAGGCAAGGTTTCATTGTTGATTGGAATGTAAACTAATATTTTGTTAAACCAGTATGACTTTTTAAAGAAATGCTCTTGTTCTAATAATAAGTATCTGCACAATACAGGTGGCGGTTTTAAAAATGTCCTTGTAATTGGTGCCGATGCACTTTCTCGATATGTCGATTGGACAGACAGAGGGACCTGTATCCTCTTTGGTGACGGTGCTGGTGCTGTACTAGTGCAGGTGAAATTTTCTTTTTGGTATATTTGGGACTCAATTACCCCTTAACTGACCCCCGGCATTTGTGATACTCAAAATCATTCATGTTAAAGAACCAGATGTTAAGATAATAGTTGATTAAAGGGAGCACTCTATGCATCTCCGTTGGATTTAAAAATAGTCACTCCATTACAATCCCACTTAACTCTTTGCTATATTTCTTATATAATATACTTGTGGCATTCCTTATACAATTACGTTAGTACTTTTTATAGGCCTGTGACATTGCAGAAGATGGTTTATTCGCTTTCGACTTGCATAGTGATGGTGAGGGTCAAAGGTATGTGTCATGTGTTTAAGAAATAAAATTTCTGTCTTCCCGTCATCAACAAGCAGTTAATAGTTGCTATATCTTACAGGCACTTAAATGCTTCTCTAAAAGAGAACGAAACAGATAAAAAAGTGGGAACAAATGGTTCACTAATAGGTTTTCCACCAAAAAGCTCCAACTTTTCCTGCATTCAAATGAATGGTAAGGAGGTGTTCAGGTTTGCTGTTCGAGTTGTGCCGCAGTCCATTGAAGCTTCCTTACAGAAAGCCGGTCTGACTAACTCCAGCATTGATTGGTTACTTCTCCATCAGGTATGAGTTATATAACCAATTATAAAAATGTGTACGTAAATTATGTTACGAAACAACATTGATGGAATAATAACTTTGTTAAGTATATAACTGGAGTAATGCCGATATATGCATATAGGATTGTTCTTGCAAAGTTTACACTCTCCCAGATGATCTTAGTCTTTGAAAATTTTCATCAATTAGAATATCGCCTAATCTTGGCCAGGCTGTTGACTTAATAACCACAAGGTAATAAGTTTGACTCTTAGCGCAAGTGGCCTATTGGCCTTCTTGGTACTGGTCAGCAATGGACAACTTAGGTTGGTTTACCTCATTGTAATCCTTTGTTGGTTAGGGTCACAATGCGGGATTTTCTCAATGCACACCCTTAGGTAGTGACAACGGTTTCCCTTGTCACCCAAAAAGATAAATTTTCTTTTTAATCATCCCCAATCAATTGTGCATAAGGTGGATTTTTTGTTGGTATTTTCATACAATAGAGTTCAGAGTAAGAACATGGATATATGCAGGCAAACCAAAGGATTATTGATGCAGTGGCAACACGTTTGGAGATCCCATCCGAACACGTGATATCAAATTTGTCCAACTATGGCAATACTAGTGCTGCTTCCATCCCATTGGCATTGGACGAAGCTGTTCGCAGTGGAAAAGTTCAGGCAGGCCATACAATCGCTGCTGCTGGATTCGGTGCTGGTCTTACGTGGGGCTCTGCCATCATGAGATGGGGATGAACCTACAACGTGTTGATGGGCGGTGTATAATATTGAGAGGTGGTTGATAATTTTGTGCCTTTTAGATTAGCCTGCCTTGTCACTGTGAAGCTTCAACATGGAATCTCCCATTGTTTTTCATTTTGCATTAAATTTGACCGGTTTCAATAAAATCTCATGCATTCCCCTCGCTTCTGTTGTCATTGCATTATTGAACATTTGAACCCCTTTGAGTAGAATAGAGAAGATATCAATTATGTAATTTTTGTGTTGGAACTCACATTCTTTAATTTGTGTAAGAATATTTTCAGGATCATATACTAGAATCACTCAAATTTATTAGTACTCATACTCAGAAGATAAATGTCATTATTTTGGTAATAAGGAGATGTTTCTCCAAACCCTGGGTACTAATGCAGGTTCACAACTGTTGCACTTCTAAATTCTTAATGGAAGCTCTGCTCTGGTAAACTTCCATGGAGCTTTCTTTGAATGATCCCCAGCTATGATTCACACCAGAGATGGATGGTCATTTATGATTTGGGAAAATTCTACCATGTTGATCGTATAGTATACTATACAGTATATGGACTAGATATGATTGATACCATAAAAGGTAGGTTATCTATGATTAGATTTTAAAAATGGAGTGAAATGGTCATATAAAGTGTCATTTTTTAAAATTATTGTTGAATATGTAAATTTTTTTTATTAATTTAATGTCACTTTACTATGGTTGTGGCTTGAGAAGAAAGGATTTTGGTTGACGTGAGTGGCCGTACACTCTCAAAAAAATTAATTTGACCAACATTTTGCTTCTTAATTGGGCCGGTCAGTGCGAATGAGAATTAGTCTAAGTATGGTACGTATTTAAAGATGCATCCTTAATCCTACAGTTAATGCATGCTCAGAATACTTCATGGTTTAACAAAAAAGAAAAGAATCTTGGCTCAATCCATAATGGGCTTACAAATGCAAATGACATGGGGTTAATCCTCACTTCAAGCCACCATAAAGATTTTGAATTTTGTGTAGAATATCCACTAGTAATGAGCATGTGTAGAGTTCTTGGGCTTGGGCTGGTCTGCATCACATGGCCCCATGTGTGTAGATTTGTGGCTTCCAACCTTAAAAATTTCACTCTGTTTTTAGAACAAATGATTGGCTACAAATCTACACACATGGGGTATTGGATGGTTTTTTTCAAATCTTTAAGGTTGGGCTTGGGCTGGTCTGCATCACATCACCTAGATTTGAGTATTGGATGGTTTTTTTCAAATTTCACAATTTTGGAAGTAGGTGTCCGATTGTATCACACAGCGCTTTCTCAAGAATGTGTGGTTTAAAGCACATTTTACGTTTCACTAATACAATTACTAACTGCATTGGGGTAGTCTTTTTCAAATAAGAGTCAAATATTGTATGTATAATTGAAGTAAATTTAGATTAGCCTTATAATGGTAATGATATCATATACTATCACTAAGGTTGTTGACAAATGTCTTATTCAGTAAATGATCATTTAGCGTAACTTTTAACTTTTGTTTGATTTTAGTTGTTTGACTTATCAAACAATACTATATACTGATGTAAAATGTACTATCCAATTCAATCAAGGAATTAAGTACAAAAGATAAAAATGGGAACAACCCTATCCCGATTGGTTAGACAGTTAGCTAGGTAACTAAAAGGTTTCAATTAATTTGACTCCATGTAAAAAAAATTATTGACCTTATTAGTTTGAATTGAACCAATCAACTATGAACAACCTAAATTGATTTGTTTTATTGTAGTTCTTTGTCGACTAAAATCACAATGACGTGTTTTATCTAAATAGCTAGGCATCTTTGAATAGTACTCGTATAAGGAATAGAAAGGTGTGACACGAATGTTTTTTTTTTTTTTTTTTTTTTTTTTAATAAAACGAAGTACATGGGACAAAGACCAAAAAAAAAAAAGTACATGGGACAAAAAGGTGTGACACTACTTGCTTTACCATCCAAACCCTATTGTTCTAGTACTAATTATGAGAGTAGTAAATACATGTCATCTCCATTAGTGCTTGGAGATTTTAGAACAATAAAAACTTAGATGAGAAATTTTAACAAATGCGAGGGAGAGATTTTGGTGATTTTTAGGGGATTTTGACAGCACTATGGGACCCACCGTGGAGGAGAAAAGTTGCGCCTCACTTGCGTGAGGCACAGTTTTCGCGCCCGGTGCACTGGGCACGTAAATACTATTTGTTTTTTTTTGTTTATTATTTTTTTTTCCTTCACCCACATTTTTTATTTTCTAGTCACACCTACAAAAATTATCTAAAACCACACCAAAATCTCCACTATTGTGAAAGACCTTAACAATTCCGTTCCTTACACAACGGATGCAAGGGGACATAGCTAGGACATCACTATTTTAGTCTCTGAAAGGTTTAATATATTGACCAAATTTTAAACAATTTTATGATCAAATTGGTTGAAATTGAAAATTAAGAATTAAATTGACAGTTAAAAACAATTATGGCCTTAAAGAACCAAAATATTGATTAACTATACACATATATATATATATATATATATATATATATGTTATGAAACAAAAGGAAAATAGTGGATGTCCAAGCTAAGATTTGAACCTTGGACCATTTACTTTAAACTCAAGATTCAATCCACTTTGCTATTGCTGCTATTGAGGAAAGATGTGAGAACATACATTTCTAAATAATGGCTTGATGTAAGGTGAAGACAAAAGCTAGGAGATAAGATTTTATCCCAGGATATATCTGGATAGTAGCTGGGCATCTAGGCGTTGACGAAGCCAGCAAAGCTAAGCAGCAATTATGAACCATTCATGTACAATTAATATTTGTTTATTCATTTTCGGGTACTATAAATACCCCTTCACTCCTCTGTAAAAGATCATCCCGATACATCAATGAAAATTGCTCCTTTCTCTAATTCTTAGTTCTTCTTCCAGTTTCAGTTTTCTTCATTTAATTTATTCATGTTTTATCACAGTTATAATTAATATTTCATAACAATATATATATAATTGATATTTTTTGAATTAAAAAAGAGGAACAAGCATGGAAACCCGAGTCAGCTGATTGCTACACAGTATATGCTTTGCTTGAGCAAAAAGGATACCTGGACATGATCTGATCATCTGATCGATCAACCTTTGTTTTAATTCATATCCATATCCCTATCCTTTTTTGGTCCCGCCCTCTTTATCTCTTTTGGACATTATTTACACGTATGGAAAAGTATCATTTTATTTATTTATTATTTTTTTTTTTTTAAAAAAAAAAAAGGTAAACAGGAAGCAACAAAAAAGCAAGATAAAAGGTGGTGTAGATTGTAGATGGAGGGGAACTAGGTTTCGGAGATCCCAATAATCATTTTGCTCCCTCAATCATTACCAAGTTGAAGTAATATATGGTGCCCCTTCCTTTTATGTTTTAACTGGCCTGTTAATTTTATCATAACATCCATTCACTATCACTATCCCTATCAATGCATCATAGTTTTTTTAATCTACTTATTTTATTACAATATAGTATTTGTCCATACTTACTTTCTCAACCTATTGAAGCACAAAGATTCAATCTGTGACGTGCGATTTAAGAGAGTCACAAAACTGTCACAAAATTATTATTGAGCTACAAACTAATTGATCTGACCACTGCAGTATAGTTAGTACACACCAAAATTTATAAATTTTCATAAATCACAAAAATACATTTTTATTATTATTTAGACATTTTCTTAAATATCTAGCTTGTACTACCTACCGTTCTCTAATTTTGATTTTTTAAATTATTAAAGTGAGGGTATTTTAACTAGGTTGAGAAAAGAAAGTAAAAAAATTGTGTAAAAACTGTCTCTAATTTATTTTATGTTTTGGTTTAAAAAAAAAACACATTATAATATACTTCTTTTTCTATTTGGTAAGGAGTATTCTGTTTGGTATGATTTTTATCAAGGTAAATAAGATATAATATTCTTCCATACAAATTTATCCATCAAAATTGAGTTAAATCATGGCTCACCAAGAAACCAGATTAGAAAAGTTAAAAGAACCAAAGTGTAAATTGAGAAAAAAAAAATGTTAGTTGTGTTTTCAATTTAAAAAGTAAACATTATATTAAGACAAGCTAAAAATAATGAGGACCAATAGTAAAACTTATTATAAAAGTTTATGAAAATTCTACAAATATTAAAATGTAGTATGTCTGTTCGTTATTATAAATAGAAAATGTCATGATAAAGATAGTGTAAATTAAATTAGGACAAGAAATTTAAGTTTAGACTATGATAGAGACTAGAGAGTGTATGTGTAGTGATTCTATTATCAATTAAAGTACCAAATATACACTTTAAAATTTGAATACATGTAAAAAGTTAGACACTAAAAATCTCTGGTCTAGCTAGTAGATGCAGTAATGTAAATAATACGGAGATGATTGAAATTATGTGTGAGATGATCCATTGTGTGGGATTAAGAAGGTATTTATATATATTAGATCCAAGTTATTTATGCGCCATAAAAATATTTTGCAAGTGGCACGGCATGACGCCCTCTAATTGGTTGTTGTGGTTGTTCAGTTAAGTGGAGTGTTAATATTATGTCCGATAGCTATGGTCTAACACATTTACTATAAGTCCAAGCACGTTGCTTGACAAAATTTATGACTTATTAAGTTTCGAGCTGAATCCAAAAAAGAATTTATCTTATGCCAAGATAGTGATTATCGAGCTAGCTAGCTGGATTACCAAAAAATTACATTAGAAGTTTTTATAAATAACTATCATTTGATTATTATCATTTTCCCGTTTATAGTAATAAATAATGTAAGTACCAAGTATTATTAAATTTCCCTATAAAATTATTTTATTTATAGTTTAAATTTTTATGTGCGGACGTATGGATTACATACTAGATACGAATTCAATTCTTTTTTTTTTATTTTATTTGATGTGATACCTTCTTTTTTTCATCCAACTAATTAATGTCCATTGTGATACCTTCCCCGCCACTTAGCTTAAATGTGATAGCTACAAAGCTGAATTAAGTACAAAAACAATTTTTTGATGACGAAATTAAAGCAAAGATTAGTGCAAAAAAGCTTTAATTTTTTGAATTATTGGCCCCAAAGGACCCACAATGATGCTAAAAAAGATAACTTTAATCTTAGAACCTGATCCAACCAAAAAGCTACGAACATAGCTACCTTCCAAGAACGTTTCTAAAGCCCTCATCTAAATTATGCTTTTCTTTTTCTATTGTCTTTATGCATGGAAGAGTGTGGAATTGAAAAGAAAAAAGAATTTGAACTTGTCTTGCAAGAAATGGGAAATATATAATATAATTTTTTGTAATAAGATATATAATGGCTTGGATGCACTAGTCTAAGCATTTTGAGATATACACACCCCCACCCCACTCTTTCTTGCACTCAAGAAAAAATTTTTGTGCTACACAATTTAAACTACTTAAAAAAAATCGATTTCTATTTGTATTAGTATAATGAAAAATGATAACTATATTTCAACAACAAAAAATTCATATATTTTGATTTTATTAGAGAGAAGACATAAAGGAGAATAACAACTGTAATTTTTTTTGAATCAATCAAAACATATCACGCCAATAATAAATAAAATAATGATAGTACAAGTAGGGGTACTTTTAATTTGTTTATGCAATGAGAAGTATAAGTAATAATGAAAATATAGGTGAACTATCTATGTATCTGAAATGCATAATTAAATATTTTTTTATGTGCATGCTATGATATTATAAATTAATTAGCTAAATAGTGTTTGAATAAAATTTTTGCATATTACATGTCACATTATTATATGTAATATTTGATGAAATTTGAGTCTAAATAACATTGCGTTTGCATATTATATATCTTGATGATGCTCCTTGCCGATGTGATAATTGTCGGCAATAGATGACCAGTCCTCCGGGTGATGAGGTTGATTCGCTTCCTAGAGGTGATTTTTTTTGAGTTTTTGAGAGTTAAGATCGTTCTCCGATCCTTTAATTTACAAAATTGAGTGCAAATGTGTTCTCATGTGTCACTCGTATCATTGATATATATAGAGACATGGTAGAGTTCATGTGTGGTCGCGCTTTCTCGTATGGTCGGTGTGGTTTACACCACTAGTGTTAACAAAATATACCATTCAATGTTAAGAAATGCACAACACAAATATGCATAATTATGTACGCATCACAAAAAAATACACCACTAGGTATGCAAATATACATCACACAGTGTTCAGAAATGAACAATTAGGAGTAGTGGATTTATGTGGGTGTTTTTGTGCATTTTCATTGTTGTCCATTTTCTATCACTAATGGTGTATTTTGTTACCGCTAGTGGTATAAATCGCACCGACCGCACAGGAAGGCGCGACCACATTTGAGTTAGATTCTCGTGCAGACAATGCTTCTCGTGAAACTGAGTTGTCACTTATGCATAAATAATGCACCACAAAGTGTTTGAAAATGCATCATTAAGTATGGTACATTTTTGCATACCTAATGGTGAATTCACCTCGGCCGCACGGGAAACATTTGATGGATAAATCATACATGAACCCGCCACGGGTCAACACGAAGGGTGGGTCAAGAAGCAAGTGACCCGAGAGCACGACCCGAGTCCGAACGGACCCAAGCCGAGCTCCCCGAGGTCGGCCCAAGCCGACCTCTAGGGTCATCATGGCTGAGCTCTGTGCTCAACCAAGGCCCCCGAGTCTTGGTTTGACGTAGTTCTCTCGACTTGAGACGCGGTCTAGGGTCGTTGGAGGGCTTCCCCTTCAATCTCTCCGAGTGGTTAGGCTTAAACTAGTATAAAAACATGCAACATTGTCTCTTTAAGACATCTAATTTGTCCTAAACACCTTTGCATTGTCTTGTTATTGCATGAGTCTATCCCTTGTAATAGCATCCTTCCTATTGAATTAATACAAGAATCTCCGTGATTACCATTTGTGTCCTATTATTACCACATTTCTAGTTTATCCTATCTTGTCATCAATCACATAAGTTCTATCGAGTTTATTGATTACCGGGTTAATTAAATCCATCAGCACTGTCCACTTATTATATATATAACTTGTGCCATGTTAGAGTTATTTGTATTGCTTTTTTACTATGAATTTACAAATATATTAACTATATAAGATAGTACAAATTACCTTTTTCTTATACTACTACGTGTGAAAGGGGTAACACAAATCATGCAAATCATTTAACAATTTCTTGACAAAAATGTAAGGCTCACCAATAAAACAACAAAGTTAAAAAGGTTGATTATGGATGTTTAATCACACGTTAAAGAACAAAAATGATTCAACAACTTGATAAGATTGAAAATGATAATATTATGAGATTTTGTCTTCATATATCCTCTATATACAGTGGCTCCAAAAATAATGATCTGTAAATTTGCATAAAGCCATAAAGCCAAGCTGCGAAAGTGAAAGCCGAGTGTAAGAGAGCCGGTAAAGATGCAACGGCTGGAGTGAAGCGTTGGACGGCTAGCCAGCCAGCTAGAGACTTTTAATTTAATTTAATTTTTTTACGAAATTTGGGAAAAGCTTTCGGTGAAAGCATCATAGCCGTCAAAGTCAATCCCATCTGTATCCGACGTGGCGTCATCCATTCATCTCAGGCCTTGGCGGAATGATGTCACTGCTGGCGCCCGCTAGTTCCCGTTCACATTCTAACCTCCTTTGTCTTCTAGAAAAAGACTGGATCTTAGCCGTTGATTTCATTTGTCATTTTCAGGTAACTTTCGCAAATGAATAACGTTAAAAGTGACAGTCGGGGAGCGGAGATTAGTCATCACAATCTTGATTTGATACCTCATCATATTATTCATTCCTAATCAATTTGAATAAGTTAGAATTTTTGAACCAAATTTAGCCACGAGTACCACTAATATTTCAGAATGTCATCCATTATGAATATAGACTAATCAACTATTTATTACTTAGACCTAACTTATTCCATGTTAATTTCAAATTCTTATAATTACTCAAATTGAATGAACCACTATTATAAGATACAAAGCATACTTAACGCCTCAGACGAAGGGAATCAGAGATGATGACTAAGGTGTGCAAAGTAGGTGACCAGTCGGACGAGTCGGAGTTAGCCGGCTCGAGATGCGAAGTATGAAGTCAGCAAAACGAGGTGGTCTGGAGGCAGAATGAGTAAGCCGATCCGATAACCGACTAAAAGGATCGAGTTGCGCCGAAGGAAGTGAGCGAGTAACCGACCGGCAAGATCGAGCAACCATATATCGGATGAAATCATGAAAAGCCTAGGCGGCCCAGTGAGCGACCGAGAGACTTAATCAACTTGTTGGTAAGCAAGACAAGACAATCAGCCGACAGGCTAGCCAATTGCGAGCGGATGGGTATTTAAACAGTCGGTGAAGCTACTTGGGACACGGTATGAGTCGGGAGACCAGTCGAGTGGGAATGAGTGGCGCCCGAGCAAAGGGACGAAAGGAGTCGAATTCACACGGGATGAAGGAATAGGTCGTGCGTGGCAGAGGCCGGCTGGACGATTGAGTGGTCCGGTAGTCGGGGGCATCTGGGCGACTCGATGATGGACTCAAGCAAGGTGGTGGTGAACCTTCCAAATTCAATGAGATCAAGGGCAGATTTGGCGGAAAATAACAAGGAAAGAGGATCCGAATGCATTTGGAAATAAGATCAAATGTAATTAATAAGGAAAGTAGATAACTT
The DNA here is from genome assembly GCA_002525835.2 of Ipomoea batatas. Lineage (NCBI taxonomy): Eukaryota > Viridiplantae > Streptophyta > Magnoliopsida > Solanales > Convolvulaceae > Ipomoea > Ipomoea batatas. The sequence continues at coordinate 17,980,644 of CM008334.1, read as the reverse complement.
GTGTTTATTATAGATTATAGGGTTACCAAATTTGTAGCCCCTTATCCCTTGTATAAATAGAGTCTCTCTACCTTGAAAAAGGTTAAGCTTTTTATACACGCAATCAAATGCAATAAAACTCTATTTTTGCAACCTAGTCTTACTATTTTTCGGTTGTGTTGGCCTGCAGTTTGACTTCTCCGTAGTCAATAAAACCAACATCTACAATAAATGTTACATAAAAAATATATTACAAATTTCATTATTCATACAAATAGATTGATGGGGTACTTCCTAAAACAGCCCATTTATATTCCAATCTAACTCATCACATGTAATTAATTTAGTATTTTAAATATTCTTAAATTATATAAATATAAATTATTTAGTTAACTTGTATTTCAATATTTCTATTAATTTATATTTATTTATTTATGTTTAGTTTTTTTTTAAATCAATAATTTGTTACTCGTATTTTTCTGGCAATTGTTTTTAAATTTTGGCTATTTTATATTAAATTTAAAATTTTTGTAATTTTTTTTTCTATATTCATTATCAAATCCATAAAAGATTCATGACTCAATACTTATACATAACTAATTATAAGATTCTATGTCCATAGTAAGGCCGTCTCCAAAGAAGACGACAAATATGTGTCATACCGTTCTATTTGTAGATCAGTGAATATATTTGTCAATATTTTGGCTAGGGCAGCAAATGTCCAGTATGGTCATTTAATTAGATTTCATATATCTCTTATTGTATTAAACACGTAATTCCTATCATTAAATTATAAAGCTTATATTATTTTTCAAAAAAAAAAAATCACTCCTAATTTAGAGTCAAATTTGTAACATTATAGTCAACAACTTGATCAATTTAGTTGGGTTCTTCCTACCCTCTTGCTCGTTGATATGTCTATTAGTGTAAAAAAATATTAATAATTTCGTGTCACACTTAATTTATTCTATATTAAAATTTGATTTTTGTTTTATTTTTTACAAATTTATACAATACAAATGCTATTCGGTAAAACAATGTAACTCTGAACTTTACGCATACCTAATTGTGAGGTATTATCCAATGCATAACTTAATAAATTCGTCTTGGGATTAAAATAAAAATAAATAAATTAGATAATCTTGAAATGAAAATAAATTCTTCGTGTTTAGTGAGAGACAATGAGACGTTCTTCGTCTCTATTCAAATACAAATAAACATCTCCATCCAAGCAGAGACAAATAATAGTAGTTGCCATTTGACAACCATATTTCTTAAATAGTTGGTTAATTTGTCAAAGTCAACCTAAATTTAAATAATGAAAGCCACATTAACATTTGTATAAAGAATAGCTGTCAATTTAATTTTATCACATGTATGTGCTTGTTTAAAGAGATAATTTTTACATTTAAAAAAGTTAAATGTCTCAATTATATCTTGGTATATAGTTAAGTTACCAATTTAATTATTATTTTTAAATTTTTTTATATTAATATTAAATTACACATCACAAAATTAAATTATTTATAAATAATTTCACTCAAATACGACGCAAAACAAAACAGATAGACTGCATTTTATGTTGTTGTATTTGAGGTGCATGAAGGTGGGTCCCAAAGTAGGGGGTGGGGCCAGGGTTAAAAGAGTGATCTCATTTCAAAAAGATTCTTGGACCCACACGGCAAAAATGGATGTATCAAAAGCCTCACCATAAATATATCATTTAAAGCCCAGGCCCACCTATGCCGGATTAGTTAGCATCTGTCCCCCATTCCTCATACCTCGGCAAATTGTTCTGTACGCCATTATTCACGTTATATTTTAAATTACTTATAAATTTCCATTATTAATATATCAAAGATTTATTTTTAACGTAATATATATTTTAAAATTTGTGTTACTTATAAAGAATAAATTTAATATTTTTAAATAAAAATACAATACTTTTACATTTTGATTTAAAAGTATTACATTTGTCTTCAAAAGTATTATATTTTCTCTTATAAGTAAGGAACACTTGTCAACATTACTTATTATGAAAAATGTATTATTTTTTCTCTTATAAGTAACAAAAATTGTATTCTTAATTAGTATTATACTTGAACATATAAGTATGACATTTACACATATAAGTACGATATTCGCATGTTGCTTCGACCCAACCCGATCCGACTCGTCTCACGAATAAGGATCCGTGAGACGTTCTCACACAAGTGTGACCCTTAAAATTTACATTATATTAGAATTCAGTATATTAATGAAGTTTTATTAAAAGGATCCCCCAGGCCCTAACAAAAGAAATTCAAAAATCAAAACTATACTCCCACCCAAAGTATTCTCTTCTTTACGGCCAAAATTGCTTCTGAAAAAAAAATAAAAATTGTGAAAGAATTATTCTTTGAAAATGCTTAGCCGAGTGGGCGAGCATCGGCTCGGCTACTGGCAGACGCCGGTCGCTACCCGTTACGGTAGAAGCAGCAATTAAGCATGCTCGTTTATCAAAGCCGTGGCTTCACACGGCCAACACTGAATGGTTGACCGCGGTTTTTCATACCGACTATATCTAGACTGATTGTCTACGTGGCAAATATCTTTAGATCAAACAATTTAGTCATCACTATAAACCGTATGAGTCACACTTATATGATAATGTTTCACAAATCTTAATTTGTGAGACCAATCAAAATTTATGGTGGTTGTTTATTACTTATAATATAAATCAAAATGCTTATTATAAAAATTGAATACCAATTAAAAATAAATAAATTATTATTATTAAAATATATTGTAATATTTATATGTGATACTGTGATATTATTTGGGTTAAAATGATTGGTAGTAATGATAAATATTGAAATACATATAACTGAAATTTTTTATAATTACAGAGTGTAACTCTAAGTTAAATATTGTACTCCGTAATACTAAAATGTGAAATGTTACTTATAAAAGAAATTGTAATATTTGTTGTAGAAAATTTAGTACCAATTTGAATTAAAAATAAATTGTTCCTCTGATAGCTACCGTAATTCTTATGTATTGAAATTGTGATACTAATAATAAATATTATGATACTCATCAGTGTTCTACATCTCGACTCGTCTCATAGAAATTTCTAGTAAAATTTATTAGAATGTTATGTGAATGAAATGACAGTTTTATTGAATTACTATTTGAGTAAAATTTTATTTATTATGGTTATTATTCTTTGGCCGAACAATTCTTCTTCTTTTTTTTTTCATATAATATGTTCTATTTTTAAAAAAAAATTGATTTACTATGTTTAATAGTATTTTTGATATAAGAGCATCTACAGCAGTAATTAATTCACAATTTTTTAATGCCAACATGGCAAGAGAGAGAAGAGGTGAGAAAAGGAAAAATTAATTCCAACAAAACAAATTAAAGGTTTATTGCAAAAAAGTGGGCCCACACAACATTCGACAGCCTCGCACACCGTGCGTGGCTGTCACTCATGCGCTCAGCGGGCGCGTCAAGCACGCCTGACCCATCTATTACTATTATTATTATTATTATTTAATCAAATTTGTATTATTTTTTTCCTCTCCTCTCATTATCTTTTTTTTAAATCACATTAACAAAAATTCTAAAAAACCGCTAAAAAACTCCATTGATAAAGATGCTCTAACATCTAGATATACATATTTTATATGCTAAAATTCTACTAGAGTTTACAAAATAAAATAAAATAAAATAAAATAAATTGTAAATAAGTTAAGTCAAGCCTTTTTAATCAATGTTGATGCATCTTTGGACGTCCGAAAAGGTGGTATGGGGTTTGGTAAGCTAATCAGGGATGCCAATGGTATTTTCAAGGCCGCAAGAGCTGTCCCAGTCACCGGTGTGTGTTCACCAACCGAAGCAGAAACAATGGCCATCCGCGAGTTGTTAAGTTGGCTAAAAGATCAATCTCCCTCGCATGTTCTTATTGAAACTGATGCTCTCAAAGTGGTTCAAGGCCTGAACTCATGCTCCTTTGATTCTGCTTTTGATTTGCTTTTATGTGATGTTAGAGATCTTTTACGTAGCTTTTCCAGTACGTTTGTCTCATTTGTCAAGCGATCAGCGAATAGGGCTGCTCACCTAGTAGCTAGAGAAGCTCTTTCCTTGTCTGATTGTAGGGTATGGACTGATCATCCTCCCTCCTTCCTTTGTAATGTTCTGTCTTCGAACCTTTGTTAATGAAAGCTAGTTTTTGTTTGCAAAAAAAAAAAAGTAGAATGGATGGAGTAATTATGTCTATATTGTAGATTTGACTGCCCAATTTGTTAGAGGTGGTATCGTTATTCATTAGGGGCAAAAACTTGTGTGAGACCTTCTCACCGTGAAACAGGTCGGGTCGGGCCAGTATGTAAATGTAATACTTATACACACAAATGTTATACTTATTTGTTCAAATGCAATACTAATCAGGAATACAAGTTTTGTTACTTATAAGGGTAAATGTAATACTTTTTAGAGAAAATATAATACTTTTATATTTCGATTTAAAAGTATTACATTTTTCATCAAACGTATTATATTTTCCCTTATAAGTAAGGAAACTTGTCAACATTACTTATTATGAAAATGTATTGCTTTTTCTCTTATAATTAACAAAAATTGTATTCCTGATTAGTATTATATTTGAGCATAAAAGTATTACATTTGCACATATAAGTATGACATTTGCTTGTTGCGTTGACCCGATCTAACCCGTCTCACGAATAAGAATTCGTGAGATGATCTCTCACAAGTGTAATCTTAATTTAATTTAAAAGTACGTAAATTGTAATATGTGTTTTAATTGGGCTTCAAATGCTTGCATATAATTATACATTTATTAAAATATATAGCACGGAGAGGTTCTCTTATATCAGAGGTAATGAATTTGAGTTTTATGAAAGCAATATTGATTAATTGTATTTCAATAAATTGAGAAAATAATTATAAACAAATGATGATATTTTACTCTTTATGTTTCAGTAAGTTAAAAAAGTAATTATGATTTATAAACACATATTACTACATTTTATTAGAGATTTAGAGTACGTTGTACTAAAAGAAAAACTATCTTTGGACCGATAGATGGCCATATATTCCGTACTTATATGTNGAAAAATTTTGTCATGATGATAAGCTCTGGTGTCAATTATGTAATGTATAGACCAGATATGATTCACACCAGAGATGGATGGTCATTTATGATTTGGGAAAATTCTACCATGTTGATCGTATAGTATATACTATACAGTATAATGGACTAGATATGATTGATACCATAAAAGGAAGGTTATCTATGATTAGATTTTAAAAATGGAGTGAAATGGTCATACTAGAGACCCCTATAATTCTCACTTTTTAAAGTGTCCTTTTTAAAAATTATTATTGAATATGTAATTTTTTTTTTATTAATTTAATGTCACTTTACTATGGTTGTGACTGGAGAAGAAAGGATATTGGTTGACGTGAGTGGTCGTGCACTCTCATCCTTTAAGAGAGGTTAGGAGTTTGAACTCTCTCTCGTATGGAAAAAATCAATTTGACCAGCATTTTGCCTCTTAATTTGGTTGTCTAAGTGCGAACGAAGATTAGTCTAAGTATGGTACACACTTAAAAGTGCATCTTACAGTTAGGGCATGCTCAGAATACTTCGTTGTCTAACCGAAAAAAAATAAATAAATAAATAAAATCTTGGCTCAATCCATAATGGGCTTACAAATGCAAAGGATATGGGGTTAATCCTCACTTCAAACCACCATAAAGATTTTGAATTTTGTGTAGAATATCAGTATCGAGCATGTGTAGAGTTATTGGGCTTGGAGTTTTCAAAAAAAAAAAAAAAAAAAAGAGTTATTGGGCTTGGGCTGGTCTGCATCACATGACCCCATGTGTGTAAATTTGGGCAATTTATATCGTGGACCAGGGTGCACAATGCATTGTGCACTCTGTAAGGAGATGAGTTCTGTGTATTCTAGGTAATTATTCTGTGTATTTTAGACAATCGTTTTGTGTATTTATGTTAGTAACACAGGTTGTGATGTATTTGTGCATTCAAATGTTTAGGAGGATGAGTTATGTGTATTTTGTGTCAATATTCTGTGTATTATAGGTAACCGTTATGCGTATTCATGTTAGTAACACAAGTTGTGATATGTTTGTGCATTTGCATGTTAGGAGGATGAGTTCTGTTTATTTTGTGTTAATATTCTGTGTATCTTAACATTCGAATGCACAAACACATCACAGCATGTGTTATTAACATGAATACACAGAACGGTTGCTTATAATACACAGAATGATTGCTTATAATACACAGAACGATTTCTTATAATACACATAACTCATCTCCTTACTGGCCCTAGTCCACGGTATAACGACCCGTAGATTTGTGGCTTCCAACCTTAAAAAATTTCACTGTGTTTTTAGAACAAATGATTGGCTACTTTCAGACTTTTCAGTTTCTCACAACCCAATACTCAAACTCGAGAAAAAAAAACATCCAAAATACTAATTCAATAAGTGATTTTTTTATTATCTTTTTTTTTTTTTTTTTTTTTTTTTCAAATTTCACAATTTTGGAAGTAGGTGTCCGATTGTATCACCACCGCTTTCTCAAGAATGCGTGGTTTAAAGCACATTTTACGTTTTACTAATACAATTGCGAACTGCATCGTGGTAGTCTTTTTCAAATAAGAGTCAAATATTATATGTACAATTGAAACATATTTAGATTAGTCTTATAATAGTAATGATATATCATATAGTAGTACTAAGGTTTTTGACAAATGTCTTGTTCAGTAAATGATATTTTAACATAATTTTTAACTTTTCGTTTAATTTAGCCGTTTGATTTGATTAAACAATAACAATAACTCTTTGGAAAAGAGCTTTTGAGATTAGCTTTTTATATCTAAAAAGCTTAATTTTAAAAACTACCTTAAGCAACTTTTCATTTTGGCTTTCTGAGATAAGTTATCAAAATTTTTAATATCCTCACTTCTATTCTCAAATTGTAGAATCTATTCCCTTGATTTTTTTAATAAATATTTTAACTCACAGATTTTTATTTTATTTTAAAATCTAATGTGTTCGTTTATTTTAAAAAATAGTAAAAATATTATTTGTATGAAATATTCTTTAATAACAACAACAACAACAACAACAATAATAATAATTAATTATTATTATTATTATCACTCCATATTATCATTATCATTATCATCATCATTATTATTATTATTATTATTATTATTATTATTATTATTATTAGTATTATTATTATAACAATTATTAAAATGTTTGGGAAAAAGAATTAAATACATCACTGAACTTTATACGAGAAGTGAATTAGTCCCTAAACTTTTAAAAGTTGCAATTAAACCTATCAACTTGTTATTTCGTGCATTTAAGCCCAACAAACAATTAATTACCTGTAATAACAGGTAAGATGCATTTTTTAAATAAATAATAATAATAATAATAATAATAATAATAATAAATTATAAAATTAAAAAAGAAAAAAAGAAAGATAAGATGGCAACCATGGCTGAAATTGAAAATTAAGAACTACGTTTGATGGATTTAATTAACCCGGGGGTCCGAATTATTAAACCCAAATAAATAACAATAATACTAAACAGATAAGAACGATAGATAAATGAGCTATTACAAGATGATGTAACGCTATTACAATGGTCTCTTAAGACAAGGAGTGAGAATATGATGTCCTTAACAAACAAATACAATGTTTTTATATTGACAAGGAACCCAACCGCCGGCATGAAAAGGAAGGGTTGTTATAACTAACTTGGATCGAGCGACTCGAGCTCCCAAATGACCGAGTCACAATACTTACCTGGGGACCGCGACCCGACCGAGGCCCAAGGTGCCGACTCGAGGTCGGCACCAACCACGGCCTAAGGCCCAAACCGAGGCCTCATGTGTCTGACCCGGGGTCGACACCCACCACAGCCCAAGGTCAACCCGAGGTCCAAGGTGTCGACCCGGGGTCGGCACCAACCACGACCCAAGTCCCCCGAAGTCATGGAGTACCGACCCGGGGTCGACACTCGAGCCATGGCCTATACGGAGCTTGATCTCGGGCGCGGGTTCGCTCGGTTCCTCCTTACTCCGCTCTTTCGGGTCGGTTCGCTCCACTCTACTTCCTAATACATCCATCAACATTGACAATTAAGAAAAAATAATTAAGGGACCAAAATATTGATTAACTCTATATATATATCAAATAATTGATATTTTTTGAATTAAAAAAGAGGAACATGCATGGAAACCCGAATCAGTTGATTGCTACACAGTATATGCTTTGCTTGAGCAAAAAGGATACCTGGCCTGGACATCATCTGATCGATCAAGCTTTGCTTTAATTCATATCCATATCCCTACCCTATCCCTTTTTGGTCCCGCCCTCTTTATCTCTTTTGGACATTATTTACACGTATATATGGAAAAGTATCATTTGATTATTATTATTATTTTTTTTAAAAAAAAAAAAAGAGTAAACAGGAAGCAACAAAAAAGCAAGATAAAAGGTAGTGTAGATTGTAGAGGAGGGGAACTAGGTTTCGGAGATCCCAATAATCATTTTGCTCCCTCAATCATTACCAAGTTGAAGTAATATATGGTGGCCCTTTCACTCCAGTATAGCTTTTTTTTTTCTTTTTTTTTTAATAAAATAAATAGTACTACTTTCTCAACCAATTAAAGTACAAAAAGTCAACGACTCTACTGAATTGTAAATTGAGAAAAATAAAAAAGTTAATTAGTTGTGGTTTCAATTTAAAAAGTAAACATTATATTAAGACAAGTCAAAAGTAAAGAGGACCAAGAGTAAAACTTATTCTAAAAATTTAGAAAAATTCTACAAATATTAAAATGTAGCATGTCTACTATTATAAATAGAAAATTTCATGACAAAGATACTGTAAATTAGATCAAGATAAGAAATTTAAGTTTAGACTATGATAAAGAGTGCATGTATGTGTAGTGATTTTGTTATTAAATAAAGTACAAAACAAACATTTTAAAATCTGAATGTAAAAAGTTAGATGGTCGAACGCCTTTACTATAAGTCCAAGCAAGTTGTCTGACTAGCTTTCAGACCTACTAAGTTTTGAGCCAAAATCAGAAAAGAATTGATCTTATGCTTGTAATTAGATACTGATTATTGAGCTAGCTAGCTGGACTACTACCAAAAAATCACATTAGACATATTTATAAATAACAATCATTTGATTGTTATCATTTTAATTTCCATTTATAGTAATAACTAATGTAAGTACCAAGTATTATTAAATTTCCCTATAAAATTATTTTATGTATAATATAAATTTTCAAGTGCAGACGTATGGATTACATACTAGATTCTAATTCAAAACTTTTTTAATTGGTGTGGTACCTTTTTGATCCACCTAATGTCCATTATGATACCTTCCCCTCCACTTAGCTTAAATGTGATAGCTACAAAGTTAAATGAAGTACAAAAACAATTTTTTTGATGACGAAATTAAAGCAAAGATTAGTGCAAAAAAGCTTTTTGAATTATTGGCCCCAAAGGACCCACAATGATGCTAAAAAAGATAACTTTAATCTTAGAACCTGATCCAACCAAAAAGCTATGATCATAGCTACCTTCCAAGAACGTTTCTAAAGCCCTTATAAAACTTGTGCTTTTCTTTTTCTTTTATTGTCTTTATGAATGGAAGAGTGTGGAATTTAAAAGAAAAAAGAATTTGAACTTGTCTTGCAAGAAATGGGAAAAATATAATACTCCCTCCGTCCCTAATTGCTTGTCTCATTTACTTTTTGCACGGTTTTTAATACAACATAACAAATGATACTAACTTTCCAATTTTGCCCTTCAAAAGTAGGTGTTATTTGTACAAAGTACAATTGTACTTACCTCATTAATAGTATAAAAGGTTGAAAAGTCAAAAGGGTAAATTGGGAAATGTAGAATAATAGTTATGTTCAATTTTAGAAAGAAAGCACTATTTTGGGACAAACTAAAAAGGAAAGTAAGACAGGTAAAATGACACGGTGAGAGTATAATTTTTTGTGATAAGATATATAATGGCTTGGATGCACTAATCTAAACATTTTGAGATATACACACCCCCACCCCACTCTTTCTTGCACTCAAAAAAAAAAAATTTATGCTACACAATTTAAACGACTTAAAAAAAAAACTGATTACTATTTATATTAGTATAATGAAAAATGATAACTATACTTCAACAACAAAAAAAATTCATATGTTTTGATTTTATTATTAGAGAGAAGACACAGAGGAGAATAACAATTGTAACTTTTTTTTGAATCAATCAAAACATGTCACCAATAATAATAAATAAAATAATGATAGTACAAGCAGGGGTACTTTTAATTTGTTTATGTAATATGAAGTATAAGTATTAATGAAAATATAGGTGAACAATCTATGTATCTGAAATGCATAATTAAATATTTTTTATGTGCATGCTATGATATTATAAATTAATTAGCTAGTAAGATTAGTGTTTGAATAAATTTTTTGCATATTACATGTCACATTATTATATGTAATATTTGATGAAATTTGAGTCTAAATAACATTGCGTTTGCATATTATATATCTTGATGATGCTCCTTGCCGATGTGATAATTGTCGGCAATAGATGACCAGTCCTCCGGGTGATGAGGTTGATTCGCTTCCTAGAGGTGATTTTTTTGAGTTTTTGAGAGTTAAGATCGTTCTCCGATCCTTTAATTTACAAAATTCAGTGCAAAGGTGTTCTCATGTGTCACTCGTATCATTGATATATATAGAGACAGGGTAGAGTTCAGGTGTGGCCGCGTCTTCTCGTGTGGTCCGTGTAGTTTACACCACTTGTGTTAACAAAACATATCACTCAATGTTAAGAAATGCACAACACAAATATGCATCATTATGTACGAATCACCTAAAAAACACCACTAGGTAATAGGTATGCAAATATACACCACACAGTGTCCAGAAATGAACAATTAGAGGTAGTGGATTTATGTGGTGTTTTTGTGTATTTTCATTGTTGTGCATTTTCTATTACTAATGGTGTATTTTGTTAACGCTAGTGGCATAAACCGCATCGATTGCACGGAAATGCGAGACAACATTTGAGCAGACAATGTTTCTCGTGAAACTGAGTTGTCACTTATGCATAAATGCACCATAAAGTGTTTGAAAATGCATCATTAAGTGTGGTACATTTTTGCATACCTAATGGTGAATTTACCCCGGCTGCACAGGAAGCACTTGATGGATAAATCATACATGAACCCACCACGGGTCAACACGAATGGTGGGTCAAGGAGCAAGTGAACGGACCCAAGCCGATCTCCTTGAGGTCGGCCTGCCGACCTCTATCATCATGGCCGAGCTCCATGCTCAGCCAAGACCCCCGAGTCTTGGTTTGACGCGGTTATCTCGACTTGAGACGCGGTCTAGGACCGTTAGAGGGCTTCCCCTTCAATCTCTCCAAGTGATTAGGCTTAAACCTGTATAAAAGCATGCAACATTGTCTCTTTAAGACATCTAATTTGTCCTAAACACCTTTGTCTTGTTATTGCATGAGTCTATCCCTTGTAATAGCATCCTTCCTATTGAATTAATACAAGAATCTCCATGATTACCATTTGTGTCCTATTATTACCACATTCCTAGTTTAT
>CM008334.1:17937807-17958148 GCA_002525835.2 Ipomoea batatas | reverse complement strand
TGTGCATTCACTGTCTCGTATTCCCCTTGTATCCTCTCAGTCTCTACCTTTTCTTCTAAGCTTTGGGGTTTTATATTTGGGAAGAAATATTCCCGTTGCTAATTTGACCGTTTGGCAGCAGTCCAAATCTACCAAACAACCCACATTAATTTTTGTCTCCTTCACATGCTTAGTGGAGTTGATAAAATATTTCCTTGTTCAAGTCTCCATACTTTACCCGTTAAAGCTCCACCTTAATTTGTATCCCATGTGCTAGCTTGATCTGAAATCCCACTTGAAGTCTTCCATAAAATATTCCACTCCCATAATTCCCGTATGGTGTCTTGCATGTTGATAAGAAACTTTGTCTTCATGCTTGATTTAATATTCTTTCCACTATCTTGAGCCCATCTTTCTTGAATAAAATATTCATGCCCATTCTCCATCTTTAGCTTTTTCCTGATCACTTTGAATTTTATTTTGACTCTTTCAAATAAAATATTGTCACCCATATTACCTTTTCCCATGTGACATCTTCCAAGTGTATGATTAATTCCTTAGTTGAATCTTGAACTAGCTTGAAGGATTTCTTCATACCTTTCGCAACTTCTTATTCCAAAAGTCTTATTGCTAGAATAATACTCATTGAACCAATTTCATCTGAGTATTTTTCGTGATTATTGTAGCAATAGTAATATTAATGTCACTGTAGCAATAGTACTACTCACCTCTCGAGTACTGTAGCACCTCTCGAAAATTCATCTTTTGTGATATCTTGAACCTCTTGACTTCTCGAACTCTCGAGTACTGAAGCATATCAATGTAGCATCGAGTTTTAATCTCTTGTGATCTCTCGAACCTCTCGAAGACCTCTCGATCTCTCGAACCTCTTGACCCCTCGAAGTCACTGTAGCAATAGTACTGTAGCAGCGCGAACTTGATGTCTTGCAACCGTTTTAATCTACCTCTCACGAGTACTTTGGCTTTCCAATCCACCTCTCGTGAGTTGTATCCTTCTTCTATGACATCCAAACTCCTTTTCCATCATCCTCTCTTGGATTATTGTCTTCTTTTTCGGCCTCAAAACTCCGTTTTAAAATGCCTCATGCGAATGTTACTGTAGCATCTCTCGAAGTTACTGTAGTAGTTTACTGAACCTTACTGTAGCAGTTTACTGAACTTGATGTTTCTTCATTTTCTTCTTTTGGAGACTAATTATTACAAATAATTTCTAACACATTTTTGGTATCATCAAAACCTAATAACAAATATTCCCAACATGAGTGAGTTCGAGTAGCTATGCACAGATACTAAACATTCTCACATGATGATGGCAGGGCCGGTCCAAACATTTTGGAGGCCCTGGGCGAAATTAAAAAAAATGGGCCCTATATAATTTTTTTTTGTTGAATGCTACTGACTCTATTACAGTGTAGTATATGTTCATAAACTACTTTCTCAACCTACTGAAGAACAAAGAGACAACAACCGCCTCCACTGAGGCTCGAACCCACCACCTCCCGTATACAAAGAAGGGTTTGTTGCCACTAGACCACAAGGCCCTTGGCATTAAAATTTAATAATACTAAAAAATAATAATTTCAAATAACATGAAATACATTTATTTTCTTTAGATTGTTTCAAATTTTCATTAGATTATTATGTTTCAAAGTTTCATTAGATTATTATGTTTTTTTTTTTTTTTGAAAAATTTATTTATATATACTCTTTGTGATTCTATTAGCGCGTTAAAGAAAAAAAGAAAACACACATGAATATTTTTAAAAAGTTCTCCTCAGTCTTTAGTTGCAACCACAATTTTGTGAGAGCCAGCCTAAGAAAAATTGTCATTTGTGAGAATCGAACCCACATTCTCCCAAAATTCTTCTTTACAAAAAGAACCCACTTACCACTTGAACTACCCCATTGAGTTGTTTTCTAATATAATTATAACTCTATAATATATATGTATACATATACATATATATGGATGGGCCCCTTCTAGCATGGGGCCCTGGCGGTCGCCCAGCCCGCCCGTGCTCAGGACCGGCCCTGGATGATGGGAGTGAGTTCGAGTAGCTATGGACAGATACTACATTGTAACAGAGTCAGAAGTACTAAAAAAAAAAAACTTAATTTTGGTGCTAACTACTTACCAAAGTTATAATGTTATCTTCCAAATCTAAAAAAAGGAAACTATTTCATTAAGGAAAAAGATCTCTTAAAAGTTAAAACCTTGGTCAGTATCCTGTGGCCGAGAGCTCTATTCGAGGCCTGCCGACCGCCTAAGGATATTATTGTCATTTTAAGAGAAAACCCTAATTCCCTGCTATTTTTACTTCCACGTCGAATCGTTGTGTGCTAATGTGCTATTCTCTCCTTCGCCACTCGTAGCTGCGGCGGTGCTATTCCTTTGTCTCCGTCTAACAAATCGAGAGAGAGAGAGAGAGAGAGAGAGATCCGATCGAGAAATGGAAGAGGTCGAGCAGAACAGGCCAGTAATTTTCAAGGACATAAGGAGATATTACTGCGAGTTCTGTGGTATTTGCCGCTCTAAGAAAGCACTTATCTCCTCCCATGTCCTTACTCACCATCAGGTACATTATTCAGATTCAGAGTGTATAATTACCTTTAAGTTAATCGAAATTTCAAAAGATTTTGGAAATTTGAACTGTTTTTTCCTGTTAAAGTTTTATCAGGATGAGGTCAAAGCGAAAGGTGAATCTGATGAGTCGAAAGAGGAGGGTCCAAAGATGCACACATGTGAAGAGTGTGGAGCGAGCTTCCGGAAACCTGCTCATTTGAAGCAGCATATGCAAAGTCATTCACTTGAGGTATAGAATCGGAGCCTTTATCTATAAATATTAGCACTCGAGAAGTAGTTTTTGTATTCTTCGGTTAGTTGTGTAATTGATTAACTCATTTTGAACCTTAACACCTTAGGTTAGGCGTAGTAGTCATATGGACGTGATGAAGTCGCACCGATCTCTTACATTACACACACACACTTATATTCTATGCTGATCTGGATTGTGACTTGATTGTGTTTATGTTATTTGAAGAGATTTTCCTTTTCATTGTTTCGGGAATTCTGTAATTTCAGATTGGGTTTGAGCTTTTATGTTTTGAATTTGTATCTTGGGGGGTTTGTCTTAATTCCACTGCTTGTGTGTCTCAGAATTGTTGATCTTGCAGATATAGATTTAAAACTTTCATGGATTATCAACAGTGTGAAGCATTGGATCCCACACTACTACGAACTCCAAAATGCGCGAGGCTGTTATATTATCTTGAATGGAATAGTACCAGGTAGGGGGACCTCCTGAGAAGCTCCATCAAGTGAGCCTCAATCACGCTGTCTTCTCATGGGCCAAGAGATTCCCTTTCCCTTTCCTTCATTTTCTCAAGTAAATAGCCTTAGTAGATTGAGTACTCAATACTTATGGGTGCATTTTTATTTTCCTATCAATAGAGGCCATTCACATGCCCAGTAGATGACTGCAAGTCCAGCTTCAGAAGGAAGGATCACTTAACCAGACATCTCCTTCAGCACCAGGGGAAACTGTTTGAATGCACTGTTGAGTGTTGCAATCGGAAATTTAGTGTCCAAAGTAATATGAAGCGGCATGTAAAAGAGATGCATGATCAGTGTGATTCGAGTCATACTGATGGTCCAAAGCAATATGTGTGCTCTGAAGCTGGGTGTGGAAAGGTTTTCAAGTATGCGTCCAAATTAAAGGCACATGAAGATTCACATGGTAAGCCTGTTAATTGGAAGAACATTAGGGATATGTAAACATTAATAAGTTGCGAGAATCTCATGATGGCTGATGGCCTTACATGTGGGTTTCATTTTTGCAGTTAAGTTGGAGACAGTTGAAGCAATTTGTACAGAACCAGGATGCTTGAAATATTTCACAAATCAACAATGCCTTAAGGAACATATTCAGTCTTGCCACCAACATATTGTCTGTGAGATCTGTGGGACAAAGCAACTGAAGAAGAATATGAAACGTCATCTTCGCATGCATGAAGCTCAGCCTTCGTCAGAGAGAATCAAGTGTGATTTCGAGGGTTGTGAGCACACATTTGCAACAGTGAGTAATCTTTCTAGGGATATCTTAGTTCTGGGAATTGGAAGTTCCTGTCCCACCCTTTCAGGGATAATTATATTTCTCACATGTTAACGCTTTTGAATCTTTTGATTTACATTTGATTCCATGAAACATTCTATGCAGAGATCAAATCTAAAGCAGCATGTGAAGGCTTGCCACCTTGAGCTTAAGCCATTTGCCTGCAGCATATCTGGTTGTGGCATGAGATTTTCCTTCAAGCATGTGAGAGATAATCATGAAAAGTCTGGATGCCACTTGTACACACAAGTAAGTTTTTGCTCATTGAGAAGGACATGCTACTCTTGATCTTGTTTATTTCATTTCAACATTGAGGAGGGCAGATGACTTCTGGATTTTAACTGTTGTCATTTGGCATACTTTGATATCCACAGGGAGATTTTGAAGAGTCCGATGAACAATTCCGGTCAAGAGAGAGAGGTGGCAGGAAAAGGAAGCTCCCTGTTTTTGAGACTTTGATGAGAAAAAGAATCATTCCACCAAGGGATACTGATCCTATTATTGAACAAGGTGCAGATTACCTGTCATGGTTGCTTTCTGCTGGATCTGAGGATGAATCCTGATATATTGCTAGCTTATTTATATACTTTTATATGTATTTGCACGTATAGTTCTTTGCAAATTGCAATCCATAGGTAACACTAAAATTACTATTGGCCTGTGTGTAGCTGTACTTATTGTCCAACATTTGAACTGCATAGATGTATTATGTAATATTAAATGAATTTTTGCACTGGAAATTCGCTAGAAAAGTACAGCTAGTATTAAAGCATACTCTCGAGGGTTCTTGTATGTAATACTCCGACTTATTTTGAAAGAAGATTTGGTTGAAGTTATATATAATTTATTCATATAATATTACTGTAAATTTAATATTAGTGTATAAATTTATGTATTTAGAAATTATATTAAAAATTAAAAAAGTAGTTTGACCAATAAATATTGATCAGAGATAGTTTGCCTAATATGAATTAATCTATTTTATTTCATCATTGTTCCAATTATTATTATTAATGAGATATGACTCTTTCTATACAAAAGAGTAGAAGAGTAGATTTGGCCAAATCGTAAGCCTGAGAATTCTTAACCCTCGCTAGTCGCTATATGTTCTATGGAAACATAGTTAAGAGCCTCCATAATATTTTGACATTCTCAAATGATAACATCAGCGTATGAACGGTTAGCTATAGGTTAGAGTTTGCAATCTAAGATCTATGTAAAGCTTGAACCAAGTTGAGTCCATCAGGTTGAACACAGACCTCTGGTACTCATCGAGCTTTTATCTATGTGAGAGCTTCCTTATATGCCATAGCTTTTGCTTCCTTATATGCCATAGCTTTTGCCTCAAATTGAGTATATTTAATTCAATTTTTTATTTAAATAATACAAGTATACAAGTAAATATAATGTGTTAAATATTAATTTTAAAATTACACATTTTAAAAATCAATTTTATACTTAAGACAAATTATAACCCCTCATAATCCCGTCGAAGAACCATCGGAATATATAAAAATTTACATTAGTACACTTTGCGCAAAAAAGCTTTAAGGTCATCATTGAATTTGAATCAATTAAATCGGATATCCATCCTCTAATCCTCTTCTAGTCTTTGTGTAAAGACAGCAGAGTGGTTTAAGACACTGGCGGGAACAATAAACTTATAAACCACAAACCCTACCCAGTACCCATACATACACTCAAACTCTCTTCGCCTGAAAGCCCGAAATGCCGTCGTTTCCTCCGGTAGGTTCAGTCACCATCTGCGAAATCAATCGGGACCTCAGTAAGTATTCCCCGCTCTCTTTATACCTCACTTTCTGCATTCCACGTACATCAACACCTTCCAAAACAATCTAACATTTCCCTCTTTTCTCAAACGCTACAGTTACCGCCGATGAAATCTCCGAGGATCGTGCCAGGGAGGCATACGGCAAGCTTCTTGTAAGTTCCCAATTTGATTTCCAACTACTTTTAATCAGGAATTGGTGTTATCCCAGGAGTAAGGTTGTGATTATTCGAATTTTATTGCATACTGTAGGGAGTAGTGTTCACCCCGGTTCCGTTTCAATTTGAGAATCTGTCCGGCGGTGGGGTGAGCACCGAGCTCGCCTCGGAAGAGCAGAAGAGTGGTTTTCTGTGGGCAGCATTGAAGGCTGTGTCCACCGGTTCGCTTAACCATATTTTTCACCCAATAGATGTAAATATCCATTTTTCTTTTTGTTATGGTTATAACAGCCTAATGAACACTGTTTGCGACTTTTTGAACATCATACTATACCTGAAGATAATAATCAGAAAATACTGAATTTTTTTGGGGTAATAAATGCTGCATTTAGAATTGTGTCATTGGTAATTGGGAAATCTGCTCTTCATTCTTGTCATTTTTGTTGTGTATAATTAATTTGTAGGTAAAATTGTTGCCTGGTGTTGATATTTGTGGCCTAAGTTGGCACCAACACAAACATATTTTTGCATTTATTTCTGGACCTCACCAGGTGACAGTCTGTGATTATGAGGATTCAGGTTAGTACTTACTTTTAGTTGTAGAGTATATCTAGATGTCCTATCTTTTCTTCTCTCATGTACTTTATTTCTGTGCCTGAGAACCTAAACATTTTTCTTTTAAAAAAAATTTGACAGATGGGAAGAATCCTTGCATTTTGATCAATGAATCCCAAAAAGATGTTAAAACACTTGAGTGGAGACCAAATGGTGGAAGGACACTTTCTGTCGCATGCAAGTCAGTCTTGTGGCATTGCCACATCTTGATTTACTATTCAACTGACTTGTTTTTGTTTAACAGTATGTTTCTTTTGCCTAACTCTTTTGCTGAATAGGGGTGGCATTTGCATATGGGCTTCTTCATATCCAGGCAATGCAGCTTCAGTGAGAACTGGAGTTACCTTGGGCACTCTCTCTAGAGGTTCAGGGACTAGGTGGACTCTTGTGGATTTCCTTCGAAGTCCTGAGGATGAACAAGTTAGTGCACTGTCATGGAGCCCTAGCGGAAGATATCCTAGTGCTGTCTTTTTAATCATTATTATGCATTATATATTCCTTTTAATACTGTATCATGATAACTCTTCTGTGGTTTTGTCCTTTCTGAAGTCAGGCTTCTTTCAGTTTCTTACTTTCTTTTGCATTTACTGGATACTTGGTATTTTACTATTTTTTTAGTTAATTAAATATATTTCTGGGATATAAATATAACAACATTGTATTTTTTATTTTTATTTTTTAAAAAAATGTGCAATTAAATGAACAAAGGATACAATATAGATCGTGTTGTATGGCATGTTTCATGTTAGCTAAATAAATACTCCCAGTAGTTTGCGTGCTGCACTTAACAGTTAAGAAGATTCAAATGAACACATTTCCTTACCAAAAGTGGTGACCTGTTTAATGCTTTCATCTATGCAACATTGCAACATAAATTTTTTAGATCAGGAAATGTGTACTGAATGACTGAAGTTTAATTACCTAGTGACACTGAATGACTATACTCAAATTATTGCTTATACAATGTGGTACTGGACTAATATTTGATATTTCATCCTAGGCTCCTTAGCATAGGCTAAATTGTGTAAGCAAAATGAACTTATTCACTATTCAGAGTTTCCTTGTCTTCCTTAGTAATTCAAAGTATGCCCTCTTATTTGCTCTGCTTTCGATAGATATCTGACCTCAAATTTCTTTTATATAGGATTATATCATCTGGTGAGTTATTCCCCATTTTGCTGGTTCCATGGCATTGAATTTGTTATTCTTCTGGTCCAGTGCTAATAATATCATATAAGATGCTGCATATATTTGTCACTATATAATAGGAAGCAACGTGATAACGTTACATTATATATTGGTGTATTTGGATTGTCTCCTATATAATGATAAAACCAAAGTTCTTGGTTTCCTTAACTGAATTTTACATATTTGGCATCAGCTTCATTTGAGAGCTCATCCTTCACTATATGGGATGTTGCTCAAGGTATTTATTTATTCTCTTATGGTTTTTATAATTACCATTACTTTATGTCTCACAGCTTTAAGTCAATTTGCCGTATTTTAAAATTTTTTTACTTCTAGACCCGTCTCATGACTTCATTGCTATAGGTTTTATGTGAGGAATCATTCCAATTTTTGTTTTCATTATCAACATCAAAGAGCAGAGCAAACACAGGAAATTGGCATTTACATTCCGTTTATAGAGAATACAAACTTCCTTTGTAATGAGAAATTACAGCACAATTGTATGAGAACAAGGAGTACATTGACATCTACATTTGTTCAGAACAAATTTTTAGAGAAACTGTCTGGCCTAAACCATAAAGTTAAATACATAATATCTCTGTTTAGTGAAGTATTATCTTAACCATAAACTAAGGAGATCTTGGATTAAACAAGCTCTATTTGGGTTCACGCACTAATTAATTCCTTAGATGCCTTTTGAGTATAAGAAACAAAAACTTGGGCAGATATGAACAGTGTCTTTTTTTTTTTGCCCCAGAATATTTTTCTGGTAGACTTCTCACTTTACCTATTTGCTAGCTATGCTAGGAACCAAACTACCAAAGGGATTACAAATTTACAATTGCTTAGGGTCAAGTTGATGCTTGCTTAAATTAAGTGCACCACTGTCTGGCCTTAATTCGTGGTTTGGTTTGATTGTGAATGAAGGTTTCACATATTCTCATGTAATGTGGTGTTCTTCTCTTTCACTATGTACTTTTTGTCTCTCTTTTCTACTTATATAAAACAAATACTTAATTTCTAACTAATTGCAATTTTGATGTGTTATGCAGGAGTGGGCACACCGATTCGGCGTGGCTTAGGGGGAATATCATTGCTCAAATGGTCGCCATCTGGAGATTATTTTTTTGCTGCAAAATTGTAATTTCTTATAAGAATTTTCTCTATGTTGATAAATGTTTCTATGCTTAATCTTTTAGGTTAAAGAAAGATGCAAAGATTTCACAGCTCACAGAAAGATGCTAATTTTCCCCTCCCCCACAAATCCCAAAATTATTTTTTCAGTGATGGGACATTTTATCTCTGGGAGACGAACACATGGACTTCAGAACCATGGTCTTCGACAAATGGCTTTGTCACGGTTAGTCACAAAAATGCCCTTCCTTCTATGGTTAATAGGATTAGGTGTTTGCTGTTAAAATGTCATGCTTCTATTTTTTGATAAGATATTTAATCACAAGGAGTCACCAAGATGGTTCTTGGACCAACTTTGCAGAACTTGAATTTGGAGCAAACTTAAGAAGTCCATAAAGTGTTGTGCGCTATCAACATTAGAACCTAACTAGATTCTTTGTATTAAGTTTCACTGGAGAATTGATGGTTAATTTCAAGCTGGTATGCTGTTTCTAAGACAGGCACATTCTAAGGAAGTTAAACAGAAGCCTCAAATTTCACTCACAAGTTCTGTTGACAAATGGGGCAGTATGTCAAGTTCTAATTGTTGTAAATTTATTTGCAGGGAGCAGCATGGGATCCTGATGGTAGTAAGATACTTATTTCGTTTTCTGGTTCCTCAACATTAGGTTCCATTCACTTTGCCACCAAACCTCCATCACTGGGTATGTTAGGCTTCTTCTGTTTCCTTAGTTATTCAGTTGAATACAACATAGCTTCCCGGAATGAGCTACCATGAGAAGAAATTATATAGTGTTTGTCCATTATGTGTCTGAAGTGTCTATATTTGCAGTATCCATGCCTGTGAACAAGTGACAGTTTGAGGAAGAAATCCAATGATAATATTGGGCAAAGAACAATTTTCTCTATGCTTAACTAATTAAATGGAGCAATGCTCGTGAACTCTTAAGGGTTAGCTTTTCTGTGTTCCTGTTAAAAATTTATGGAAACTGCGTAAAAAGTTTCAGTCTTTTCCCTAATCTTTAAAAAAAAAATCAAAAATGCATTTCCTAAAAAGAAAATAGTATACAATTAATATTTATGATGTTTGAAGAAAAAATATTTGCAATTAAACATTTATGTTTATTTGTTCGTTTATCTCCTATTTTGGATCCTTCTTTTCTCTGCCTGTTTCCATCAAACTTAGCTGGACCAATCACTTATCTATATTATATTATTTCTGTTCAATTGTCTATGGTCTGAAAATTTTTCTTGAGCTTTTCTTGTACTATACATGCATTCTGTGTGTATTTACTTGTCTGTGTTTGCTGTTAATTTATAGTTTTATACATCAAATTCATAAGTGTAAGCTGCAATGCAACTGGTGTGTGATGAATGGAACTCATCTTTGTTTCTCTTTTCCCACAACCCCTAGGAACTGTCAAAAAATGAAGTCACCTGAATAGATTGTTGCAAATGGATTGACTTTTAGTGCATCACTTTGTGTGAATGAATTTAACAATTTGAGGCTTTCTTGTCGAATATGATTGAACTCAGAATAGACACTCACTTGTCTAATGATCTTCTTCAGATGCACATCTCATACCTGTTGAGTTGCCAGAGATGCAATCCCTGACTGGCAGGTACATTTTAACACTGGTTTACAATGGCTTGGATGTCTTTTCTATATTTTACCTATCCTCTCTAAGCTATTTCAGCAAGTTGGATAGCCGCCACTATTTTGTTCTTTGTGTAATTGTGTCTCTACTATGGCATTATACTTGGTCAGATTCATAGAATCTATGAATTCTTCTAAAATATCAATGGTTTTTGTATTTATTTAATATTTGTAGATGGAATGTTAATGACAAATTGTACTATTTAGTTTCAAGAAAGTAAAATGGTTAAATTCCAGATTTCTCTTGGAATTATGCTGTCAAAACTTGTCTAGTGAAATGGGTGGTGTTTTCATAAGTTGGATGGACAGTTGAACACAATATATCTACATTTATTGTTTTATTCCTGGAGTATTGTTAATCATGGAAGTATTTTTCTTTGGTGCAGTGAAGGTGTTGAGAAGTTAGCATGGGATGCCTCTGGAGAGCGTTTGGCTTTATCATACAAAGATGGGGAAGAAGCATACAAAGGCCTTATAGCAATATATGATGTTAGGAGAAATCCCCTGATTTCCGCATCCTTGATGTGGGTTTGCAGTTTTCTCATTTCACATTGACTTGCTGCTTTCACTACTAATTATCAATTCATTATTGGCTATATTTTCTGTCCATAATGCTTTCTCTTTATTTTACTTGTCAAATGTTGTAGATCTGTTGATGTTAATTGGTCTCTCTTACTAATTCTAGAATTGCAATTTAATGCAGAGGTTTTATTAGAGGTCCTGGGGATAACCCTAAGCCAGTAACTTTTTCATTTCATGACAAGTTCAAGCAGGGACCATTGCTTTCAGTGGTAAGCCAAATTACAATTCGGTTTGTCTGATACTAATGTGATGGAACTTTCAGTCTTGACATAAGCATCATTGCTAGACATGCTGCTTAGAAAAAACAATTGTGTGCTATTTTTTTTAAAAAGAAAATCTTATTGTTCTTGAATTTCATTATTAAACCAATTGCACATGTTGAGCTCTCAGTTGGTGAATATGCAATGATTCATTTGCTCATTTGGATATCTTGAGCAGTGTTGGAGCACAGGATTTTGCTTAACATATCCCCTTATTTTTCGTTCGCATGTTCTTCCATAATCAAGGTACTCATTCTGTTTACTGCCAATACCATGTTATCTGTTACGTGTTTGAGTATATTATACGGCAAATCAAGATAACCGAGAATTTGCTAGTTTGATTTTCTTTAATTTCATTGTCTGCCTGGATTTTACTTATAGGTGATACAGTTTACATAGATTGTCCCCGACTCCCCGCATATGTAGTTTTCCGTATATTGAATGTACTGCATGAGCTAATGCAAACGCCAGACGTTGAGGCAATCGGAAAATATTGCTATTTCTGCAGCTAGAGAAAGTGATAAACATCCCAAGTGCTGCAAGAAGATGGTGTTTCATGCCCTAAATGTAAAGGAGTTGGAAATGTGGTTTTGCTTCAACTCACAGTTGTGTTGATTCAGCTGAAGTATGCTCAGTTTTTTGTGGAACTATAATTTTTCTCCTTTCAGAACCATTCCGAGATTAATTCCTTGTATGCTACTTTTTTTCTTTGAAAATAATTACATATTTATATTTGTTGGTTTTTAGTTTTCCTTTGATATTGGTCTGAGTTAAATCCCATTTGGGGGGAAATAAAAAGGAAAGTATGGCACTCCATGTTGGCAAATTTATTCTCTCACCTTGCTAGTGGATCTAAGTCCAAAATAAACAATTTTACATCTTGAATGTTTATAATTTATATATTGAATGTTCACAATTTACATATTGAATATTCACAATTTAAATTGTAAAAATTCAGTATGTAAATTGTGATGAGTTTACCTTGCAATGTGGACCCGAGTCTATAGAAAGTATGTAAATTATGATGGGTGAACCTTACAAGGTGGATTCGTGTCCATGGTATAACTATGGCTCCATATTAGATTTATATTTCGTAATTTTGATAAATGGTGGTATGAGAAGAAGAAACTATGCAAAGTATTAAAATAAGTAACAGAATAATTATCAGTTATTAGGTAGCTCGGTTTCAATGGTAATTTTTTATAATTGTTAAATTTTTGTATGCAATTACTCCGTATATGTTTTATGAAATTATTTCAAAAAAAATGTTTTATGAAATAAACTCTTTTTAATAAATATAATATATGTAAGGATCATAGAATTTTCTAAAAATAATACTTTTCTTTGAACCAATGTATTCAAAACAAACTAGGAATGACCGCAATTGGAAAGTGTGGCACTTTACTATTGGCAACTTCTCTACCGAATAGCCGGGGACTCGTTCCCAGTCCTAATCGGTCCACCAGCTCCGGCGCTCTCCGATCAGATTCCTGCTCATCCTTCATATTCGCCTGCACAGAAATTGATCGGCGCCGGCACCACTACGCCTACGCACCTAAATCGGTAAAAGCAAGCTTTCCGATTTTTTCTCTATTTTTTCTGCGCTGCTACTATTCACTTAAATCCAATTTATATGTATTCGTATCTGTATCTGTATATGTGTATTCTCAGTCGAGTGAAGCTAGGGTTTCTTTGCTTGTGTTTAGGTTGCATAAAGAAGTGAATAACCCCTTCCATTTTGTATTTTTCTATAAAGGAAGAGGGATTCCCCCTCATCTACGTAGTTTCCCGGAGCCGGAATGGATTACGGCAGCATTTTAGATACAATTGGAGGGGAGATTACCGGCGTGATGGCTCCGGTGTCCATATGCATGCTTCTGGTTGTCCTCATTGTTTATTCACTCTCTTCCCCCACTAACCCCACCGCCACTATCCAGACTGCTGCAAATCTGGTATACCTAGAGGATCCTTCTGATTCCACTGCTCAGAAACTCGAAGGCGCTCTCCTCAATGCCTTGGTCTTCGTCATTCTCATTGCTGTTGTCACCTTTGTCCTTGTGGCCCTCTACTACTTCCGCTTCACAAACTTTATCAAGCATTACGTTCGGTTCTCTGTCTTCTTTGTGTTGACGTCCATGGGTGGCTCCATCTTCCTCTCTCTTATCCAGCACTTCAACATCCCCGTTGATGCCATCACCTGTGCTTTATTTCTTTTCAATTTCAGCATTGTTGGAGTCATTTCTGTGTTTGCACAAGGGGTGCCTATTCTGCTCAACCAGATGTATATGGTGGCTGTTGGTATCATTGTGGCCGTGTGGTTCACCAAACTGCCTGAGTGGACCACTTGGGTTTGCCTTGTGATGTTGGCCTTGTATGACTTGGTTGCAGTGTTGGCCCCTGGAGGACCGCTGAAAATTCTGGTGGAGTTGGCTTCAACGCGGAATGAGGAACTCCCGGCTCTAGTTTATGAGTCCCGGCCTAGAGTTCAGAGGAGCAGAAGTCCTGGGGTTGGACTTTTGCTAGCTGGTTTTTCCAATGGGAGGTCAGTTGAGCTTACAGCCATTTCTGGTAATACCAGTAGTGATGGTGAGGATCAGAATGTGAGTGGTTTAGCTGGTGGAAACAATCCACATTCAGCAATAAATGTCCCAAATGAAAATAATGAGATTGAGGTTTCAACTGAGTATGAAATCGCGGGGGAAACGTCTCCATTGATGACTAGCAGTAATTTGGCAGAAAGGCAATTGGCAAATGGGGAGATTAGGCGCAATGAAAACAGAGAAACGAGAGAGAGGGAAAGTGAAGAAGAGGAGAGAGAGAGGGGGATCAGGCTTGGATTGGGGGACTTTATCTTCTATAGTGTGCTGCTAGGAAGGGCTGCAATGTTTGATCTGATGACAGTGTATGCTTGTTACCTTGCTATCATATGTGGATTGGGATGCACACTTATTCTGTTAGCAGTGTGCCGGCATGCTTTGCCTGCACTTCCAATTTCAATTGCTCTGGGGGTTATGTTTTACTTTTTGACAAGGCTCTTGATGGAGCCCTTCGTTGTTGGTGCTTCAACAAATCTGATAATGTTCTGACCTGTGCTGCACAAAGCTATTTTGCTGATAACAAGTTCACTTGAATTTGAGGATATTTATGTTTTAGGGTGGAAGAGATAGCTCTGGTGATAGTCTATTGCCAATGATTTGTAAATTGACAGAACTCGGAAGACTGATTCTTGAACTGGTTTCTTATCCTGAAGAAATACTAGTAGTATTATCTCATTTACAATGGCACCAGAATGGATGTCTTAAATTAACATGTGATCTCATAGTACAGCATTCTATTGAAGTCAAATTTGATTCTGGTGAGTTTTTGTTGCAATCCTTGCTAATATAGAAGGATGCTTAACTGAAGCTTGATTCAATTTTTTTTTTTTTTTGGCTTAATAGATGTTATTGACTTATTGATGACAGGTGAGTATGCATATAAGATAGGGAGGGTCTGGTTGTACATCAAATTAGTCTATCCATCCTTCACATTAAAAAAAAAAAACCAACTTAGAGTTGTGTCTTTTATTCACATAGATTTATTCAGTCAGTAGTTAGGGCTGTGTGTTAATGCATTCAGTTCAGTTCAGTTCACATTTATAAGCTTGGTGTTGAGTGATGTCTGATAAATTATGCAGATATGCAAGTTCTCTCTTCATTTTGGGTATTATGGATTTTGTCTCCTCAGCTCAGCACTTTAGTTTGAACCCCAAACCTAAGGGCTTCTTAATGCCTTGCCCTGGGTTGGATGAGAGGATGTAAATTGCAAATATGCGAGCAGGGATTGAGTTATTCCTGTCATTCTTGAAAGTTGAAATACCACTTAACATCTATATATCATGTAATTTGATATGCAGCATAGGATGAGGATTGTCTAGGGTGTTCTGGATGCATCGGTGTTGAGTTCATCATATGTTATATAGACAGGTCCAATGGCAATTCTCGCTGGGTTCGCATATGGCTATGGCACATGGTTAGTGCATTACAAACACAATGAGTGGCCCTCTTATTTGTTTTTTGTTGGGTAATGAGGAAACACACAATTATTATTTGAGGGTATGCATCCGCTCTTATGTAATAACTTACAAATCACGTAAAAAAGGTAAATCGCACTAAAAAAAATTATGTGACCTTATGTTTCAACCACTAAATGAAACAATCACCCCTTCCGACGACGGGGACTGATCCTCTAATTAATAGTACTATTCACTTCTTCTCTATCTCTATGACTCTATTAAAAATAACACATACATTATACATTTAATGACTTTTTAATTGAAATAACAACATTTTGTAATAGGCAAAAATGACTTTTTGTGTAAGAAAAAAATTAGATTTGAAAATCTATTTAATTTCATTTGCAATACAAAAATGTTTTTTTTTTTAAAAAAAAAATTTAATCAATTAATAAAAAACCCTTTGACTTTATCCTTCAGAAATTCAGTCGTAGTCGTAGGTGATTGGGCATTGGCGGTGTTCCATGACAAAGCCGTCAGGTTAGCATCAAAGTCCATTATCTACTTTGTGTATTCATTCATACGTTCATATTTCCAGTACGGACTGTAAAAAAGGAAGGCTCAAGTCTAGGCTCTTATCCAGAAGAGATGGCTACGGCGCTCCTCCTCTTCACCGCCACTCCAACCGTCGCTTCTCTCTCATTGCATTCTTCTTCATCACCCTCGTCTTCCTCTTTGCTCGCTGCTCATCCTTGTAAGTATCTATCTATTATCTAATCCCTCCTTCGCAAGGGTTTTGGCTATTATATATTCAAATCTATATGTGTTGCCAGAATGCTTGATTTTAGTTTATGCTCAAATTCAGTTTTTAACCAGTCCGTGTGGCTCTGTAATTCTCTAATAATGCCACGAATTTGCCTATCTATGTCTACTTTGTGGATACTTCTTGGTTTTCACTGTCCATAAATGTTGTAATCTGTTTGTGTACTTTGGTGGGATTGTTTATTGGGTTTAGGTTTTGGGGAGTTCTGTTAGGCAATTCATCGAACATGTGGTTGGTTTGCCTTTTGTTTCTGTATGTCCTGTCCTGGCTGTTCACTTCACTGTGTTTAAATTTTATTTGGAATTGATCATACAATTTACTATATGGAGCTTATAGTAATCAGTTTGAAGAATTTGAGGTCAATTTAGGTTGACATGAAAATTGGGGATGGGAGATGAAATAAGGGGCTTCATTTTGTTAATTTCACCTTCAACCAAAGTAGAATAATAAAGATAAGATAAATGGTTCATTCTCACTAACATGTTACATGTGATGTTAACTTTGTATGTATTTGGCAACCATTAGTCTCGAGGTTTGGTAAAACTTGTAATGGTTTGGCACCAAGATCGTACATCAATCACCGAATTCATGCCCCGTATGTTATCAAAGGACGAGATGCATTGGTTGTGAATGCAACTTCTGATGTTGATGGTGTGAGCGCTGACAGCAATCCCGAATCTCCCTCAGAAAGTAAAGAGGAAAATGTGTCGGTTGAGAACCTCCCTTTGGAGTCCAAGCTCCAGGAAAAGCTTGACCAGAAAACGAGGATGAAAATGGCGAAGAAAATTAGACTGAGAAGAAAGCGGCTGCTCAGGAAACGCCATCTAAGGAAGATTGGGAGATGGCCGCCATCCAAGTTGAAAAAGAACAAGAATGTTTAGCCTTTTCTTCCCATTTTGTGTGATTGCCCTTCCATTCAATATGCATCTAAAATGGAAAGAAACTAGAGAAATTCTTCGTGTTGTACTACCAGATATCTGTACTTGAGAGTTTTCTACTGCTAATACAATCGTATTTGTTTATATTATTTCTTGAGAAAATTGCTTAATCTTTCTCTGCTTGATTCTGTCCATAAACTCCATGTGAGAATTAGTGATCAATGCAGTTGATGATTGATCCTTCATTCTCCTCTTTGCTTTTGTGTAATTTATGAAAATAACACACTGAAATTATTAGATTCTTCAGTCAGCTTAAGCCAAATTTGACTTGAATTACTTATAATATGAAAAGTTAAGGCCAGGTTCATATTGGATATAGATAAGATGGAATTTGCAAAATGGCATTTTGAATAAATTCCACTTCATCCAATATCTGTCAACAGAAAATAAATCCACTAATGGGTGGTTAAGACGGCTACAAAATAATATTTTACTTCCATCTTCAACTACAACTGTACAACTGTCAACTACATTCTACATGGCAATCCTGATTGAACTTGAAAGTATCACAGGGACATAAATAATCCTGACTAAGCTTGAAAGTGATATAAGAATTGTTTATTGACTTTCTCAATTTGAGTTGATAAACTATGGTCTATGGACAATTTAGGATGATTTATCTTATTGTGGTTCTTTGTCAATTATGATCACAAGGTGAGCTTCACTTATATATTCAAGTACTAGTTGTAGACTTTCTTGTAAATCCAGTGTATCACAAGAACAAAAAGAAATAAATTTTAAATTCGACTGATGAAAAATATTTTTAAAATTTGAATCAAAATAAACAACCCTCTATTTTTAAGTCTTTTTATGTCTAATAATATTTTTAGTGTAGTTTCTAAATATATAAATATTATTTCTTAATACTAAATTAAATATTACAAAAAAAAATTATAAATAATTTTTAGTTAACCGAACTAGACACAAAATATGGAAAAGGAGGGAGTATATTTTAGGGGTGAAACACATGTAGCAAATATGTTTTCCTGAATTTCAAATAACCAAATGCATTTGAAAACACATTTTACAAAAGAATTTTGCCTATTTTTGTCTTAACTTTTAAAAGTTGTGTATTTGCATTCACTACATACAGAATCTGCCTGTTTTAGAAAATGTCCCAACTATCACATATTCACATACATCTAATACTTACAGGAACATATGATATGGATAAACATACATTAAAAAAAAAAAAAGAAAAGAGAGAGCAATGAATAGGAAAGGGGAGATAAAAAGTTACTGCTCTAATAAATACAATGCCATGGAAGCAAGGATGGATGGATGAGTGTATCAAATTTGCAAAATTTTTTCTGTACATTTCACCTTCCTGCAAAGCAGAATGAGTACAGGCATTGATCCTAGCATGTTCCTCATTCCCAAGGGGGATCCTCAATTTCCTATAAACACTATATTAGACATTGATCAGACCAGTGTTTCACTGCTGAGAATATTAAATTTGCAGAGAGGGCACGTCGCGTTAATTCTCAGCCATTTGCAGATGCATCTGTGGTGGAAATGGTGGTTGCAGGGAAGGGTGCACAGCTCGGCTCCATCGCTATACCTATTCAGGCAAATACAGCACTCCTGCAGAGTTACCTCGACAAAGTGAGCGGCGAAAGAAGAAAGAACATTTCTTGAAAAATTTTAATGAATAAGAGGAATTTAAATGACATATGATCAATTGAGGCCAACAGCGTATTGTTAGTTCACAATCAAGATTTGCACAAAAACAATTTATACTTTTCCCATTTTATGTATATTTCCAGTATTTGAAGGAAAATTTTCTAAATCTTCCGATCTCCCTTTCTTTTTTATTTTTGGTTAGACCATGAGATGTCCTGAGCAGACCCTAACTGTAGGAGGCACCTTTAAGCCCATACCATACTCAGACTAATCCCCGTTCGCACCGGGCCACCCAATTAAGGGGCAAAGTGCTGGCCAGATTGGTTTTTCCATACGAGAGGGGGTTCGAACACCAAGCAAGCAGGTTCCGATCTCCCTTTCTTCCATTTCAAACAACATGCAGTTATTCCCACAATGAATAGCAATATAATCCCGCACTACAATGATACTTAGTATTGGTTACACCCAAGAAAATCAGTACAAGTGGAACACCAAAGTTTCATGGAAAGGCATAGCATATCTCCATTTGGTACTTCTGATTATAACCTTAGTGGTATTTCACTTCAGTACCCGACTATCATTTTGGAGAAGAATAGTACCCCAACTATTTAAAACTAGGTAGTAAAGCCGTAAAGGTTATGTTCTTAATCATAATAGAACGCCAATTCTGTGAGTTTTCTAATAGTTGAGACTACTCCTGTGCTGAAAATTGGAAAGAAATGGTCCTCAAGTATTGAAGTTGAAGAGAAATAGTCTCCAAAACCAGAATTAGCTCGATTAATTTAGTACGTAAAGAAGGGAAAGCCTGAAAAATGCATTCGGGGATTAAAATGGGAGGAATAGGGTTACAGGTGCTTACAGAGTCCTCTGGACTAAGAGAAAGCTTCGGCATGGACTCCCCCTCTTCCAATGCCTTGTAATCATACGGAAAATTCGACATAGTATTAGATTGGCAGTATCTATACTTGGGAAGAGTCCTGATATCATTATCAGACGCACCCTCTCCCAGTTTCATCGCATATGCAACTGATGCTAGAATCGGAAGGCAACAAAATACTGCGACGAAGACCATGAATGCCATTGCGATGCAAAAGATCACAAAGAACACATCAAATGCCAAAAAGACCACAGATAACCTGCAATTTGATTACGGGCTGTCAAAGTCAAGACGTAGGTTCCAGATATAAATGCTAGTCAAAATGTGTAATGACTACATGATTTATACAATCGAAGTTTCTCAAATCAAATGTGAGTATGTTGATATTTGACACACAGAAGAACGTCCCCGTGAACAAAGCTATGCCAGAAGAAAAGACTAATACCTAATTACCTATACATTCACCAATCTCCAAATGGACAAAATACGTTCAGCAAATCAGGAATCATTTGGAAGTAAGTACATTAAGAGTGGTGGAAAAAGGTGAATTACAGAAAAGAAGCTAACGAAAAAAATTTATTTCGTTATATA
>CM008334.1:17869912-17885289 GCA_002525835.2 Ipomoea batatas | reverse complement strand
TGGACGGAGCAGAGCCAGGAATCGGTGGTAGTCCTAGATCATATTGATCACCAGGAAGATCGAAAGGATTTTTCCGTGCAGTTGAAATGGGAGCAATATTGAATGGAAGATCAATGCTTTCTAAATCAATCAAATTCCTTTCAACCATTGTCCTCATGCTCTTCCGAGCTCTTCTCCTGGCAATGAGGCTTTCCAACCGTTGGTTCCTTTCGAGCTCTGAGCTTCCCAGGTCCATGAGATTCTTCTGGTCCTCCTCTGTCCATGAAATTGCAGATTCTGTTTGTTCTTGTTTGTCTTTAGTTGTTTCTTTCCCCTCTCCTTTCTCATCGCCTCCAGCTTCTACTTCTGACTCCTGATCACTGTCACAAGATTTCGAACGCTCTGAAGCAGCATCGGAACCATCGTGCAACAGATTAATCGGTTGTGGAGTGTCTTCATCTAAAAGAGGATGAAGCTCATCAAGCATCGGGATAATGTCAGCCATTGAAGCATCCGGGGAAGAGCTCTCTGCTCTATCTGAACCCGAATCCAAACTCTCTTCATCATCTTCTTCCTCCTCCTCGTCTTCTTCTTCTTCCTCCTCCTCTTGTTTCAATGGCGAACCAGGAGGAGAATCAACATTCACCATTTTAGAGTCAAAGGAATCGACAGATTTATCATTATCAAATTCAAGATTTTCATCATCCATGTTAGGAATTGGAGAGTACTGGCGATCTAAAATCTCCCTATCAATAACAGGAGAACCAATATACACCGTCCTAGAGTCGAACGAATCAACAGATTTTTCATTATCAAATTCAAGATTCTCATCATCCACATTAGGGAAGGAATCAACAGATTTTTCATTATCAAATTCAAGATTCTCATCATCCACATTAGGAAGTGGAGAGTACTGATGATCCAAAATTTCCCCATCATCAAGCCTCTCCTCGATCTTTCCATTCTTCTGCTCGGATCCCAAATCGTACAACTCTCTTCCTCCTTCCAAAAACATCCTACTCTCCAATTCAATTTCCCGAGATTCGTTTTCAAGAAGTGGTGCATCATCACCAAAACTATCATCACCCCTCTCAACCTCACAAAGTTTATTAACACCCAAACCCATCTCCTCAATCGACTGATCCACCGTATCAGTCTCATTGGTTGTGTATCTATCCACAGAATAGCTCTCATCATCCTTCTCAACCACAGTAGCATCTTGCAAAACCCCAATTTTCAGAGGCACCACTATATCATGAACAGTTTTCTCTTCCCTTTCAATCTCAGGTATGTTTGGTTGGCCAAAACTTAATAAAGTGCCAAGGAGAACAGCAGTGCATACAAGAACAGGAGATAGAGACAACAATACAGAAAACACAAAAGGAAATGATCTGTACAGTAATGCCAAAAAACAAAGCAAACCCACTAGGATTGGATGATTGCAAACAATTTTATAACATGCCCTAGATGAAAAGATCATAACTTTCCTCATTTGAACTCCAATATCTTGCAGTTGAACACCCATTTCTTCTTCTTATCCCCCCTTTCTAGCTTTATCGCAACTTTACTTCCCAAAAATCTGAAAAAAGGGGGGTGGGGGTACAAATCAAGAAACAACCCAGTCTATGTTAGATCAAGTCAAACAAGAAAACAGGCAAAAACACCAAGAAATTAATTGAATGACATAATAGATGATCATCCAGTACCTGAAAAATCTGAAACTGAACAGACAAACTCTCTCACTTATCAAACAAACAAACAAAAAATGACTTTCAAGCCAAAGCAGAATAGCAGCTGAGTATGAAGAAAAATTCTTCACCTCTGCAAAGGGTTAAAGCTATGGATATTTCTAAATGTTCTGGTTCAATGCTTTGAGTGTTGAATTGTGTAAAGACTGAAGAGGGAATCAATGAAAGAGAGAGAGGTGAGGAAGGAAAGAAACTAAAAAAAGAAAAAGTTGGACCCTTTTCTTTCTTTTTCACCCAGTCCCTTTCCTTTTTGCCACTCTATGCTGTGTGTATCTTCAGAAGGGCTATAGCTTGATCGAGTCCATTTCACACCAAGAATGTTTGTGATCCATTAGATTAAAGGCAGCTGACACACAAAAACTGATGCATTATGGTGTCCTTGTTGGAATGTGGTGCATTTATTAGTATAGTAATTAATTCTCTTCTTATCAGACAGCTTTGTTTACCTGGACTAGGGAATATGGGATTCTGTCATTCTGGGCCATCTCCAATTAATTCCAATTCACTTTTCATAAATTACAAAACTTAATCACAAAGAATTAGCTTTGAATCTAACATATAAGTGTATTGTGTTATTTCATTCTTTCTTCCAAAAGGTTATAATCTCCAACTACAAGGGCCGGTCACGTCCCGACCTGACAAAATATCATGCTACGCGAGCCCCCTCACTTTGACTCGATCTCTGATTTTTCTTCCTAAACTTCAGTCATGTGACTAGTTGAGCTGTTCATGCTGGCTATGTTATTTCATTCTTTAGTTTATTGTTCTCCATGGTAAAAAGTTTGTAAAGTTACTGTCTCGATTACCATGTGATCTCTATTAATATCAATATTAAACTTTCTTCCCAAAAAGTTGAATTCTCAATTTCAAGGGCTCTCACGCATTGGCCCGACAGAATATATATGAGAATATAAATCATGGTAACTCAACTAAA
The DNA here is from genome assembly GCA_002525835.2 of Ipomoea batatas. Taxonomy (NCBI): domain Eukaryota; kingdom Viridiplantae; phylum Streptophyta; class Magnoliopsida; order Solanales; family Convolvulaceae; genus Ipomoea; species Ipomoea batatas. The sequence continues at coordinate 17,882,628 of CM008334.1, read as the reverse complement.
CACAGGTGTTAGATATTTGCTTACTGCGCGCGATGAACCCCTCACTTTGAAAGAAGTATATGTATGTGTAACATTAAAATATATATATATTGGTTTCCTTGTATTAATAATCTCTAACTTAATAAGTCGTAGGTTAGTATAAAATTGATAGATTTTTCATTTTTGTTACGCTATACGATATTGATTTTTCATTTTTGTTACGCTATACGATGAATTAGCGACTGCTTGGGGGTTTGGGGGAGAAAAAACCGAAAAGATCAAATCTAACCCCTAAAACCCTTGTCCCGGTTTGGAGCCATCGTCAATTGAGTCGGCGTGTCCTTAGGGGTCACCGATCCCCTAGAAAACGCTAGCATAAATAACTAGATCTACGGCAGTTTGACATGTTCGTACCCTAATCCATTCTTATGATGAGCTCTTGAGATATGCTTTAACAACCAATGCTGTCTTGTCTTACACCTACCTATACGGGGACGAATGTGGTGCGAGATGCTTGCTTTACCTCTCCGAAAGTAATTCGTATATGGGTAATAATAAAGTTACTTTTTATCTAAATTTTATGGAATAAATTGAAACTACTAATAATGTCCATTCCATCATTTTCCCAAATAAATAAACTTTGAAATTTTAAACTTTGAAAATTTATAGGTATGGTTAAAAATAACTCATCTTATAGCTTATAACTTATTTTAAACTACGAATAAAATATAAGTTTTATTTGATAAAAGCTCTCCGGTTTAAAGTAAGTTGTAATTTGAGTTTATTCTCGATTGTTATAAAAATAGCTTTTGCCTTTTAACATTTTAAAATAGCTTGTGCTCAATTGGCATGTAGTGGCCACTCTCAGATGGGAGATCATGAGTTAACGGTTAATTTTTTGTAAACAGTTATACCTTCAATTAACTAGGTTAACAACTTTTAAACTAATGTTAATATTGCCCGACTACATGGTATGTAGGTTTCATTAACTATATATATATATATTTTCACTTCTTTGCAAGCCTTGCAAACACTATTTTTGGCCACTTTTGATAGTTTTGTAGAATTTAAATAATAAAATTAAATATTGTTGTTGTTATATTTTAAAAGATAGTTGAATTGAAATCATAAGCATGTAGAGGAAAATAATGGTTAATTTGTAAATATGATGATATGACTACTTTTTGAAAGTGAAAGACGATATAGGGATGTGAACAAAATATACACGCACACACCAATCGACAAATCAATAATTTGTGGACAATGCTTCAAGTTTTTTATTTTGAGTAAATAAGATTTTAAGTTTATAATTGTATAATAACTTAAAGCATTTGTCAAGACCTTGTGGTCTAGTGGCACCCGGTTGCACTCCCATATAAAAAAAATGATGAGTTTGAGCGTCAGTGGGGATTTTTGAAAGTACCATCATAATTATAGAAATGTAACGAGGTTCTCTCCTCGCCCCCTAGCCGGCAAAGGACCACAAGGAGGTAAACTAATCTAGGTTACCCATAGCTGACCGGCTTAAACCCAGAGATTTGAGGATCTCCAACCTCTTAATTGTAGGTAAAGCGCTCTTACCACCTGAACTGTCCTTACAGACTATATACATATATGTAATATCAGTGTATGTGGTTGTAAAATTGTAGATAATTTTTTAATAATAAGTTTGAAATGGGTTGTGGCATGGTGGGAAGGAATGGGGGACATGATTACTTTCTTGGATCTGAAGAGCTTAATCCCACCCTTTTGCTTTTTGATGAGTTTTGAGTTTGGTTAATGGCTGGCATATGCCATATGGCCTATGGCCTATGGGCATGACAGGACCACACTCTTTTCCATCTGGCATTTCCCATTTCGTCCTGCAAGTTAATAAAATATTATATATTATTCATTTATCTATTTTTTATTTGAATTTCATTGTCAACACAGCAACACTACAATTTTTATTAGTACAATATTTTATTTGTTCATACATACGGCTTCTTCTACTCTATTATAATGAAATGCGTCTTTGCTGTTTCGATGATATGATGTTTTATCTTATTTTGTTATACAATTTGAATATGTGATTTTGATGTTAATTCTATTGAGATTGGATGTTTATAGCTTTACAGGAAAATGTAAAATAATTATAAATAAATCATGAAGGATGAGGCACAATTTTAACGGAAAAAATCAGCAATGAAAATTCAACACTTTTTTACTAAATCTATGTCAAGTTTTGCTTACGGAGTATATGTATAGAAATATATATATGTATATGTATTTGTTGTGGTTAAGGGCATCCCCATTAGAAGTTCTTAGTGTGGTTTTTGAGGAAGGAAGACGATGTGGAGGAGAGAGAGAGAGAAGAGTGTGAAGCTTTTGAGTCTTTGCATAATTGTCGGAGAAAAGGTTTTTGGACTGAGCATGTGGGGCCCGCATGAAAAAATGACAGTGTGAAGATGCACGCGTTTAGCGCACCTTGTGCGTACACTGCATGCACCCTTGGGAGCGTAAAAGGTTATGTTTTAAATTTTTTTTTGTTAGACTTTTTTTTTTCTTTTACTTTTCGTATTCTCTTTTCTAACTACACGTATAAAATTACTAAAAAATTACAGTTATTGAAAATGTTATAAGAAGAAAAATGAGGAGAGATTTTGTTTAAAGTGAGACTCCCCTGCCTAATAATATAAAATGACACTCCTCTTATCAATTGCAACTTTTTCCTACCTTCCTAGTTGCAAATACTCTATTCAAACTTCAAAGCTTTGACTTTACCATTTTTTAGTGGGATATTGCCCCATCATCATCATCAAGTTTAAGTTGTAAATATTTGTCGGTGAAAGAAAGTAAAAAATTATTGCATAGAATGAAATAATATCGTAGTATACAGTCTTGATGTAGGTTATTAATTTTTTTTTTTGAAAAGCAAAACACTCAAATTAATTCATTAAATCGCCACACATTACAGTTGAGAAAAACCGAGGGCTAGAGTCAAAACACTCAACCGGACCCTCCTCAGTGCGACGTAAAGCATGAAAAGCAATAGTATGAACTACCATATTACTGCTACCATAGTACCACTACGTCTTGATGTACGTTATTAATAGCAAAGTATAGTCTAGACTATTTAATAGATTTAATCCTATAAATAATACTCCGTATAACATTAGTGGCTTAGTGCATTAAATGATAAATACTATGAATAGCATATGGTACATAAATTAAAGTCGGTGTTTATATATGACAATTAATTAATTAAAACAATGTTTGTCCACAAATCAGTTGGAGTTAAATATGAAACGTAGATCACCAATACTAATGTATGAAACACTAAAGTTGATGGCTAACATGCACAAGTTAATGCATTGAAGACCATCAATGGTGTGTTGACTATTTTCATCTATTTCCTTTTGACAATGCAAGTTAGTTGAAGCGTCATTTGATTCTCGTCTAAAACGAGATTAATTTTCACATTTAAATATATAAGTATTACAAATAAATATTGCTCATGTGTTGTAACTATAATAATGACTTAAATTAGTTAAATGACCATTTAATAAATAAGGATTATTTGTTCTTTTGACAATAATAAATATGAAATTTGTGTTGATTTTCGTTATATCAATACTATATATGGTTATGAATTTCCTCAAGTGAAAGGAAAACTATACTGGTGAAGTTGAAATAAATTTGAATGTTAAAGTTATACATGTCGAGTTCACCTTATTGAAATTTATGTAGATAAATTATTATATAATAAATAATGCAGTTTGAATATATTCTTTGAATATAAAATTTATTTATCTCAAGAACATTATGTAAAATTTGTGATTATATTGTTCAACCTGAAGTAGTATCAATAATTATGGTTATGTCTTTATATCACTTATTCGATTCTCAGTCTCAACAATTTCATTCATCCTTACAAAACAATGTAATTTTAAATTATTACTTTATTCCTACCAAATTACAATTCATTTTCTTCCTAATTCCCTCCTCTAACCAAACTCATTGTAAGTATTGAACATGACATGTTTTCTATATTTTACTTCTAGAGTTGTAGTCGTTAGCTTATCCGTGTTATCCGTTCATTTGGATAAAAGAATAATTTATTAATATTTTTTCACAAAGAAACCAATTTAACAAAAATTTAGAATGAAAGTAATCTAATAAGTCAACAGTTTAGACTTTAGAGCAATTGACAAAGTTGTTAATACAATCGGAAGTTAAGACAAGAAAAAAAAATACTGAAATATGAAATCATGGATGGGTCGGGTCCCAATGTCCCACGGGCCATATCTAGGCCCTTCATTTCATTTCCAAAAACCCTCCATTTCAATAGCCCGAATCACTCACCAATCCACCATACTCACCTGTCCAACTGCTTTCCGTCCATTTCAATCCTCTCTCTCTCTCTCTTCATCCAATGGCCTCCACTGTCCTCAGGACGGCCTCCGCCTTGAGGGCGCCGCCGTCAGCTTCCCTCACCGCCACCGCTAACTCTTCCACCTCACGCCACAACTTATCCTGCGTCGTTTCCTTTCCCAGACGGAGACGGGCTTCGTCACGCCCCCCTGCACGCTGTCGCGTCCACCACCACTGTTCTGGACCCCCAATTCGACTGCCCGTGAGCCGCTCGTCGGAGAAATTCTTGCTCTTTGCTTCAGATGGAGACGTTGCGGAGACTGCTCAGAGTGAACCTCAGGAACAGGACCAAGTTCAAGACTCTGAGCTAGAGGTAATATATATCTAATATCTCCTCACACTTGGAAAAAAATGCGAAAAATCTTAATTAACTTAATTTGTATAATGTGAACATGCCGTCAAGCTTTGTTTCTTTTGTTCTTGTTGAATTAGAACAAGATATACGTATAGCGTACTAGTAAGTACCGAGTTATTTGTTCAGCATTATGCTTGAGGTTGTGAATAATCGAGTTTTTATCATATACCAGAAGTATTACATGGATAATGAAGAAAACAGGCCAGTGTGGTATCTTTAGATGTGGCTAGTTGTAGTTTTAAAAATGGAGATGGTTAAATGGAGAGTTAACCTCATATGGGTCCTGATTTTGATACTTTTAGTCCTAAATTTTCAAATTGACCACTTGGTCCTTCGACTTTAGGATTGTTACCCTCCGTGCTCAAAAGTTAACCATCCATGGTCCTTCTCCTTCAACTGGAAGGACCATGGGTGGCTAACTTGGACAAGGTAGGGTAACAATTTGAAAGTTGAAGGACCTGGTCAATTTGAAAGTTGAGTACTAAATTTGGCAAAACCACTATACTCAGAACCCAGAACCCAGATGGTATTAACTCAAGATTAATAGGTATGCCTGTCATGTTTTGTTTCCTTGTTGAGTAGTTCAGCTTTTCCTTTTTTCCTACTATACTTCTTTATCTTGATAGTCCAATATTGACTATACTGTTTGTCAACATAATTGGACAGGACAATGAAGATGTCGCTCCTGGAAGTGATGATATTTCAAATGAGGCTGATACTACAACTTCAGAGGAAACTGCTTCAATTGTTATCATGGCTTTGAAGTCATATAAAGATGCTTTGGATACTAATGACGAGTCTAAAATTGCTGAATTAGAAGCTTTTCTGAGGTCTATAGAGGATGAGAAAGTCAATCTTGAGAGAAAACTGCTGATATTAACCGAAGAGCTCTCATATGAGAAGGATCGAGTTCTTAGAATTAGTGCTGATTTTGACAATTTCCGGAAGAGAACTGATAGGGAACGACTTTCTTTGGTTACAAATGCGCAAGGGGAAGTTGTTGAGAAACTTTTACCGGTGTTGGATAACTTTGATAGAGCGAAAACCCAAATCAAGGTGGAAACTGAGGGAGAGGAGAAAATCAATAACAGCTACCAGAGCATCTCTAAACAGTTTGGGGAAATTCTAGGATCTCTTGGTGTTACACCTGTGGAGACCATTGGGAAGCCATTTGATCCATTGGTAAGTGTAGCCTAATTCAGGACTTATACATATGTGTATTTACATTATATTTCATGTAGAGCTGTGTTTTTCCCCATTAGAATTATAAAGCTGCTCTCTCTGCATAACTTATCATTTTCATGTGAATACATTATGGTGAGAGTTATATTGGAATATACTCCGTATTAGTTTTGCATTGCATTTTGTTGGGAAAATCTACAATTTTGTTTGCCCATTCTATTCATTCTTTAGTGATACAATTCTAATAGATAAATTTTGGCTCACAAAATCCAATTCACACTCTTCGCAAGGAAACTTCTGATTTGGCATATTTCAAAAAGCCATAGAAAACATGTTCTGGTTTTGTGAAGATATGAATCTGATTTTATTCCAATATTAAATCTTAAATTATTTGAACTAACTTAGACAGATGATAAAATGCACTCTGAACTCTGAAGATGGCTAGTTTATTTGACCTGAAGAAGTAATGCTCACATTGAAACACCTATCAAATGACAAATATTTGCATCATGTACTGTTCAAGATTTCTATGCTAATAACTATGTGGGTTGCTGTAATTCTTGTCAAAGCATCAAATTACTATTCCATACTTGAAAATAGGATTCTTTGATGCTAATGTCTTCTCTGATATATATATGATTCTTTTAATTGCCAGCTCCATGAAGCTATAATGCGTGAAGATTCAATGGAGTTCGATGAAGGCGTCATTATACAAGAATTTCGCAAGGGTTTCCAACTTGGAGATAGACTCTTGCGCCCCTCAATGGTGAAGGTGTCTGCTGGTCCTGGGCCTGCAAAGCCGGAGACATTGGACCCTGCAGAAGAACAAGGGGGTGTTATTGAGACAGCTGAGGAAGGTGGTAGTCAGCCAGAGGATGCTAATGAGACTGGTTAGGAGAGTAACTCTATACAAGTGCCACCTTTATGACCAAAACAAAATCCACTTTTTCTTAAAATTTTGTATGAGTAAACCAAAATCCCTTGTAGCTATAAGTTGAGTTTTTGGTCTGTTTGAAGGGTTGATCTTGATGAGTTTGTGGATGCCTTCTTGAAATCAATTGATATATGTTTCTTTTTTGGAGGTTTCTTTCTTCTGTTTATGATAGTTTCTTCATCTTCTTTTCTCTTCTTATTTGTTTATTTATTTTAAAGTTTGTACTGTGAAAGTGTGAAGGAAGAAATTATACAGAAAAAACAACTGAAACAAATTAACGGTGATGTAATAATTGATAATGATGCCAAACAGAGCAGAGGATCTTTTGATAAAGGTTAGTAAACCAAAAGGTGTTGGACTGGATCCAAACATGTCACTTCTGGTAAAATTTGTCTTGCATAGTTGCATAGGTTTTTTTTCCTTGATAGTAGGTCCAAATTTTACGATTAAATTTTACTTTGTATAAAATTTGGCAATTTATGTCATCACGTAGCATTTAAATTTTACTTTGTATAAAATTTGGCAATTTATGTCATCACGTAGCATTATGGATTAAAACTATAAGGTACGTAATTTATACTCGTAAGATATAGAATTTCATAACACAAGACACATACACATGTATTGATTTATGTACATAATTTGGGTTCACAAGTATATAATTTCACAACACAGTACATAGAAATTCATAACATAAGACACAATTACTAATTTGTTTCAGATATAGATTTCATATTCTTAATGTACAAAATTTCATAACACAATATCGCCTGCTAATTTTAGCTTATGTAATCACTATTAACTATTTAACTTGGTTAAACATTCAATATACGTGTTTGATTAATTAATTTTTTGTAACAACTTAGTGTTTCAAAATGCTAAAATTAGAAAAGTTGTTCAAAGTAACTTTTTTAATAAACTTTTTGAGAAAGTCATTTTACATGCAATCAACTATCAACTAACATATAATTTACCAAACATTTTTCCATAAACATCACTAATCAAACCCACTAATCTTAAAAAAAAAAAACCACTAATCCAATCAGCTAAAAGCTATTTAACAAACACTCCAATGCCTTATTATTATTATTTTTTATATTATTATTATTATTATAATTTTTTTTTCTACTGTCGTAGAAATAATGGTAGTACAAAAGTATACGATCAGAAAAAAAGAAAACGAAAACAAAAGGAAGAGCATCACTGCATCACTCAATACTCAATAGTGAGTTATAGAGACTACAGACTTTTTAATAAATTAAAGAAAAAAAAAGGGCATCGTATTTTAACTCTATAAATACTCCCATGACCCAGTTTGACAGTTTCCCACAGAACTTGGCGGGAACCTCGTTAACCCTTTCCCTCCTTTCTCCCCAACCCACTGCTCTTGAATTATCAGGTCCACTATGAGCAGCGGCAATCCTCGGAAGCGACCACAATCGGCGCCGGCACCGTCGCCGCAGCTGCAGAAGAAACAACAGGCTGCCGTGGAAGAGGAGGATGTCGATGAAGACATCTTCCTCGAAGAAACCTTGCTTCAGTACGACGAGGACTCCCAGGTCCTTCGCGAGCTCGAGGAGCAATCCGCCCTCGCCGAGCGTCTCCGCAAATGGAAGCGGCCTCAGCTTTCGCAAGCTTACCTCTCTCAGTCGCAAAGCGTAGGTGAGTGAAAATTTAAGTCAACTTTAGGAGTGTTATAGTTTCGTTGCTTGGTTCCTTTCTTCTATTTGAAATGCGTCGAGCATTTCCATGTTTGAGCAATTTTTGTTACAATTCATTGATTTTATGGTTTTATACCATTGATTCCTAGGGTTTCGAAAGCTCTGAAAATGATCAATTTGTTAATTTCAGTTTTCATGTCAAAATAAGATTTTTAAAACTTTTTTTTTTTTCATAAAATTATCCATTTAACGTGTGGTGTTTGGTGAGTGAATTATTGTAATAAATTTGCACATTGTATTGTGTTTTAAAATGGCCAGTTTTCTGAAATTGATGTGATTTGTGTCTTTCATAGTATTTCAGCAATTGGAAATTGACTACGTGATTGGGGAGAGCCATAAAGAATTGCTGCCTAATTCTTCTGGTCCTGCTGCCATTATAAGAATATTTGGAGTTACTAAGGAAGGTTTGTGCAACTCTCTGTGTTGCTTACACTCATAAAATGCATACTCATAAGTAAAGAAACAAAATTCAGCTAATTTTGTTGTTTGGGTTGTAATTTGGTAATGTAATAATTTTGTATTCATTCGTGGAGAAAGATACAAACTTCTGTACTCTGTGTTAAGACTTTATCCATCTGGCTGAGAACTCTAAGTCATCAATATAAGATGCATTTCTAAAAGTAATTGTAATAATCTTCAAAATATATTTGTGTTTGAGAAAGTTTAAATATTTGAAAATAGTTATTTCTAAAATTCTAATATTTTGAGTCATCTTATAAGTTGCATATGTTTTCTTAATAGGATTGAGTATTTATATTTTTCTCAAAATAAAAAACAAAAAGAGATCTAAAATCTCTAGATGTCCATGGGGTTTTGTCTGGTAATTGAGTCTAAAAGGAACCTGAATAGAACTGAAGATTTTCTGCATCTAGTGCATGACTCTCTATGTCCTTTCTATCTTTCTAACTTCTAAGGAATATCTCTTGTTGGTGTTGGTCAGGTCACAGTGTTTGTTGTCACGTACATGGATTTGAACCATATTTCTATATCAGTTGCCCTGCAGGAATGGGTCCTGATGACATATCTCGTTTTCATCAAATTCTTGAGGTATGCGCATATATTTTTTTGTCATACATATTTATGTGGTTATACCTTCTTCCAATCATTTTTTCCTCTCTTGGCTTTAATATTTGGTTATATCTTTATGCTATTACTGCAGGATAGAATGAGAGAGGCAAATAGGAACAATAGGGTTCCTAAGTTTGTCCGTCGCATTGAAATAGTCCAGAAGAGAAGTATTATGTATTACCAGCAGCAGGGTTCTCAACCTTTTCTTAAAATTGTAGTGGCATTGCCAACAATGGTTACCACATGCCGTGGTATGCATGATTTTATGGACTTTCCTATTTATTTGTCTCTACTGTAAACCTCTTGTTTGTTTGTTTGTTTGTTTCTTTTTTTTTTTTTTCTGGAACTTAAACATCCCTATGGTGAATGAATAGCTTCTTAACTTGTACTTTCAGAGTCCAAATGGTTATCCATTAAAGTTGCTTGTTCTCAACACTCATTCATTTTAAGTGACCCTAGTACAACCATGGCATAAGTCCTTTTATTTCATTTTATTTTATTTTACTTTTTTTAAACTCTTAGTAAGATGAATCTCTAAGAGGGTGAGAGCTGACTTTTGCACTGTGGCAGCAGAGAAAATGATCATGATGGAGACAAGAATTCCGTGGAATGATGTGCCTCTCTGCCACAAGTGGAAATAGCAAGTTATTGAAATAGCTGTCGTTGGTCATTCATGGCACATCTGGTTCATGGAATGAAAACAAAGGAAATAGGAATATGGTTCCATAAAGGATGGAATAGATAAAGAATGGAAAATAATTGCTATTCCATTGTTTGGTTAATATATAGATAAGAAGGAATAGTATTCCATAGGTTGGTTGGCTCAAGGATTCAATGACAAGGGAGCTCATTACTAAAAATATATATTAGGTCAAATGTTATGCGACTAGTGCAAATTCTTCATAAGAGATTTCCAAATCGTTCTCATCTGTGTTACATTGGTCAGATACTTTGTTATTTATAGCCTTATAGGGTGTAGCCCTAATTAAAAGAAGTGGGTTCAATTAAGTTGGATAATTCATAATTGTTTACACACATCATTGGGTTCACTAAACTTGTGTTGCAATTTATAGTGATCATCAGGTTTTTCCCCTTTATTTTTCCACAATATATAAATATAAAACTTATATTAATTTTAGTTGTCTGCATAACAAATTGGCAGGTATACTTGATAGGGGTATTCAAATTGATGGACTTGGTATGAAGAGTTTTATGACATATGAAAGTAATGTTCTCTTCGCTCTTCGCTTTATGATTGATTGTGGCGTTGTTGGTGGAAATTGGATTGAAGTTCCAGCTGGAAAGTACAAGAAATCATCAAAGAATATCTCCTATTCCCAACTGGAGTTTGATTGCCTGTATCCTCATGCATGAACCTTCATAAAATCCAAATATGTTCCTGCTTTCTTTTGTTGACATTTGGTCATGTTTTTAATTTGTTTTCCTTTATGATTGTTCTTTAGCTATTCTGACTTGATAAGCCATAAGCCTGAAGGAGAATTCTCAAAGATGGCTCCTTTTCGTATATTAAGTTTTGACATTGAATGTGCTGGGCGTAAAGGCCACTTTCCTGAACCTACCCATGATCCTGTTATCCAGGTTAGACATCAACCTGTTTCATTGAAAATTGATGTGTGTTATACACTGCTAGTATTGAGCTTCTTTTTACTGATACAAATTCTCATTTTGATCTAGGTAGCGAACCTAGTTACCTTGCAGGGACAGGATCAACCGTTTGTGCGTAATGTTATGACCCTTAAGTCTTGCTCACCAATAGTTGGGGTTGATGTCATGTCCTTTGAAACTGAACGAGAGGTTTTACTAGCTTGGAGGGTTAGTTTCTCAACTTAGTGCTTCTTGCCCTAGATGGGAGAAACTTTACAACTAAATTAGTTGGATAGAGATGATTCTTCACAGTGGGATGATTCATAATAATTTATTTTCATTGTCTGTTCGGTGAAGAGCAGAGCAGAAGCAGTGGATTTTGCTTTTGTGTGCTTTCCAATTAAACTCAAGCAGTTGGAAAATCTGATCTAGTTTCTACCTGCCTGTGCATCCTGTGATGTGTTAATGTGTTTCTCTTGATTATTTCACAAATTTGTTCCGGTTATAAGGAATTATTAAATGCTGTGGCTTAAAAGTTGATATGCTTTTTGTTGTTGTTGTTGTTGTTGTGATAAGTATTCACAAACATTGCTAACAAGGAATGCTTATTTGTGTACTGTTTTTGTCTCTTTTATTTTTGTTTTTGACTCAAAATTTGCCTGAACTGTAGGACTTTGTACGGGAAGTTGACCCTGATATTTTAATTGGGTATAACATCTGCAACTTTGATTTGCCATATCTCATTCGGGTTAGTGGATAATGTTTTAATTTTCCACCTTGTCAATGTTTCCATTAATTTCAATGTGTTTTTTAAATTATATTTTATATTTTTATTGATCTACTGAGATGCATTATCTGGGTTGTAGAGAGCTGAGGCCTTAGGGATGGTAGAGTTTCCTATTCTTGGACGAGTACGAAACAGCAGGGTCCGTGTGAAAGAAACAACATTTTCTTCAAGGTCCCATTATATTTTCATGCTGATTGTTCACTGTTCAAAAATTTCCTTTGCAATGCCCCACTTTATTTAACTTCTCTGATATTTCGTGCTGTTATGGTTATTTCCTCGTTGACATCTAGCATCTTGATCATACACCACCCAATATATTTTCATACTGATTAAAATGAGTTACTACAATCTCCAATTAGATATTGATCCTGGGATTCAATATTTACTCATATATAATTATATATCTTGTTATAAGTGGCTCACCTTCTTTAAACCTACAGGGCCATTACTTGCATGTAATTGTGATTCACTGAGATCAATCCCGTGCAACTACTGGAGGGGCATAATAGGCTTGGTCTATCATATATAAAGACAGTAAAAATTCCCTGTTGTTATGTGACATTTCAAGCTTTTAGATGAGTTGGAGATACATAATTCAGTGGTACCTATATACAGCAAGACCCACATATAATCCCATATTTAGACCATTATTTTTATTAATCAGTCTTGTGA
>CM008334.1:17850325-17862072 GCA_002525835.2 Ipomoea batatas | reverse complement strand
TGGAGAGTACTGATGATCCAAAATTTCCCCATCATCAAGCCTCTCCTCAATCTTTTCGTTCTTCTGCTCAGATCCCAAATCATACAACTCTCTTCCTCCTTCCAAAAACACCCTACTCTCCAATTCAATTTCCCGAGATTTGTTTTCAAGAAGTGGTGCATCATCACCAAAACTATCACCCCTCTCAACCTCGCAAAGTTTATTAACACCCAAACCCAGCTCCTCAATCGACTGATCCACCGTATCCGTCTCATTGGCTGTGTATCTATCCACAGAATAGCTCTCATCATCCTTCTCAACCACAGTAGCATCTTGCAAAACCCCAATTTTCAGAGGCACTACTATATCATGAACTGTTTTCTCTTCCCTTTCAATCTCAGGTATGTTTGGTTGGCCAAAACTTAATAAAGTGCCAAGGAGAACAGCAGTGCATACAAGAACAGGAGATAGAGACAACAATACAGAAAACACAAAAGGAAATGATCTGTACAGTAATGCCAAAAAACAAAGCAAACCCACTAGGATTGGATGATTGCAAACAATTTTATAACATGCCCTAGTTGAAAAGATCATAACTTTCCTCATTTGAACTCCAATATCTTGCAGTTGAACACCCATTTCTTCTTCTTAACCCTCCTTTCTAGCTTTATCGCAACTTTACTTCCCAAAAATCTGAAAAAAGGGGGTGGGGATAAAAATCAAGAAACAACCTAGTTTATGTTAGATCAAGTCAAACAAGAAAACAGGCAAAAACACCAAGAAATTAATTGAATGACATGATAGATGATCAGCCAGTACCTGGAAAATCTGGAACTGAACAGACAAACTCTCTCACTTATCAAACAAAAAAAAAAAACAAAAAATGGCTTTCCAGTTTCAAGCCAAAGCAGAATAGCAGCTGAGTATGAAGAAAAATTCTTCACCTCTGCAAAGGGTTAAAGCTATGGATATTTCTAAATGTTCTGGTTCAATGCTTTGAGTGTTGAATTGTGTAAAGACTGAAGAGCGAATCAATGAAAGAGAGAGAGGTGAGGGAGGAAAGAAAATAAAAAAGAAAAAGTTGGACCCTTTTCTTTCTTTTTCACCCAGTCCCTTTCCTTTTTGCCACTCTATTCTCTGTGTATCTTCAGAAGGCTATAGCTTGATCGAGTCCATTTCACACCAAGAATGTTTGTGATCCATTAGATTAAAGGCAGCTGACACACAAAAACTGATGCATTATGGTGTCCTTGATGGAATGTGGTGCATTTATTAGTATAGTAATTAATTATCTTCTTATCAGACAGCTTTGTTTACCTGGCTGGACTAGGGAATCTGGGATTCTGGGCCATCTCCAATTCACTTTTCATAAATTACAAAACTTAATCACAACGAATTAGCTTTTTGAATTTAATAAGTGTACTGTGTTATTTCATCCTTTATTTTATTGTTCTACATAGTAAAAAGTTTGTAAAATTACTATCTCGATTATCATCTAAGTTACATTTTAGGTTAAATTGCATTATTTTACATTGTTCAAGACTTAATTGTAATTTTCTTAAATTTGATGACATAATTGCATTTTGTTGTATAATTAGATGATATATTTGACCCTTATTCCTAAACTTAATAGACAAGCATGAAGTATATATGTGTGTAACATTCAAAAAAAAAAGTAATATTGATTTCTCTATATTAATAATCTCTAACTTAATCGATTATGGTGAAGTCGTAGGTGAGTATTAAAATGATAGATTTTTATTACGATATACAATGAATTGGCGACTGCTGAAGTAATTCATATATGGGTAATAATAAAATTACTTTTTATATGAATTTCATGGAATAAACTAAATAGTTTCAATGTTTCATGTCATTAAAAATAAAAGCTTACATGAGTGAAAATAATAATGTCCATTTCATACTTTATAGGCATCGTTGGACATAATTTGTTTTAAAACTTACTACCTATTTTAAAGTATGAATAAGATATTAACTTGTATTTGGTAAAAGCTCGCTAGCTTAAAATAAGCTATAATTTGAGTTTATTCTCAATCACTATAAAACATAGCTTTTGTCTTTTAAGTGTAATGATTGTAGAATTAGATTGTAGACTATAGAATCATATACATATACAGAGACTTTATCATACTAATGATAGTACCTAGTATAAGTATGTATGGTATGCATGTTGTATAGGGTATTATTGATACCAATATTAATAGTACACGATTACACGGTATGTAGGTTTCATTAAATATATATAATGTTATAAGAACATGACTACTTTTGAAAGTGAAAGATAACGGTAAGGATGTGGTTGACAAAATATGCACGCACACACCCATCAACAAATCAATAATTTGTGAAAAATGTTTAAGTTAATTATTATACCAATATAAACTTAAAACCTTATTTATTCATTTTTGGGTTGTACCACGCATAAAAAGACCATCACCATAGTTGAAAATGAGAGAACTAGTAGTAGCATGATAACATGCAAACTAATATAATATATTCATTTAAATGGTCACAATTTAAAATTTTTTTAAAATATCAGCATTTATGTAATTATGATGGTACATTTGGAAACGATTGATTATACATTTACAAATAATTGACAATATATTTAGGATCTATAATAGTACACTCATGTGTGCACTATTAGTTTTTTATTTGTGTATGCATTATCAACTATTTTTAAAAACACCATCATAATTATAGAAATGTCATTACGAATATATATATATATATATATATATATATATTTATTTATTTATTTATTGCATTATATACATATATGTGTGTATGTGGTTGTAAAATTGTAATTAAATTTTAAAAATAATTTTGAAATGGGTTGTGGCATGGTGGGAAAGAATGGGAGGCATGATTACTTTCTTGGATCTGAAGAGCTTAATCCCACCCTTTTGCTTTTTGATGAGTTTTGAGTTTGGTTAATGGCTGGCCTATGGGCATGACAGGACCACACTATTTTCCATCTGCCATTTCCCATTTCGTCCTGCAGGTTAATAAAATATTATTATTCATTTATCTATTTTTTTATTTGAATTTCATTGTCAACACTACAATTTTTATTAGTACATTATTTGTTCATACATACGGTTTCTTCGGCTCTATAGTGAAATACGTCTTTGCTGTTTTGATGATAGGATGTTTTATCTTCTTTTTATTTTATTTTGTTATACAATTTGAATACGTGATTTCGGTGTTGTTTTTTTTTTTTTTTTTGTTTTTTTTTTGAAAGTAAAACCAAAATGCTTATATTAAAACATCAACCAACTGTGAAATACAAGAGGGCGGGCAAAAGTCTCAAACCCCAATGACAGAAGGAGAATTCGTTGCCCGTGCAAGCACGTGAGCTACAAGATTCGCTGACCTCTTGACATGGCGAACAATAACGTTCCCAATGTCAGTAGCAAGTTTATAGCTTTATATTCTATTGGGATACGTGATTTCGGTGTTAATTCTATTGGGATTGCATGTTTACGGCTTTATATGAAAGTGTAAAATAATTATAAATAAATCATGAAGGATGAGGCACATAAATTTTAACCGAAAAAACAATGAAAATTTAACACTTTTTTTACTAAATATGTGTCACATTTTGTTTACAAAGTATATAGAAATATGTATTTGTTGTTAGTTGAGAGAATACAGAATAGACCAATGTTTAAATCTCGATAGTAATAATGTGGGAGATTATATTAAAAGTAGACGGATCCCTTGTACGCATTGACATTTGGTCATATCTGCTGAGCGATTGAATCAGCGTAATTTATATTTTTCTAAATGTCTATCGGATCGGAGTGTGTATGTAATGCCCTAGGGTTGGGTCAACCTTGGGAGAAGAAATATGTTTTGGTTGTGGCTAAGAGGAAAATGGAGAGAAATGTTGTTTAAAGTGAGACTCCCCTCCTAATTAATACTCCGTAATATAAAATGGCACTCCTCTTGCAACTTTTTCCTACCTTCCTAAGTTGTAAATTTTCCCTATTCAAATTTCAAAGTTTTGACTTGACCATTTTTTAGTGGGATATTGCCCCATCATAGTGACATAGTCCCATTATTTTTTTATCAATTCAAAAGTTTTAAGTTGTAAATATTTGTCGGCGAAAGAAAGTAAAAAATTATTGCATAGAGTAAAATAATATAGTAGTATACGCTCTTGATGTACGTTATTAATAGCAAAGTATAGATTTAAGCCTATAAATAATATAACATTAGTGGCTTAAGTGCATTGTCGGTGTTTATATTTGACAATTAATTAATTAAAATAATGTTTGCCCACAAATCAGTTGGAGACTTGCAGTTAAGTATGAGACGTGGATCACCTATACTAATGTATGAAACACTAAAGTTGATAGCTCACATGCGCAAATTAATGTGTTAAGACCATCAGTGGTGTTTTGACTGTTTTCACAAATTAAGATTGTGCAGTTTTTTTTTTTTTTTTTAAGTCCCGTAAATTACACAGAAGAATATGAATGATACCTTAAGAATATGAATGATACTTAATTTTGTTCTCATAGTAGTATACCTGATGGATATATTAGGAACAGACCAAGTCGACCCGAGGGAGCAAGACAAGGGTTACGAGAAGGTCCGGGACCCGGGGTGGAGCCCCGTGCTTGACTCGGGCTAATTCATTTAGCATCTCGGCCCAAGGCTTCGGCTAAGAGGCCTCAGCCCAGAGCCTCGGCTAGGAGGTCTCGGCCACGGGCGTGGTCGCGGCGCGGGCGCGGTCAAATCGGATCTATAACCGTTCCCCCATCTCAGGGGGACGGTTAGGGGTTTTGCAGGGTATAAGTAGGCGTGTTATTGTCTCATTAAGACATGTTCTATATTATTGGTCCTAAACTACACTTGTAATAGCATTACATCGTCTTGTAATAGCCTATTCATTACGTTCTAATACAATACTTGGTCCCCTTGACCTTGTCACACCCATTGTGTCTACTATTTCCTATTAGTTCGTATTATCATTCATTTCACGGGTTTATTAGTCCGGACCCCCGGGTTAATTAAATCCATCAATACCTTAAGTATATACAAATATATCCATGTATGAAAGTTGTCACATTTATTGAACTATTATTTACCATAATAGTTATTAGATTTTTTATAATAAGAGCATCTTTATCATCAGTGGTGCTCCTACATGGAGGGGAGAGAAATGAATTTTTTTTTTGAATACTATTGACTCTATTACAATATAATATATGTTCATACATACTTTCTCAACATACTGAAGCACAAAGAGCCAACGCTCCCACTGGGGATCGAACTTGTGACCTCTCACTTGAGAGAGAAATGAAGACATAGAAGGAATTGGTACAACTTCAAATGAAGGGTTATTGGTACAGTAAATGCATTTTGCGGATCCCAAAGACAGGCGCGCCATGCGTGCGTGGCTGCAACCAGTGCGCCCAACGGGCGCGCCTTGTTGTTTTTTTCGGTTTTTTTTTTGGTTTATTTCCCCTTCTATTTTCTCTTTCATAATCGCACTTACAAAAGCTCATCAAAAATCCAAAAAAAAAAAAAAAAACTCAACTATTATTGATGCTCTAATACTTTATGAGGTCATTTGGGAGGATAGTTGTAAAAGTAGTGTTTTGTTTTCATTAGTAGTATGGATTATTATTATTATTAAATACAAGATCATTTTGATCATTTTCATATAAAGTGGATTAACTCGCTATATTTTAAATTTTAAATTTTTGAATAAAATTCATAATTAAAGACTAAAATGTCATTGTATTTTATGAAATTTTAATGATTTTGTTGATGGAAGACTAAAGCTGATCATTTTACAATAATATTAAGACCAAAGAAAGATGATTTGAAAAAGAAAAAGACTAAAAGTAAAATCACAACTATGAATCTATAACTAAAAATAGAATTAACTAAAAAAAACTGAAATATGAAATCTTTGATGGGTCGGGTCCCAGTGTCCCACGGGCCATATCTAGGCCCTTCGTTTCATTTCCAAAAACCCACCATACTCACCTGTCCAACTGCTTTCCGTCCATTTCAATCCTCTCTCTCTCTCTTCATCCCATGGCCTCCACTGTCCTCAGGACGGCCTCCGCCTTGAGGGCGCCGCCATCAGCTTCCCTCACCGCCACCGCTAACTCTTCCTCCTCACGCCACAACTTATCCTGCGTCGTTTCCTTTCCCAGACGGAGACGGGCTTCGTCACGCCTCCCTGCACGCTGTCGCGTCCACCACCACTGTCCTGGACCCGCAATTCGACTGCCTGTGACTCGCTCGTCGGAGAAATTCTTGCTCTTTGCTTCAGATGGAGACGTTGCGGAGACTGCTCAGAGTGAACCTCAGGAACAGGACCAAGTTCAAGACTCTGAGGTAGAGGTAATATACATCTCCTTACACTTGGAAAAATGCGAAAAGTCTGAATTAACTTCATTGTATAATGTGAACAAGCAGTCAAGCTTTGTTTTCTTGTTCCTATACTTAAATTAGTACAATATATACGTATAGCTTACTAGTAAGTACCGAGTTATTTGTTCAGCATTATGATTGAGGTTGTGAAAATTCGAGTTTTCATCATATACCAGAAGTATTACATGGATAATGAAGAAAAAAAGGCCAGTGTGGTATCTTAGATGTGGCTAGTATTTGTAGTTTAAAAAATGGAGATGGTTAAATGGAGAGTTAACCTCATATGGATCCTCTGAGTAAATGATTTTGACACTTTTAGTCCTAAACTTTCAAATTGACCACGTGGTCCTTTGACTTTCAGATTCCGTGACCATCCATGGACCTTCAACTTTCAAAATTTAACCAGCCTTCCTTCTCTGGAAGGACCAAGTTGGTTAACTTGGACCACGGATTGTAACAATTTTTGAAAGTCGAAGGACCAAGGGTGGTCAATTTGAAAGTTTAGGGCTAAATGTGGCAAAACCAGTATACTCGGATGACCCAGATGGTATTAACTCAAGATTAATAGGTATGCCTGTCATGTTTTGTTTCCTTGTTGAGTAGTTCAGCTTTTCCTTTTTTCCTACTATACTTCTTTATCTTAATACTCCAGTATTGACTATTGACTATACTGTTTGTCTACATAATTGGACAGGACAATCAAGATGGTGCTCCTGGAAGTGATGACATTTCAAATGAGGCTGATACTACAACTTCAGAGGAAACTGCTTCAATTGTTATCATGGCTTTGAAGTCATATAGAGATGCTTTGGATACTAATGACGAGTCTAAAATTGCAGAATTAGAAGCTTTTCTCAGGTCTATAGAGGATGAGAAAGTCAATCTTGAGAGAAAACTGCTGATATTAACCGAAGAGCTCTCATATGAGAAGGATCGAGTTCTTAGAATTAGTGCTGATTTTGACAATTTCCGGAAGAGAACTGATAGGGAACGACTTTCTTTGGTTACAAATGCGCAAGGGGAAGTTGTTGAGAAACTTTTACCGGTGTTGGATAACTTTGATAGAGCGAAAACCCAGATCAAGGTGGAAACTGAGGGAGAGGAGAAAATCAATAACAGCTACCAGAGTATCTCTAAACAGTTTGTGGAAATTCTAGGATCTCTTGGTGTTACACCTGTGGAGACCATTGGGAAGCCATTTGATCCATTGGTAAGTTTATCCTAATTCAGGACTTATACATATATGTATATATGTATTTAAATTATATTTCACGTACAGCTGTGCTTTTCCCCATTAGAATTATAAAGCTGCCCTCTCTGCATAACTTATCATTTTCATGTGAATACATTATGGTGGGAGTTATATTGGAATATATTAGTTTTGCATTGCGTTATGTTGGGAAAATCTACAATCTGTTTTGTTTGCCCATTCTATTCATTCTTTAGTGATACAATTCTAATAGATAAAATTTGGCTCGCAAAATCCAATTCACTCAACGCAGGGAAACTTCTGATTTGGCATATTTCAAAAAGCCATATACAACATGTTCTGGTTTTGTGAAGATATGAATATGATTTTATTCTAAAATTAAATCTTAAATTATTTTAACTAACTCAGACAGATGATAAAATGCACTCTGAACTCCAAAGATGGTTAGTTTATTTTCTGATGTGAAGAAGTAAATAGTAATACTCACATTGAAACACCTATCAAATGACAAATATTTGCATCATGTACTGTTCAAGATTTCTATGCTAATAACTATGTGGGTTGCTGTAATTCTTGTCAAAGCATCAAATTACTATTCCATACTTGAAAATAGGATTCTTTGATGCTAATGTCTTCTCTGATATATATATGATTCTTTTAATTGCCAGCTCCATGAAGCTATAATGCGTGAAGATTCAATGGAGTTCGATGAAGGCGTCATTGTACAAGAATTTCGCAAGGGTTTCCAACTTGGAGATAGACTCTTGCGCCCCTCAATGGTGAAGGTGTCTGCTGGTCCTGGGCCTGCAAAGCCGGAGATATTGGACCCTGCAGAAGAACAGGGTGCTGTTATTGAGACAGCTGAGGAAGGTGGTAGTCAGCCAGAGGATGCTAATGAGACTGGTTAGGAGAGTAAACTCTATACAAGTGCCACCTTTATGACCAAAACAAAATCCACTTTTTCTTAAAATTTTGTATGAGTAAACCAAAATCCCTTGTAGCTATAAGTTGAGTTTTTGGTCTGTTTGAAGGGTTGATCTTGATGAGTTTGTGGATGCATTCTTGAAATCCAATTGATATATGTTTCTTTTTTGGAGGTTTCTTTCTTCTGTTTATGATAGTTTCTTCATCTTCTTTTCTCTTCTTATTTGTTTATTTATTTTAAAGTTTGTACTGTGAAGGAAGAAATGATGCAGAAAAAACAACTGAAACAAATTAAGGGTGATGTAATAACTGATAATGATGCCAAACAGGGCTGAGGTTCTTTTGATAAAGGTTAGTAAACCAAAAGGTCTTGGACTGGATCCAAACATGTCACTTCTGGTAAAATTTGTCTTGCATAGTTGCATAGATTTTTTTTTCCTTGATAGTAGATTAGTAGGTCCAAATTTTACGATTAAATATTACTTTGTATAAAATTTGACAATTTATATCATGGACCAGTGTTCACGTAGCATTATGTATCCTGGATTGAAATTATAAGGTACGTAATTTATACTTGTAAGATATAGAATTTCATAACACAAGACACATACACATGTATTGATTTAGGTATATAATTTGTGTTCATAAGTATATAATTTCACAACACAGTACATAGAAATTCATAACATAAGACACAATTACTAATTTGTTTCAGATATAGAATTCATATTCTTAATGTACAAAATTTCATAACAATATCGCATGCTAATTTTAACTTATTTAATCACTATTAACTGTTTGACTTGGTTAAACATTCAATATAAGTGTTTGATTAATTAATTTTTTGTAACAACTTAGTGTTTCAAAATGCTAAAATTAAAAAAGTTGTTCAAAGTAACTTTTTTGATAAACTTTTTGAAAAAGTTATTTTACATGTAATCAACTATCAGCTAACATATAATTTACCAAACATTTTTCCATAAACATTACTAATCAAACCCACTAATCCAATCAGCTAAAAGCTATTTAACAAACACTCAAATGTCTTATTATTATTATTATTTTTTTTTCTACTGTCATAGAAATAATGGTAGTACAAAAGTATACGATCAGAAAAAAAGAAACGAAAACAAAAGGAAGAGCATCACTGCATCACTCAATACTCAATAGTGAGTTAGTGACTACAGACTTTTTAATAAATTAAAGAATGGCATGTAGTGGTTTTTCTGTACCGAAAGTTACGAGATCGAGCCTCAGTGAAGGCAATACTAACTCTTTGTGTTTCAACATGTTGAGAAAGTATGTATGAACAGATACTACAATGTAATAGGGTTAGTTCTATTCAAAAAAAAAAAAAAAATTAAAGAAAAAAAAGGGCATCGTATTTTAACCCTATAAATACTCCCATGACCCAGTTTGACAGTTTCCCACAGAACTTGGCGGGAACCTCGTTAACCCTTTCCCTCCTTTCTCCCCAACCCACTCCTCTTGAATTATCAGGTCCACTATGAGCAGCGGCAATCCTCGGAAGCGACCACAGTCGGCGCCGGCACCGTCGCCGCAGCTGCAGAAGAAACAACAGGCTGCCGTGGAAGAGGAGGACGTCGATGAAGACATCTTCCTCGAAGAAACCTTGCTTCAGTACGACGAGGACTCACAGGTCCTTCGCGAGCTCGAGGAGCAATCCGCCCTCGCCGAGCGTCTCCGCAAATGGAAGCGGCCTCAGCTTTCGCAAGCTTACCTCTCTCAGTCGCAAAGCGTAGGTGAGTGAAAATTTAAGTCAACTTTAGGAGCGTTATAGTTTCGTTGCTTGGTTCCTTTCTAATATTTGAAATGCGTCGAGCATTTCCATATTTGAGCAATTTTTGTTACAATTCATTGATTTTATGGTTTTATACCATTGATTCCTAGGGTTTCGAAAGCTCTGAAAATGATCAATTTGTTAATTTCAGTTTTAATGTCAAAATAAGATTTTTAAAACTTTTTTTTTTTCATAAAATTATCCATTTAACGTGTGGTGTTTGGTGAGTGAATTATTGTAATAAATCTGCACATTGTATTGTGTTTTAAAATGGCCAGTTTTCTGATATTGATGTGATTTGTGTCTTTCATAGTATTTCAGCAATTGGAAATTGACTACGTGATTGGGGAGAGCCATAAAGAATTGCTGCCTAATTCTTCTGGTCCTGCTGCCATTATAAGAATATTTGGAGTTACTAAGGAAGGTTTGTGCAACTCTCTGTGTTGCTTACACTCATAAAATGCATACTCATAAGTAAAGAAACAAAATGCAGCTAATTTTGTTGTTTGGGTTGTAATTTGTTAAGACTTTATCCATCTGGCTGAGAACTCTAAGTCATCAATATAAGATGCATTTCTAAAAGTAATTGTAATAATCTTCAAAATATATTTGTGTTTGAGAAAGTTTAAATATTTGAAAATAGTTATTTCTAAATTTCTAATATTTTGAGTCATCTTATAAGTTGCATATGTTTTCTTAATAGGATTGAGTATTTATATTTTTCTCAAAATAAAAAACAAAAAGAGATCTAAAATCTCTAGATGTCCATGGGGTTTTGTCTGGTAATTGAGTCTAAAAGGAACCTGAATAGAACTGAAGATTTTCTGCATCTAGTGCATGACTCTCTATGTCCTTTCTATCTTTCTAACTTCTAAGGAATATCTCTTGTTGGTGTTGGTCAGGTCACAGTGTTTGTTGTCACGTACATGGATTTGAACCATATTTCTATATCAGTTGCCCTGCAGGAATGGGTCCTGATGACATATCTCGTTTTCATCAAATTCTTGAGGTATGCGCATATATATTTTTGTCATACATATTTATGTGGTTATACCTTCTTCCAATAATTTTTTCCTCTGTTGGCTTTAATATTTGGTTATATCTTTATGCTATTACTGCAGGATAGAATGAGAGAGGCAAATAGGAACAATAGGGTTCCTAAGTTTGTCCGTCGCATTGAAATAGTCCAGAAGAGAAGTATTATGTATTACCAGCAGCAGGGTTCTCAACCTTTTCTTAAAATTGTAGTGGCATTGCCAACAATGGTTACCACATGCCGTGGTATGCATGATTTTATGGACTTTCCTATTTATTTGTCTCTACTGTAAACCTCTTGTTTTTTTTTTCTTTCTGGAACTTAAACATCCCTATGGTGAATGAATAGCTTCTTAACTTGTACTTTCAGAGTCCAAA
>CM008334.1:17838185-17848922 GCA_002525835.2 Ipomoea batatas | reverse complement strand
GGATTTTGCTTTTGTGTGCTTTCCAATTAAACTCAAGCAGTTGGAAAATCTGATCTAGTTTCTACCTGCCTGTGCATCCTGTGATGTGTTAATGTGTCTCTCTTGATTATTTCACAAATTTGTTCCGGTTATAAGGAATTATTAAATGCTGTGGCTTAAAAGTTGATATGCTTTTTGTTGTTGTTGTTGTTGTTGTGATAAGTATTCACAAACATTGCTAACAAGGAATGCTTATTTGTGTACTGTTTTTGTCTCTTTTATTTTTGTTTTTGACTCAAAATTTGCCTGAACTGTAGGACTTTGTACGGGAAGTTGACCCTGATATTTTAATTGGGTATAACATCTGCAACTTTGATTTGCCATATCTCATTCGGGTTAGTGGATAATGTTTTAATTTTCCACCTTGTCAATGTTTCCATTAATTTCAATGTGTTTTTTAAATTATATTTTATATTTTTATTGATCTACTGAGATGCATTATCTGGGTTGTAGAGAGCTGAGGCCTTAGGGATGGTAGAGTTTCCTATTCTTGGACGAGTACGAAACAGCAGGGTCCGTGTGAAAGAAACAACATTTTCTTCAAGGTCCCATTATATTTTCATGCTGATTGTTCACTGTTCAAAAATTTCCTTTGCAATGCCCCACTTTATTTAACTTCTCTGATATTTCGTGCTGTTATGGTTATTTCCTCGTTGACATCTAGCATCTTGATCATACACCACCCAATATATTTTCATACTGATTAAAATGAGTTACTACAATCTCCAATTAGATATTGATCCTGGGATTCAATATTTACTCATATATAATTATATATCTTGTTATAAGTGGCTCACCTTCTTTAAACCTACAGGGCCATTACTTTCATGTAATTGTGATTCACTGAGATCAATCCCGTATTCCCGTGCAACTACTGGAGGGGCATAATAGGCTTGGTCTATCATATATAAAGACAGTAAAAATTCCCTGTTGTTATGTGACATTTCAAGCTTTTAGATGAGTTGGAGATACATAATTCAGTGGTACCTATATACAGCAAGACCCACATATAATCCCATATTTAGACCATTATTTTTATTAATCAGTCTTGTGACATTCTTACATCTATATGACCTTGTGAATGGTAGAGGTCTTTTTGTTACCATTTCTATACTTATGACATTTTTATATGAATGTAGAGGTCTGTTTGTTACTATTTCTGTACTTGAAATGCTCTGAATGCAACGTGTAGCCTTAACACCTCCTCAGTTTGTAAATCCCAAATGGTATTCCTGCATGGATATTTTTGATACTCCGTATTTTTTTTAAGCTGATGAATATGATGTCATGTATTTTTCTCAGAGATTTTGACTGTGAAGCTTGCTAACTAGACTGATTCATGAGCATACTATTTCAGGCAACTCGGAACAAGGGAAAGTAAAGAAATTACTTTGGAAGGGAGGGTTCAATTTGATTTACTTCAGGTTTACACACACAAATTCATTGGAAGAGTTTCTGATTCATAGTTTTCCCTGGTTTATAATAGCATATATATCTGAGTGACATATTTTGCTTCCCTTGCAGGTTGTACAGAGGGATTATAAATTGAGCTCTTATTCACTTAATTCTGTCTCAGCACATTTTCTTAATGAACAGGCAAGGCTTGTGCTTTTTGCCTTTTTACTAATTGTCCTTTTCACAATTTTGGATGTGGATTTGATCGAGAGTTCTAGAAAGTAACTACCATTCTGACCATAATTGGGGCAGCGATAATAAAACTATCTGACATGAATTTTGCTTCATTTTCGTCCAATTTGCCTGTTCCTCGCTTTATATATTTTTGATATATTCTAGAGGTTTTATATTTGTATATTTTGGTTTTGGGAGGGCTATTTTCCTTATATTGCTCCCTTGCTGTTTACTCTTGTGCCATTAACAATTCAAAAATTGACACAGTTGAACTTCTACTTCTGCTCCAACTGCTTTAGCTTGCAACAGTTTCAGTTTAATATTCTTATACTCCTTAGGTTTATTTATCACTGACATCTCTCAAAAATCTTCTTCCTGTTGGCTTCATTTGTGATCTAAAGCTATTATTTTGCTTGCAGAAAGAGGATGTACATCATTCTATAATATCTGATCTTCAAAATGGTAACTCAGAAACAAGGAGGCGACTTGCCGTATATTGTTTAAAGGTAAGTATGATCTGTAAATTCAGTTGTACTTTTACTCTTTAATGAGTTTTGCAGGGTAAGGTTTAGTTTTCCTTTGAAGTTTTAAGTTACTTTGATCTGAGATGTTGATGAGCTTAATCTACTTATCAACATGCAGTGTGTGTATACTGGCTTTAAAATGACTTGTAGGCGTTTTACTTATCAACAGGTCAAACTATTCTATTTAGGGAAAACCTAATCATTCCAAATACAAGTCACCTTTCTTTTTAATATTAACTAGAGTTTTGCCCAAATAGGGTTCCAATTTTTTTTTTTTAAATTGATTACGTCTGATTAATTCTTGTAGAGGTTAATAATTACAAATAATTACTAATTAGAAATTGATAATTATAAAGAATAATCAACAAATTGTAAAAAAAAAATCCTAATTATCTATATAATTACAAAATAAACTATAAATGCAAGTAATGTGAATAAGTTATTGTAAAAGACAAATAAAATGGATCTAATAGAGTAATAGTAAATGTATTTTGGAGTATATGAACATTTTATTGAAGTTCGTTAATCAAATATAAATAGTTGGACCTACTTAGCCATTATAATATAATATCATTAATGATTTAGGGAACTGATTTAATAAGATATTATAGAATACTATTAAGTATTAATACATAAAGACAATTGAAATGGATCTAATAATAAATTACAAATCAATTAACTATAAAAATACTGACATAAAAACAAAATAAATTATAAATGTAAGTAATATGAACAATTTACAATAAAAGACAATTAAATTGGACTTAATAGCAATAAATTACAAATCAATTTTCTTGTAAGTAATTCTACTTTATTAGTAAAGAAGTAGATACACTTTGCCTTGTTATAAAAGGTTGTGCCACATAGGCTTATGGTAGTGCAATGATTTACCTTATACTCAAGTCCAGTATTACCGACTAATTATGGGAATCTATTCATAAAAACATCTCTAATGATTGCATAAATCTGTTTCCTCCTGATTAATGGAAAAAAAAAATCCATTTTGATCTCCTTTGTACTTGAAGCCTTGAATAGTATACATGTGAACATAAATTGTTAAGTTTGGTCATTTGGGATTATTCTCTAGTAAAAATGCTTGTGCTCCAATTCTTCATCTTGAAATTAGAGAACCTTACACAATTGCTATACCTACACAGCAGTTTGTGAGCCTCAATGAACATTATTGATAATTGTGATGGCATTTACTTTAAAGGTAGTGAGCATTATATTGATGAACATTTACTTCAAGAGCGATGGTTTGTCAATGCCTCATTCATTCGCAGGATGCTTATCTCCCTCAGCGGCTTTTGGATAAATTAATGTTCATTTACAACTATGTGGAAATGGCTAGAGTCACAGGCGTTCCTATTTCATTCCTCCTGTCTCGGGGGCAGAGCATTAAGGTTATTTTTTTATGAACTCACTTTTCCTAGTATTCTTTTGTGGTGAAAGATCAAAGATGTGGCTGTGCTGGAGATTTGAATTGTAAACGACTATTTTCAGGTGCTTTCTCAACTTTTAAGGAAGGCAAAAGAAAAAAATCTTGTCATCCCAAATGTCAAACAAGCTGGATCTGAGCAAGGAACATATGAGGGTGCAACGGTAATTATATATATGTTGTTTAATCCACAAACCTGACCCTCAACATTGATCTAGTTGTGTAAAGCTTTAGATACACGTATCACTAGACTTCTTGAATGTGAAACATAGCCCCAATAAAAAAGAATGTTCCTCTAACATTGTATACCTTTTTATGTTGGCGAATTTTTATAACAGTGATTTCTATTTTTATGTCACAGGTTTTGGAGCCCCGTGCTGGGTTCTATGAGAAACCCATTGCTACTCTGGATTTTGCATCTCTATATCCATCAATCATGATGGCATATAATTTGTGTTACTGCACACTGGTAAAATATTTTTCTCTGGGCTGTAGTTCCCCTCCTTGCTTTACCCAATATTTAGGGTCTATTGAGAGTACTTGGAAAAATTCTCTAGTTTTCAAGAAAAATGAAAAACAGAGTTTTCTTTCCAAAATCAACAAAGGAATTTGAAATCAGTTCCCAAATACAAAAACATACATTATTTTACTTATCATCATCACCATTATCATTACTTATGAACTTTCAACCCCCTATCTACGTACCCTCACCCACCACCTCCACCTTCATTACCATCATTGCTTCCTTCCATCCACCACTACCTGGATATTTTCCCTACCACCCACCTACTGATGTACCTCCACTCCTAGCTTCCTACACCCCACCACTCGATACAATTATCACTTACAGCTGTTATTCGTATTTTTATATGAAGAAACAATTGGATTTCAAATGGCTTTGTATTTTATAAATTGGAAACATAAAAAATTTTGGAAAATTAGAAATGAAGAACTGAAAACATTCTCTAACTAAATAGTTCCTTGCCATTATGAATGCCAAAATAATTATTGTGTGATAGTAAAATTAAATGTTCTTCACAAGATTGAAGATTTTAAGTCGGCCATTACTTTAATAATTTCATCAATACAATAAGTTGGTCAGACTTTTTATCTAAACAGTGCCTAGCAAATTGCTCCATATGATGGCTGGGCTATAAGCATTAATGTACAATGGAATGATTCTAGGTGTTTGAAGCTTAATTATTTTCCTTTTCCCTATAATCTCTGTCTAGGTAACTCCTGATGATGTCCGCAAACTCAACCTCCCCCCGGAGTGTGTAAACAAGACTCCATCTGGTGAAACATTTGTCAAGTCAAATTTACAGAAGGTTAACTTTGAATCCAAAATTTTCTTTTTATTTTGTTCTTGAGGACTTATAAAATCATTGTTTCTTTTATGTTTATAATTCTATTGCCATTCATAAGGAAGCTACTATTATCTGAGCAAAATTACTTAAGTTCTCTTATTCAGGGAATACTCCCGGAAATTCTTGAAGAACTACTGGCAGCTCGTAAAAGGGCCAAAGCGGATTTAAAGGTGTTAACTATCTTTGTGGCTTATTTTACTCCCTGTATTATTTGTCTGCAGGAGTTCCATGTATGGTTTTATGCAAATCCCAATTTTGTTATTTTTTGTATTGCCCTTGGAATCTAACTTAACTCCATCATTACTGTCCAAACAGCTACTTCTTAATCTCTTATGGAACTTCACTGGTTAGCATTGAATAGCATATGTACATAGGACCAGGTCTAATATTAAATTTTGATGGAGGCTCAAAATTTCTGCATATGCTGGGTTATTGGATTTACAGCTTTGAAATCTTCTAATGATAATAGTTTGTAATCAGAGTAAATGAAATAATCATTGGAGTTTTGTTCAATCAGAAATGGTAGATTCTGCTACTTGCTATGAAAATAGGTAAAGGGAGACAGCTTAAGAAAAAATGAGCTGTCTTCTATTGTTATGGCAGGCATGTTTGCTTTTTGCACAGCAACAGAATATGTATAATGATGTATATTTGCTAATGCTTTTCTTGTCTCTATAGCTCTCAAATTATAATTATAATTTTTATAGTTAAACAGTATAAGTTTTTAAAAAGTGACCTTAAGTTTCATATACTTATATATAGTTTTTTAAAAAGGAAAAAGTGGTACTATATTGTTCATTGGATGCAATAAGACTTTTAGCCTGTTCAAACTCGCATCTTTCCCCATGAAGGTAACCAATATAGTTTGATTTCAGGAAGCGAAGGATCCTCTTGAGAAAGCTGTTTTAGATGGACGTCAACTGGCTTTGAAGGTAAACCTACTAAACCATGTCAATTTTAGTTATTTATATCAGCTAGTACTATTTATTTTCCTTTGTCTGGCTCATCAATTATTAATCTGACTTCTGATATTCAAACTAGTGGCACATAGTTTGATCCATCTGATGTCTTCTGGTTTCAGATTAGTGCAAATTCTGTATATGGGTTTACGGGAGCTACCGTTGGTCAATTACCATGTCTGGAAATATCTTCAAGTGTTACGAGCTATGGTACTATATTTTTAATAGTCTTTTCCATTGGGATTTGCACAATATTCCTATAAAACAATTGAAAAATGTTTTCTGTTAGTTTGCTTGATCTTACAAATCTTCCCTTTTTTCCAAAAGGGCGGCAGATGATTGAACACACTAAGAAACTTGTTGAAGACAAGTTTAAGGTACTTGGGGGCTACCAACACAATGCTGAGGTATATTATTATCAATATCTTATCTGATTCAAAGGCAACGCCTAATCCTGCCAAGCCTACTGGTTACAAAACTTTTTATAGGTATTATCAATATTCAATAATATAAGAACTGGAAGCAGTCCACTGAATTGCATTTGAACCTTGCTTGTCAATTTTCTGTTGCATCAGAGGATAGGCCTCATAAGACTTGAAACAATTCGACTGGATACTTTAGGATGTTGTTTAGTTCATCCTGTCTTGTAAAAAATTTATCCCGTCAGATGTATCATACATGCTGGGCATATTTGAATGTCTGCACTATGCATACTGTAGGGAACCATATATGCAAACACAAAGCATTATGCATGTGTAAATTATGCAGAAAGATGAAAATTCAATTTTACGTGTGCACCCTATTATGTTCCTCTTTGAACCACGGATTGGCCAACTAATGTTATACTTAAATTGATCAGCTTAGGTTCAAATGCAATTCANTATATATATATATAGCCTAGTTTCCCCTAATGATAAAACTAGTTTATGAACTCAATTTGTCAATATTAGTAACAAGCCAATTTTTTATATGCTTACCCTTAAATTTAACGCGTGGACCATGGTCCAAAAATAGCGCTGTTTCTTTAAGTAAAAAATTTCTTTAAGTAAAAAAAAAAACGACTGCTGCTACATTTTAACGGAGCCGTATTTATGGTGTGTTAATTACAAAATAAAACTACAGTATATCTAAAATGAAATTGTCTCACATATTATTTTTATATTATCCAGAATTTTAAATTCCAATAATATATATATATATTTTTAAATTTTCTTTGTCCGTTCACAAATTGGCACGCCCAGTAAGACCGCGCTATGCCTCTCATCTCTTTAATTTGCTAAGTCGTCTACGACCAAGTTTGTTCAAATGGGTTTAAACAAGCCAATTAAGCAAGTTAATGTTGGTGTCTCCAAGTCTAGAGCGGTTATTGGCAATACTTCTTGCAAACCTGCCACTAATCCACTGACAAGGACTAAAGCTAGAATTCAAACTCTGATCTTCAAACCCCTTTAAGGGACAACCCAAGTTCACAAACTCGTAGAACTAACAACTACTGATGCTATGAATATCGTTCACCAAGTGTTGCATGATTCCATTAAGGTTGATGACAATAGAAATTGATTAGTGATGAAGTTGAAGATTTTGAGTCTAAATTTGTTTCACTTTCTATGGACAGATACTACATGTAACATTGTCAATAGTATTCAAAAAAAAAAAAAGAATGTGATAAGAATTGAAACTTAAATAGTGACAATAAAATGACGAATAATATCAAATTCAAATAATAATAATCAATAGCAACTAGTGTTCAACCCAATGCATAATATCAATTTAGGGTGTGTTTGGAAACCCGGAAAATGATTTCTGGAAATCATTTTCCGGGTTTTTGGTGTTTGGGAAGGCTATGGAAAACATGGTCAAAGGAAAACAACCCAATGGTCAATGGAAAATGAGGGTCATTTGGAGAAAAATGACTTCCCCTTTTTTTTTGGGGAAGTCATTTTCCAAGTCCTCTCCTGGGCATTTCTTTCCTCTTCTCCTCTTCTCTTGCTTTTGGCTTCCAACACTCATTTTTTCTTCTCTTGCCATTATCATCTTCCTATCATCAAACCTTTTCTTCCTTTTTTTTCTTTTTTTGGTTGATTTATTTTCTTTTTTTTGTTGATTTTTGCGGAAACCAGCCGTGACTTCTTTCTCTTTTTTTTTTTTATTATTCTTTTTGGTTAATTTGTGTTGATTTCTTGTTTGTTAATTTGTTGTAATTTTTTTCTCTTTAAAAAAAATTATTTTGTTTCTTAAAAATAAAAAAAAAATTGTTTTTCATTTTCTGGAAAATGAACCAAACACACAAAGACAGTTTTCCAGAATTCATCCAAACACGGAAAATGAAGCTATTTTCCGGAAAATGACTCATTTTCCAGAAATCATTTTCCAAAAGTCATTTTCCTGCTTTCCAAACACACCCTTAATTGTAATTAACAAGACAGATCATTGATTTTCAAGACAATTATTTTACTCTTTACTAAATTTTTTTGGGTTATTAACAAGTTCTAACAACATATCTTTCCCTACTTTGACTCTTTGATTACTTCCCTAGCTAATAAACAATCCTAAACAAGCTCTTAGGATTTAATTTACTATATATATCAGCATTATAAGAATTAGAAAGACTACCAATAATTCTAGCCAACAAACTCACAAGCTCACTCATTTAAGCTAGACTATATATCCCCATAACACAAATTGAAAATCCATATATATGTGCTATTTGCTACCAATTTTAGAACCCTTACACTATTACAGATTCAAAGTTCTAAATAGCAATTTAATACTTTGACAATTGTACAAAGGACCTTTTTGCAACCATCAACAAAGTAATAATTCAAATATGCATAACAGAAGATATACAGATAATAAAAAGTAAAGATAAATTAAGCTAAATAAATTTCACTGGTTTGAAGAATAAAATGTCAATAAGCCTTGAATTGAAAAATTAGAATAATTCAGCAAGGAGTGTTTACAGAGAAAAAGATAGAATACAATTCTGTAAAAAAACTTATGATGATTCTACTAAAAATTCCTTCCTATTTATACTAGTTTTTTTTTAGCAAAACCACCCTATTTATACTAGTTCTGGCTCCCTAATATGCTAAAAACCACCCTAATTGACCTAAGATCCACAGAATAATTGCATCTCTTCAACCACATAAAACTTAAAAAATAATTATTACCCCATCCGTCCCATTTTGTGTGTCTGGTTCGGATAACGAGGTTGGCTGAAGTTATTTTAAAATCATTTTTTATAATATTAAGTTTACTATTAGTATACAAAATTTATATATTTAGAAACTCCACTACTATTAAACACAAAACTAAAAATCAAATTTTAAAAATAAGTAAATAATACTACAAAAAATAAACAAAGAAGAAAGAGTTGATTTAACCAATATATAGTAAGTAGTACAGATAAAATGAGACGGAGTGAGTATTTATTTTCGAAATGCTATGCACCAGAGAAAAATAGAAAATCAACTAAATTGGCTCCAAATACTCCAACCTCTCATTGAATAGGGATGGCAATGTGGTGTTTCTATTTCTTTTCACATGTTTGGTGTACAAATACAATCAAATGGGACAATTACAACACGAGCTGCTAATTGTTCAGCCTCCTTTTTGTTTCTTCCAACCTCCCCAGTATTAGAACCACCATTGAAAACGACTATAGACTTGATGAGAGCATGAACGAATTGATGCATTTAGCAGTAAGAGCCCCTCGCATGGCCATTTGCATATCATTTCCAGGTTGCAAGTTGAGCTTTAGTTGCAGCTAATGTACTCCTCCAAATTGGCCACATACTTTTTAATTTGGCCATCATTAGATGGCCATTGCACTCCATTGATTTTTGGAGGCATTTGGTTTACGAAATGTAAGATTACCTTAGGTAATACAATTTCATCTTGAAAGTAATGTGAGTTTTGGGATTGAATTGTAATAATATAATATTAACTTATTTGGTTAATGATTATATTTTAAGTTATATTGATCAATTTTACATTGGTTATAACCAACTCTACATACTAATCACAATAGCTAGCCAATACTTCTATGGGAAAAACTAATTAACGATCCATAACTAGGCAAAATAAACCATCAAGTGCAACACCTAATTGAACCCTAGACTTTCATCCCCTAATAATAAAATGTAACCAACTACTAAAAATTGTGAGGCAGAGAATACAAACAAACAAGAGCTACAATCAATAGGAAAGTATGAAACTGCAATACCTAATTGAACCCTAAACTTTCATCCCCTAATAATGAAATGTAACCAATTACTGGAAATTGTGAAGAGGCAGAGAACACAAGCAAACAAAAGCTATAATTAACAGGAAAATATAAAATTATAATTGTTGCACTTAAAATAAATTAAAAACAAAATGCACCTGAAATATTTTTCCTATGCCACATATCCCCACTGATTGATATTCTGATAGCCACGATGCTTTCAAAGTCTGAACCACCAAATGAAATTCGATCTTCTCTTGCAAATCGTTGGACAGAGTATATATTAGCATTGTCCATTGATTGAGTGTGCCGTTGAGATTTGGATTGTGTTTCAGATTAAAAGCGCTACCATTGTCTACCATTCTGAGAGACGAGAATACAGCGCTGAAGCAGAAGGGAGAAGGAAAACTAGGAAAACTAGACAAAAGAATTGCAATCTCCCTAAACCAGAAATTATCTTATTTATAGAGAATAGAGAGAAAAGTAAAAGGGAAGAAACTGTATATTTTTTAAACTGTTGATTTCATTAATGGCTGATAATCTGATATTTATCTTA
>CM008334.1:17822199-17833117 GCA_002525835.2 Ipomoea batatas | reverse complement strand
ATCTATCTTTCTTTGATCTTTTTCACAATTTTCTTTGTACTTTTTGTTTTTTGTTTTGTTTTTTGTTTTTTGTTTTTTGTTTTTGTTTTTTTTATACAGTCGGAAAGAAGATGCATGAGAAATGAGCCGAGAAAAAAGATGGCAATTTGAACAAAAGGGAGGAGGGAGGATAAATTACCATATTAACCCTACTTTTAACCATCAACTAACGGAATTGTTAACGGAGGACTTAATTGGGTAAAATCATCAAAGTCCGGGATTTAATTGAGTACAAAAAATCACTTAAGACTAAATTGAGTAAAACCACTATAGTCGCGGACTAAATTGGGTATTAACTCCACCGCTTAATAAATAAAGTAGGAAATCTGATTGGTTAATAACTCGAAATTATGCCTAAAAATTTTTAATAATCCAAATTTCAAATGTGTTTTATTGGAAAGTGGTTACAATACACGTTTTTTGACAAAAAATAAACATCATTCAATTATGAACTAAAAACGGCGACGTATTGCTCAGGCGGGAACTTTGTCTACTACTTCATTTTGCTTTAATATAGATAGAGATAGAGATTAAAGGAAATCAAATATGCACTTAGTGTCAATTATGATTGACACAAAGGGCCTTCATTAATTGACACTAGAGTAAGTAGGAACATATTTTGCATGGAGGAACAAATCAAATCTAACATCTGTCGTTAGGCCTCCAGGGACGCCCAGAATCCCTTTAAAAAAAAAAATTGATAATTATAAACTATTTAATACTAATAGTTAATACTAAAATATTGAATATTAACCTAAAATACAAATAGAATTGTAAATTGTATAAAGATTTAAAGAATCAAATCACAACTCATAAAGTATCAATATTAGAGTAGATGATTTTGATTTTTATTCCGGACGCCGACAACCCGCCAAGTCTGTCGCGACCGAGTTGGCACCTAATCCCCCTAGGCGTCGGTGATTTTCTAGGTGGCGGGCCGCCGCCTAGCCCTAGGTGTGATTTTTGCACCCTACAATGGAACTGTCTCTTTGAACACATGATTGAAACTTAATTGTTCACCCATGAAATTAAACAAAATTTATCTACAAATACGTACAATGACAAGTACTCTCAAGGCAAAATAAACCATAAACTGCAACACCTAATTGAACCCTAAACTTTCATCCCCTAATAATGAAATGTAACCAATTATTGAAAATTGTGAAGAGGCAGAGAACACAAGCAAACAAGAGCTATAATTAACATGAAAATATAAAATTATGCACTTAAAAGAAATTGAAAATAAAATGCACCTCAAATAATTTTCCTATGTCACACATCCCCACTGATTGATATTTCGATAGCCACGACGGTGTCAAAGTCTGAACCACCAAATGAGAAGGAAAACTAGGAAAACAAGACAAAAGAATTGCATCTCCATAAACCAGAAATTATCTTATTTATAGAGAATAGAGGGAAAAGTAAAAGGGAAGAAACTGTATATTTTTTAAACTGTTCATTTCATTAATGGCTGATATTTATCTTATTTATTTTGCCCACTAAAGTGATGCGCATAGAGAAGAGAAAGAAAAGTAAAAAGAAAGAAACTGTATATTTTCTAAACTGTTGATTTCATTAATAACATATATTTATTATATCTTATTTACTAGTTACAACATGAGGCGCATTGGTGAATAGTTTAACGCCCAATGTATATATTTTTAAACTAGTGTTTCAGAATGCTTAAATTTGTATGATAAAGTTATTATTCCCTTTTGTTTTTGAAGAGTTTACACAGATTGCAGCTGTAATTCCATTTAGGCACATAACTGTTGTGAATTTTTGGGCAAATGAGGAAGGGATAATTCTGATGCCCACAGTGTTTATTTATAGTTTTTTTCAACAATGTTGAAATTTTTATTCATCTGTTAATGTCTCTTCAAGATGGATGATGCTACTTATTATCTTTACATTAGATTACGGTTTTTTCAATCTTTATGAATAACCTTGGAAAGTTTGGTTATTTGTATTTCAATGATACATTTGGAGATGTATCATCATTATGTAACACATTTGGCTGTAGGTTTTGGCAAATAATGAAGTTTTAACTTTGATGACTTATATTTGGCAAATATGGCAACAAATTGTTTTGTAATTTGTATCTTTGACAATGTATTAAACCCGAATTCAATGTTAGTTATTATTTGTATTTTGTTAAATCATAGTGAGATTAGTTTTCTGTTTACAATTGTAATACTTGTATTTGTAATGCTACTGTGGTCAGCTTTTAATGAACTTGTTTTTATAATAAATGTATGCATAGTTAAAAAAAATTGTAACACAACTATATGGTCTTTTGAGGCTTGAGTTTTAGCCCTTTTTAGAATACAGCTTATTCAATTTTTCCAAAAAAAATCTCAAAGTATTGAAGTACTTAAAAGTTATTAAGTAATTCATTAGAACACATTTCTATTACATCTCAGTGAACATAGGATTTTTTATGTGTAAGAGTAGTTGACATTGTTAGTAAGATCCGAGGAAGATTAAAGTTTTTTTCTGGCAAGCAATAGTCGCATGTCTTCCAACTACTGATCTCTTACGAACAAAATGTGTGAGTTGTTCCACCACTTGTCAAATGTTTCAAAGAGAAGAGGAGTCCATTTAAATCTATTTGTTCAATGTCAGTTTGCAAAGGAATGCTGGAATTTTTCAAATCTGCTAGTGCGAACAAACAGTTTTAATTCTTTCTTAGAGTAGGCAGAATACCATATCAACAATCTTAGAAAAGAACAAGCCAGTCATATGATCACTATTTGTTGGAAAATATGGAATGTAAGAAACAACAAGGTTTGGAACCAACGTACACCTTCTAGCAAGCAAGTGGCTGACGAAGGAAAGTTCCTAGCTGACTAGATGAGCATAGTTGAAGGAGATAGAAACAGGGGAAACCAAACAAACCAGCGAATAGAGAAATGGGAGAAACCATGTCCAGGGTGGATTGAACACTGATGCGACAGTTGATGAATGCCGCGGTGTTATGGGACTTGGATGGGTTCTTCGAGATGAACAAGGAAAGTTCATTGCTGCAATCAGTGTACCGGGGAAGGGAGTTTTTACTCCTAGTGAGGCGGAAGGAATGGCAGTTAGGGAAGCTTTAAGCTGGTTGAAAGTGAAAGGCATCACAAAAGTTCATATTGAAACTTATGCTCTGCAGGTTATCCAACAACTTAGCGAGGATGAAGGAGTTTATTCTTTTAGTCTCTTAATTTTGGATATTAAAGATATGTTAGATTCTTTGTTGAATGTAACTATCTCTCATGTTAAACGTACTGCGAACATAGTTGCTCATCAGTTAGCTAGGGAGGCATGTTCTATGTTTGTGTATGTCAGGAGTAGACGTTTGGCCCTCTTTTTATTGTCAACGATCTGTATCACGATTTGAATTAGGGTGTGTTTGGTAACCCGTAAAATGACTTCCGGAAAATGTTTTACGAGTTTTCAGTGTTTGGCAACGTCCGGAAAATGTGGTCAACGGAAAATGTTTTTCGTTGACCAAGGAAAATCAGTTCATTTTTCTGGAAAATGACTTACGGAAAAAATCTCCGTAAGTCATTTTCAGGAATCGCCAAAACGACCGTTTCGCATGTTCGCTCGGCCAAAACCAAGTCATATCATCCATGAC
Source organism: Ipomoea batatas (assembly GCA_002525835.2). NCBI lineage: Eukaryota > Viridiplantae > Streptophyta > Magnoliopsida > Solanales > Convolvulaceae > Ipomoea > Ipomoea batatas. Next base: position 17,829,456 of record CM008334.1, on the reverse strand, counting down.
CGTGGACCTCTTGGGAAACTTCCGGAAATCCGCCAGAAACCATTGCGGAAACCTGTGCTACATTGTTTTTTTTTAATTCTATTTTTTAATGAATAAAATTATTTTAACGTTATTATAATTTTTTATATTTTAAATAAAATAATTATAATGTTTAATTATACAATTCTACCCATTTTCCAGAAAATGAACCAAACACACAAAAACAGTTTTTCATAATACATCCAAACACGGGAAATGAAACTGTTTTCCGGAAAATGACTCATTTTCCAGAATATATTTTCCAGAAGTCATTTTACTGCTTTCCAAACGGACCCTTAATGAAAGTATTGCTTTTTGGCTAAAAAACAAAAAAAAAAAAAAAAACTAAGAGCCATTAAATTTTACTTTTTTTTTTCTTTTCGAGATCTCCTCCACTGAGACTCAAACTCATGACCTCCCATCTGAGGGTGGCCACTACATGCCAATTGAGCACAAGGTGCTTGGCTTCATCTTCTTCTTCATCCTCTTCTATCATCTTAGACATTAAATCTTTTTCCTGGTCACCATTCAACTTCTGACAGTAGGTAGAAACCAATAGCTCATCCCTTGAGAGTTTCATGACAGTGAATGCTGAATTAGGTCATCTAAATTGATTTGTTTTAACTAATATCTTGAATATCATTGTCATACCAATTAGTGACTCCAACTCCACTGGAATTTGATTCTCCTATAAAAACACATATTTATGTTATTTCAATTTCAATGTGTAATTGTATACAATTAAGAAATAGTTTACCTTTTTATACTTTTCATGCAACAATTCTGCTGAGATTCCTACTAATTCAGCAACTTCTCTATCCCATAATAGGAAAGGGAGCATCACCTGTCTTATCAAGCACTCTAACAATTATCTTATACCTCACTGTGCCTTGTGCATATTGTTTTTCACATTTCTTACAAATTAATCATATATTTTTCATCTTTTTTCAGCTTTTTGTTACAACCTGCTGTTATGCAAAAGATGTAATACCAACGGCCAGAACCTTCGATGCCGAGAATCTCAGCTGCAACATAGAAATCACCATCCTACCACACATTTTCAGGTAATAAGTGTTTAAATAGCTGGTAAATAAAATAAAACAGTCGTTAAAATGGGAACTAAGTATAGAAACAAGTTAATTACCTCTTTTTGAAGTAACAGATTAGAAATAGTAGAAACCACAAGAGCACCACTCCTGAAATCAGATAATCCAGTAGACTGGGACAGCACTGTGGCAGTACTCATACTGCGAACAGGACTGTGAATAGCAGATAATAACCTACATTTAGTAAAAATCAAGGACTTAGTAAGTGTTTTCAAAAAAAAAAAAGGACTTAGTAAGCTTTTCAATGGTTTAAAAATTTTTAAAAGTGTAGTTATTAGTTCATTACTTTGATTTGGATTCAATGAATTCATCAAAAATGAATTGAAATGCAGCTTTGTTGCATCATATGAACTTGTGATTCTGACTTCACCTAAATCACAGGATAGGATGTGTTAGTAGTGAAATGTAATAATTCAAACATATAAACCAAAAGAGATGTAATACTTACCATTGACAACTTTAGCACGACACAGTTGAAGAACCACAATGAGTGGTTCTTTCAAATCTGCATTATAGAAAGGAAGCATGGCAACAACATGCTCATTCCAAACAATGCACTTTAGGGTTTTTTCCCTGCATTAAATTGCATTAGAAAATAGGTAATCAGTAAGAAAATGTAAAAAAAGTTTAGGCTTCACACTTACTCATTGTCAGCAATTAGGAAGTCTATTAGCCTGGATGGTTTGCCACCAATTATCTTGTCAACAGGAGCATAAATCACAACTACTCACCAAACAACTCTTTATCATTGACTAAAGTAGGATCTTTCAAGGATTCAAAACTCTCTAAGTGAAACATAAACATAGGAAAACCTTTTGATTTAATCTCTTTAATCTCAGTTTTATAGTTGAACTTGATCATAAAGGGATGCTGAGTAGTTTTATACATAAAATAGCTGGTCACCACCAAAAAATTCTTTATAGAATACAACGTGTCCTCTTGGATTAGATTCTTGTACTTTAACACATCATCCTATATGATATTAGCATAGATGTATGATCCCTGTTAGTCCAAAGAAACAGAAATCAGAAAATCTCAATGAAAAAAAATGGTAAGAAACATAATTAGAAGTCAGAGGTAAAAGATTGTACCCTCTTGGTCTTGGAACAGACATTCCTTACTCTTATTGATTGTACCTCCTCTAACTTCAGTTACTTGATGAGTTTTTACACATCTAACTCGGATTGATCTGTTTTTGTGCAGTGGATGAATATTTTTAATAGATACACACTGAGAAGGCATTTTCTACTGCCAAGGAGTATATATTTTTAATAGCTGTTTCAGAGGTGTAGAGTTGATGAAGATGGTTTCGAAGGAGGAAGATGAACAAAGGTTTATTTTTGTTCATTTCCTCCATGTTCCAGACGGTCAATTTTTTTTAATTTTTTTTTTTAAGATACAACGTCGGTTATGAAACATAACTGCCGTTGTATCTATTATTATTTTTAATTTTAAATTGTTACAACGTCGGTTATTACACATAACTAACGTCGTAACTATTTTATTTTATTTTTTTAAAAATAGATACGACGTCAGATATGTATAATAACCGACATCGAATCCTTACTTTTTATTTTTTTTTAAATGACATACGACGTCAGTTTTCGGAAACCAACGTCGTATCATTAATTTATTACGTCGTCCACAACTACGTCGCAAAATAACTGACGTTGCATGTACAAAAAAACCGACGTTAAAAATGTTTTTTGTAGTAGTGTATGGATCAATTTTGCATCAGCTATAACCAACGCTACATATTATTCACAATAGCGCAGCCAACACTTCTGTGAAAAAAACAATCCATAACTAAGAAAAAAGTAACTTTTGCATCAGTTATAACCAACACTACATATTATCAAAACTAAAGTAGAATTTGGCATTTTCAAATAAAAATTAAAGGGAAACAAATATGCACTTAGTGTCTATTATGATTGACACAAAGGGCCTTCATTAATTGACACTAGTGTAAGTAGGAAAATATTTTGCGTGGAGAAACGAATCAAATCAAACAACAGTTAAACTCAATTCTAAATCCTTTAACAACCAAAAATTGAGGTAATAGTAACCCATCAGTCATTTCCATGAAAGAACTGTTTCTTTGCACACATAATCGAAACCTGGTTGTTGTATTAACAATTGTTCACCCATGAAATTAAGGATGTGTTTGGAAACTGGAAAATGATTTCTGTGGTAGGGAAAATAACTTTCGTCAAATTTTGGCGGAATTCATTTTCCAGACCAAGGCTACATTGACGAGGACTAGTTTCCACACCGACATTTTCCTGGTTTCCAAACACACCTAAACAAAACTTATCTAGAAATAAGTACAATGACAAGTACGCTCAAGCCAAAATAAACCATCAATTGCAACACCTAATTGAACTGTTGTAGACTTTCATCCCCCAATAATGAAATGTAACCGATTATCAAAAATTGTGAAGAGGCAGAAAACACAAGCAAACAAGAGCTACAATCAAAAGGAAAGTATTAAAAATTTTAAAAATAAAATGCACCTGAAATTTTTTTTTCCTATGCCACACATCCCCACTGATTGATATTCTGATAGCCACGTCGACCGTGTCAAAGTAAGAACCACCAAATGAAATTCGATCTTCTTGGGCAGAGTATATATTAGCACTGTCCATTGATTGAGTGTGGCATTGCGATTTGGATTGTGTTTCATATTAAAAGCGCAACATCTACCATCTACCATTGTCTACCATTCCGAGAGAAGAAGAATACGGCGCTGAAGCAGAAGGGAGAAGGAAAACTAGGAAAACAAGACAAAAGAATTGCATCTCCATAAACCAGAAATTATCATATTTATAGAGAATAGAGAGAAAAGTAAAAGGGAAGAAACTGTATTTTTTTTAAACTGTTGATTTCATTAATGGCTGATATTTATCTTATTTATTTTGCCCACTAAAGTAATGTGCATAGAGAAGAGAAAGAAACTGTATATATTTCTAAACTGTTGATTTCATTAATAATAAGTAATAACTGATATTTATTTTACCAAAAAAAAAAATAACTGATATTTATCTTTTTTATTTTGCCCACTAAAGTAACGCAAATTATACTCTGGATCATGGTCCACAATGTATTGTGGACCATGGTCATGACTGATACTGTAGTTGTGTTGAACGGATACTGCAGTTGTGTTGAAAGGGAACTGTAGTTGCGCGGAACAGGAGTCGTTTCATCCTCTCAACACACTGCAGTATCAGTTCAACACAATTGTAGTATCCGTTCAACGTAACTGTAGTATCAGTTCAACGCAACTGCAGTTTCAGACGGATGAAACGGCCTCTGTTCCGCGAAACTTCAGTTTCATTTCAACACAACTGCAGTATCAGCCATGGTGCATGGTCCACGGTATAACGACTGCTAAAGTAACGCCCATAGAAAAATAAATCTCACTAGCACTTTGCTTAGTGCGAACATAGATTAGTCTGAGTATGACAAATTTTACTATGGATCATGGTCCACAAAGTTGTATGGATCATGGTAAAAAACGGTGTCATTTCTTTTAATGAAAAAAAAAAACAGCACCCATTCCGCGTAATTAGTTCTGTTTGTATAACATATTTAGTTTGATTTTATATACATTGTAATTTAATGGGAAAATTGTAATTTATGCCCCTCCATAATATGACAACTATCAATGTCACCCCCTGAATTATTAGTGGTGTAAATGTTGCCTCTCATCTTTCAAAACGACACGCATATTGCCCTCCCAGGTGTAAATATTGTCCCTCAATTATCAAAACAATATATATATTGCCCCTCCGTACTGTAAGGGATGGGCAATATATGTACGGTTTTTAAAATTGAGGGACAACATTTACACCACTAATAATTCAGGGGTGACATTGATAATTGACATATTATGGAGGGACATAAATTACAATTTTTCCTAATTTAATTTTAGCATAACTAAAGTTTCAATTTATTTTAACTACAGTTTCATTCGACATTATATATACAATAGTTGAGACATGTTATTCAATTTTATTTTATAAACACTGTAGTCTTATTACAACACCACTAAATCATAATTCTAATTCTACTACGGTTTCATTTGACAATATACATTCAAATATGTGAAACTGTTATTCAGCTTTATTTTATATACATAGTAGTTTCATTACAACAAAACTAAAATATCATTTTGATATAACAACAGTTTCATTTGAGAATATACACTCAATATGTGAGACATGTTATTCAGTTTCTTTTTATACATATTGGAGTGTCATTTCAGCACAACTAAAGTATCATTTCAATCAACTACAGTTCTATTTGACAATATACACTCAATATTTGAGACATGTTATTCAGTTTCATTTTACATATACTGCAGTTTCATTTCAATACAACTAAAGTATCATTTCAATTCAATTACAGTTTCATTCGATAATATAAATACAATATACGAGACAATTTATTCAGTTTATTTAGATACACTGTAGTTCAATTTTGTTATGAACACACAAAAAAAAAATACGGGATTTGTTAAAATTTAACGGGTGCGGTTCCTTTACTAAAAGAAACGACCCCGTTTTTGGACCATGGTCCACGGTATAACAACCGGTCTGAGTATAGTATAGGTTTAAAGGTGCCTTTTACCATTATCATATGCTCATGACAACTCGTGGTTTGACAAAAAAAGTAAAGCCCATAGAGAAGAGAGAGAGAACCAACATGGTTAGCGTGGTGGTTCAACACATTGTCCCTTAAACATGAGGTTAAGGGTTCGATCCCAACCCATGTAAATGGAGCAAACCATTTGGCCAGTCCCCTACCACTTAGTGTGCTGGCCGTTGGGACGAGGGTTAGTCTTTTGGCTGTCGGCTGGAAGTAAGGACCGAACCGACCGAAAATTTCAGTTATCGGTTCTATTTTAAAAAAATTTCGATTTTTCGGTCGGTTATCAATTTTGGACAAAAAATAACGATACTGACCGAAAAATCGAGGGTAAGCGCAAACATTTTAACCTATATGCCTAGCCTATAATCATTCAAAAATAATATAATTAATTATTTACCCCAATATTAAGCCAATGTGAACCTGTGAACTACAAAGTGCGAACCTAAAGCTACTCATTACTCAATTTTCATATTACTTGTTAATTGCTTAGTGCTTAAGTGCTTAGTGTAGTAGACATTAAGTGCTTAGTATTGTAGACATGTAGTACTGTAGACATGTAGTAAGACATGTAGTACTGTAGAATGTAGTGTATGTAGTAGTTTAATTCATTTGCTTCACTAATTCACAAATTGCTCCACTAATTCATTTATTGCTTCACTAATTCACAAATTGCTTAACTTTTATGATGTTTATTCTAATTTTTTAAAAGAAATTATAGCCCGTTAGGTAATTTAAAAGAAATTATAGCCCGTTAGGTAATTAAGTTCGGTTAAAAATAACCGACCGAAAATTTCGGTCGATTCGGTTATGAGAATGACTTCGGTTATTTCGGTCAGTTATCGGAAGGTTAATATTTATTCGGTTATTAACCGAAAACCGACCGATGCTCACCCCTAGCTGGAGGGATACCTTTGAACAACCCAAAAAAAAAAAAATAGAGAAGAGAGAGAAAAGTAAAAGGAAGGTATATTATCAAAATTGTCAATTTCATAAATAATTTTATATAATACATGCTAGAAAATAGACTAAACATGGATAATGAGTAATGACCCTAATACAAAATATATTTACAACACATTTTAGGTTTTTCTTTTTCTACTACGAATAGTTAATGGATGTGTATAGAAGTACTAGTTATCACACGCGCTATGCGCGATTAAACCAATGCCCAATGCATATTTTTAAATTAGTGTTCCTTAATTAATTAAAAAATAGTAATATAATAATGAGAGAGAAAAAAAATGTTAAATTAATAAAAATCAAATGTTTGCGCTTACCCTCGATGCTTATATATTTTAATAAAACATAACGAAATCGTAAATAGCTAAATTGTAACTAAAGTAAGTAGAAACAAATAAACCACTTACATTTTTCAAAAAATAAAAAATAAACCACTTACATGGGAGCCAAGTACTGTACGCACGTTAAGGGACGACCACACCTGATTATGACTATATATATATATATATATATATATATATAT
>CM008334.1:17780540-17793249 GCA_002525835.2 Ipomoea batatas | reverse complement strand
TTTATTGATACATTTTAAAATGATTAAGCAAAAATTCAATTAAATAATAATCGTACTCATTCAATAAGTTACCACTGATTTAATGTTGACTAAACTTTTATCATACATTTATTTATATATGGCGGTAAATTTGACTATAAATTATACATTTTGTACAATTATTTTTAAAAATTAAAAATTAAAGTCTAAAGTGTCATCTCGCACCATGAACGATTCATGATTATTCATGTTGCACCCTAATCTTTCATAATGTATAATTTGATCCATAAATCATTATCTTTTTTGCACCTATAATTTTTTATAGGTTTTCCAGTAATTCTGATGACATGGCGCAGTAATAAGCTGATGTGGCCTTATTTCTCCGTCCATGTAAGCGTTTTTAATTATTAAAAAAAAAAAACTAAATGGTTTCACTATTTCCTACCCCCAACTCTAATTAAGTCAACAGAAAAACAGTAAAGATGCGCCTGGACTTATTATTGGATGGGCGATGTTGAGACCCCTAGGTTACCGTATTGCTAGCGGACCCCTCGGTGAGATCACCGACCCACTCTACCCCGGTGGCAGCTTTGACCCATTGGGCCTTGTTGACGACCTAGAGGCTTTCGCTGAGCTCAAGGTCAAGGAGATCAAGAATGGCAGACTTGTCATGCTCTCCATGTTTGGCTTCTTTGTTCATGCCATTGTTACGAGAAAGGGCCCAGTGGAGTTACTGTGGGCAAGAGATTGCCAAGCCTAGGCTAGCCTCTCAATCCAATCACAATCTCCGCCATAGATCTGAAATGACAAGGTTCGGGAAGGAGTGTAGGCTATGTGTTTGATGAANAATGGGGTTGAGCTCCGATTGATCTTTGTATCGTCCCGGACCAAGTGCGCTTACATGAACGGTCCTACACTCCTACACATAATAAAAATAAGAACTTCTTTCGGTTTGGAAGAGGAAAATTGTATGGGATATTCTAATCTGTGATCTCTTCCTTTAGTGGTGTGTCATGTGTTTAATTGTTTTATTATCTTTTTGGTACTCAGCATATAACGATCTCACCCAACCAATAATCCCTACATGAGAGAAACACATGGATCAACATCATCCTAATAACCAATTGCGACAAATTTAGACAATGCATTAATTTGCATGTCAGAAATCCGGTGTGTGGCAAAGGTACCAAATTCAATACAGAAAGATAAATTTGGAACTAATCACCCTTGTTGTAGGGGACTGTGAGAAAATGTATCGATAAATCTATTATTCAGTTTGAGTATGGGGTTGGCAATAGAAGCAAGTTTTAGAGGGAATTCGGTATTGGTAATTCGGTACAATTGCTCCCAACTCTCTCTAGAGAATATTGAATGAGAAAGGCTCTTGAAGCCAATTTCATGCCATCTTCTCTCTAATTTAGATACATTTATCATATACACATAAATATGCCAAAGACCTTGTGGTCAAGCGGCATCCGGTGTACAGTCCCATATGTAAGGGAGTGGGTTCGAGCCTCAATGGAGGCATCTATAGCTACTTTCACAAAGTAACTATGAACTAATAGTAATTGTAATACCAAGAACAAACTATACTCTTTGATTTAATATTAATAAATAGAAAAAAGCCTCAATTTTATAAATATTATAAACTTTGAATTTTGTAATAATTATGGAATTCATCTGTCATTTTTATTTATTTATTAATGATTGATTATCATTCAATATGGATGGATCAAATTAGTCTGCAAGTATCTCATGGAAAGTATCGATCTCATTTGAACATTATCATATATAGGGTTCCGATCCTATAAGAACCATGCCCCATGTGAGAACATGTGGACAAATTCAAACCATTGATTTAGTAAATCTAACACTTGAAAAAATAAAATGAAGGGACCGTTTTCATAAATATTAAAAATTTATAATATCTACAAAAATGACTTGCTTCTTTTTTACTTAATTTCCTATTCATCATATCGTGTATATTGATGGTTTGAATTTGTTCACGGAATCTGAAATGAGAGGATCCTCATATCAACTGGAAATATATATGTTACAAATTTTGTGTGAAAGATCAATGTCAATCAAATTAGGCAAACCTACCGTGGAAGGTTATCGTTGAATTTATGAACAATTATAATAGATGAATAAACAATGCAAGAATAAATAATAGGGGATGTAGCTCAGATGGTAGAGCGCTCGCTTAGCATGCGAGAGGTACGGGGATCGATACCCCGCATCTCCATTTTTGCTGCTGCAAGTCTTTTACTATCTACGGTAAATTATTTGAAGCTATGTTCTTCATGACGACGTTTATATGAAGTGCTGTTTTATTTTGTTTTCCTGTAGACAGTAATGTGATATGCTATGTTGTGCTGTGCAATCTCATTGCACTGAGTAAAAATTCAATACTTCATCATGTTGGTAAGATTACATTCGTTCAATATCTTATGATGCACATTCCAATCTCTTATGATGCACATCTCAATGTCTTACAATGTACATCCCAACCTACCGTGTACACCCCTAAAATCACAGATTCATCAATAAACCTAATAGAAAACATACTCTAACAAAGTGCAAGGAAAAAAACAGAGAAAAAATATAAATTTGAATCCATGACGAAAGTTCACAACCAAGGACGGAAAATCCCAGTCGGAAACCAAAGAGAGGAGACGAGAGCTCTGAATAGAAAAGATAAAATAACCTCCCAGATAAATCTCCCTAGTAGAATTAAGGGACATAATGCCTCAAAAACTCCATGCAAGGAAACAATATAGAAAATTACTTCATTACCCCCACCACCAATAAAGAAATCCTAAACCCTAAAATCTAAACCTAAACTGTAAATATTAAACCTTAGGTAGTGAAAAGTGAATCCCAAACCAAATTAAAAAAGCGATACATTAAACCAAATAAAAAATCTAAACCATAAACTTTAAAAGATGAACCATATAAGTGCATTGCACTTTTTTTTTTAAAGCAAACAACATAAATTCTTCAGTAATTCAAATCCAAAACAAGTACATCCAAAAGAAATGGATCAGAGGAGGTGAATTCCACCATTCCTTACGATTAGCAATATCTAAAGTTTCCTGGTTGCTAGCATACGGAAAACTCTATTTGCAGACCGTTTAGTAAACACAAAGCTAACATTTGAGAAACTTTTAGCTAGGTCTCTAATATCCTGCTAAAGAAGAAATACAACAAAGATTGGTCCTAATGGCTTCAATTACTGTCTTGGCATCTAACTCAATTTGCACTTCAAACTAACCAAAATGCACGGTATAGTGTTGCAAAGTGTATCATATATATGGCTCTGTTTGGCAAAGCTTATTTAGGAGCTTATTATAGCTTATTTTAAGCTACTAATAAGCTATAAGCTCTGTTTGGTAATGCTCCAAAAATAAGCTAGTAGCTTAAAATAATAGCTTATTTTGATAAACTACTTTAGGTAGCTTTTCAAAAGAGTTAATTCTACTTTTGGTCGTAGACTTATTAGGCGTTTGACATAATTAGTCCTCCATAATAAAAATTGTCAGATTCTAACCACTGGTCGTTGGACACTTTTAGTCTTCCGTGACTTGTGCCATCTGTGGACTGTGAATTAGAAGGGCTTTTTGGTCTTTTAATGAAATTAGAATAGTTCCTAAGAACAATGTTAGAGTAATGGTCTTTTATCATCGTAAGTATAAACATTTGAGATTGGTTCTTAGTATTTTCCAATGAACAAGTTTTTATATTACCATTTTCCTTATATGGACACATTTAAGTGAGAACGTAACAAAGCTTTCTGAAAAAGAAAAATATAACAATCTCATCCATCCACAAACAAACAATAGTTGAAAGTAAGGGGTATACGTACGTGGTAGCAAATTTGTAATATTACAAACTTTGGGTGTGAATTAAGTAAAATTTGAAAGTGAATTAGATAATAATTAATTGTGCACTCAATATTTATAAGAATGCAGTCATATTTGTTACATTATAACATATCGAAAAAATTGCTCATTTCGTCCTTAAGTTATTGGCTAATTGTAGAATCTGTCCCTGAGTGTTGGTCATGCCCACTTTTCATCCTTAAGTTATAATTGACGTTACACTTTTCGTCCATGAGTTATACTGAAATTGTAAATTTCGTCCCTAATATTTTATTAGTAAAGGGACGAAAAGTGCAACGTCAATGATAACTTAGGAACAAAAAGTGAGTAAGACCAACACTAAAAGTGAGTAAGACCAACACTTAGAGACAAATTCTACAATCACCTTATAATTTAAGGAATTTAAGGAAAAAAAAAGTGCAATTTTCCCTAACATATCAATGTAACTTACAGTGCAACCAACTTTTAGTGCATTATTAATTAACATTGGATTTACTCTTAAACTTAGACGTGTATTACAATTCGTATGTACTTGAGCCATATTCATAGCTTTGTTTAAAATACAATGAAGTATGACTAGATCGTTTGTCCTCTTACAATCAACAACTAACCAAATTAATCCCCTCCTATGCAACCAATCATTGGCCTTAACAATTTTTAATTGACAAATCTAGCTATCATTGCACATGTCAACAATATTCCTCTTATCACCATCATCTACTAATCACATTTTTTTTTTAAGACTATAGAACCACACCACACACTCTGCTAGCCATGTGTCCAAAGGGAAAGAAGAGAATATTCAAATCTAAAGAGATAACCAATCAGCTACTACTAACACTGCACTACATGCATGGATATAACTGAAACTTTCTGCTCCATAAGTCCCCTCTTTCTCCATGAGTGCAATGTACTTGTTTAAAATATGATATTGATACCTTACATGTGTTTGGAGGAATCCAAATTAAGTGCAGCCCAAATTTTAGCCCTTTCTGTTAACCTTTGCATATTTGTAGCAATGTTGAAAGCAAGGTCCTAACAAATTCAATGATTAATTAGATCAATATGACAATTCCAAATCATTAATTTGCATTCCATCATTACATGCATAATAAGAAGTTAGTTGTTATATTGTTATGATCATTTCTTTTCTAAAACTATTTAGGGTGTGTTTTGTTCATGGAGTTAGACACAAGGATCGGAATAGGAATGAAAGTCATATATACACATTGTTTGGTTAACAACTTTTTAAAATATAGCACATAGGTATAAGATTTGATTACCCCTATAATTAAAAAATTCAATTACTTAATTTAAATTAGGTATGATCCCATTAATTGAACTTTATCTCTCCTCATTTCATAGCCTCCTCATTTTGTTGCCTCCTTACTACATATGATTAGTGCTTTTAGATTTTTGTTTTGATTTTTTGTTTATATTATGCATTGGATGTCATCATATTAGGATCAATTGCATTGATTTTATTAAATCTTTTTAAAACCTTTATTCCAATTATAAGGTCATACATAACCAAACAACAATATCTATAATAATTCAAATTCTAGCCTACTGCCTAACATGCAAAACACTTTCACCGAAATTCATTCCAATTACCAAATATTTGATTTCCATTCTGATTCCAATCCAATGTTTGAACCAAACACACTCTTAATTTATAAAGGTAATATAAACAAGCCTATGAGTCGATCGAATAAACCAATTTAACTTTATTTTTTTAAAGTGTATAGTACCAATATGTCTTTTCTTTAAGTTGGAAACTTAAATAATGAGAATGTTTACTTAATAGTCCGTAATTAAAAGCAAATACAATTAGTCACTCTGTGCCAATGAACATTTGACATTTATATGATCCCCTTTTCTTTTTTTTTTTTTTTTTTCTGAATACTAGACCCTGTTACATGTAGTATCTGTTCATGTACTTTCTCAAAGTACTGAAGCCCAACAAAGTCAACATTACCTGAGGCTCGAACCCATGACCTCCCACTTGGGAGAATCACTTCATGCCGCTTGACCACAAGGCCTTTGGCTATATGATCCCTAATTACAGAAGAGTATATGGAAATGCTTCTCAAAAACTAGAAGTTGACTAACACTGTCCAGTTAAAAATAGTGGAGGCATGTGCTCTGTCTACTTTTGAGAATGAGTAGAAAAAAATATCCCTAAGCATGCAAGCAGGAAAATTTCCTCCATAAGTCAAAAAATGATTGGTTGTGAAAAAAAATAATGAGAATGAACTTACTAACTGATTATCAATTGGTGCGTCATACATAAGTTTTCTATCAACCTTAACCATGTATCTAAGGGCAAAATATAAAATTTATGTTAACTATTGGAACCTAGGGTTTTGTGGTCATCATTGGGAGACCTTGGTCAATCATATATGATGGATAAATATCACTTGTGAGCAGAGTGTATAGGTGTGAGGTGGGAACTTGGGGACTGATGGAGTGACTCGTGATTTACCTTGTTCAGTGATTTTTTATTAGGATTAAGATATAAGATTAGTCTGGCATATAAAAAAATTATGTCAAATTTTAATTTCCTCACCAATATTATTCTCTGATCCATGTGCAAGTTGACTGCCGCTGCAAAATTCTCTGCTTTTTAAATACATTTCCTTTCCCCATCGTTCTCTCTATATATATATCTCAACTATCGTTACACTATGGGCATGCATGCTTTCATCCCTTCTTTTTCTTCTTCTTCTCTAATTATTCCTATCCAGTTAGGGTCGCCTATCTAATCTGCTTGCAAATATTTGAAGATTACTTAGAGATATGATGGGGTTTCACAACTGGACCGGGAAATACAAAAAGCTTGATCATCAGGCGGCGGCAAAGGCGACAGAGCCCACACGGCGGCGGAGATGGCGGCGTTGGATGAAAGTGAACAGAAGGGTGACGATACGAGGTCTGAGGCTGTCGCGGTTTAGGAAGTTGAAGATAGAGTACTGTAAAGGGGCAATTGGTAAGATTTATGGTGAAGTGGTAAAGAGAGTAATGGGTGAGAGTGTTTGCCCTCAGATTTTGTTGTGTTGCCACTGGGGACTTCCTGTCCTATCTCACTCCATACCCAAGTCTGCCAAGAACCACCATGCACCATTGCGTGGAGTGTAGATTTTGTTGATATTCAATTAATTGTTATGTTCATGTATTTTGAATGATGAAGAGAATGTTTACCCTCAATTTTTATAAAACTAGAAATATAATTCGCCGGCCTATATATAGATGCCCAAAATATATTGTTGTGTCATAAATATGTTTTAGCATTTTTTAGCCCTGAATTGTTTTACTTTTGGAAATTTGGTCCCTAAGTGGAAGGGAGTGGGTTCGAGCCTCAGTGGAGGCATCTGTTGACTCTTTGTGCTTCAGTAGGTTAAGAAAGTAGTTATGAACAGATACTACAATGTAACAAGAGTCCGTAGAACTCAAAAAAAAAAAAACAATTGATTTAAACAAACTTAGTCCTCAATTATTCATTGTGCCACATTTAGTCCCTAAAGTTATATAATTGTAAATTATATTAATAAACCCCTTTTAATAAGGTTATATTTGTCAATTAATATCCATTTTCATTGCATAAATTTTTTTTCTTTGAGTTCTACTGACTATGTATTTGTTCATAGCTACTTTCTCAAAGTACTATTTGTTCATAGCTATTTTCTCAAAGGCTCTGTTTGGCAGAGCTTATTTAGGAGCTTATAGCTTATTTTAAGCTACTAATAAGCTATAAGCTCTGTTTGGTAATGTTCTCAAAATAAGCTAGTAGCTTAAAATAAGAGCTTATTTTGAAACGCTACTTGGGGTAGCTTTTCAAAAATAAGCTAGTAGCTTTTTAACTTTTTCCATCTTTATCCTTATTATTTTAAATAAATGACATCCTTTTACCCCTCTCAATTAAAACCCTTTTGACATTTTCTTTTCATTATGTTTGGTAGTAATTTCAGTTTGACATTTGTGTTTGAACATTAATTTTTGTATGAACTAATCTTATGAATTATAAATATTTTTTTACTTTATATATTTTCAAATATATGTTATTTCTTTATATTTTATTTAAATATATTGATTTCATTATTTTATATTTTAATATATAAACAAACCTATTTAAATTTAAAATTATTTAAATTGCATGAAGATGTCCTTTTTAGTCTTTTTACATTTATCAGCTTATCAAAAAGCAAATTTTACCAAACACTTTTAAGTATAAGTTTAGTTTTCAGCTTTCAACTACCTTTTAAGCTAGGTTTGCCAAACATAGCCAAAGTACTGAACAAATACTTTTGCCACTAGGCTCGAACTCACTCCCTTCCACATGAGAGTGTACATTGGATACCGCTTGACCACAAGGTTGCATAAATTCTTCATTAATAAAATTTCTATTTTCTTTATCCCATAAATTTCTCTCAAAAAATCATGGATACAGAGATACGAGAACTAATGGATCGATGTGGTAAATGAATTGAATAGATACACCAAAGGAAATTTCTTTGATAAAAGATAACTTTGTTGTGTTTATCATGAACTAGCAAGTGGGTCGTACACCAATATACTAGTATTGTAAAACAGATTTTTGGGGGTGAAAATTAATGTTTTTGTGTTTTTAAATTTCTTTGGAGGTGATAGAACAGCTGGTGAGCAGTCCAGATCCTGGAGCGATAGTTCATGTATTTTCAAATGAGAAAGAAACTAGAGTGATAGTGTTTGAATTCATGAAAAACATTCTGGGTAGCAATACCTACAGAAAAGGAAGCTTCTAAATTGATGAATATAACCTCATAAAAATGATTTATTAATAGAATTTGCAATTATATAATTTCAGGGACTAAATGTGACATACTTTAGACAATTGAAGGACTAAGTTTGTTCAAATCAATTGATAGGGATCAAATTTCCAAAAGTAAAACAAATCAGGGGCTAAAAGTGTTGTTTTACCTATAAATAATTTAATAAACTTTTTTTTTTGTTGCAATCTTTATATGAATAATAATAAAAAAACTATTATTAAAAGAGCCCCTCACTATTGGTGAGACTTGATCCCTGCTCATTCTTCCTAAACTTCATCCTGGTGACCAATTGAATATTTATTGCATTTCAATCTTTTAATCTAACGAAACATTATAATAAAATTCTTGAATCAATTATGAAATTAAATTTTTTGAGTACAAACCAGACTGAAAGTAGTAGTCAAAAAGACAAAAAAAAAACAATGAAATTAAATTCCGTACTTATTCCATCCTCGCTGAAAATGGATTCTTAATCTAACGAAACACTATAATATTTGAATGAATTAATATTTCAATATAACTAAACAATGCAATTATACTTTTATACCTTAAGTATATTCATTTTCACAATATCACATTTAGTTTTTTTCTTCCTCCTCCATATTTGAATGAATTAATATTAATTATTATAAAAAATCTAAAAATCCATGTTTAATTATTTTTTTTAAAAGTTTAAATAACTTAAAGTTTTCAAAAGGTAAGTGTAATTATTTTTTAAAAAGTTTTGTAAATAATTTTCAATCAATTAGTAATATCATTTTCCTTTCCCAATTTGTCTATTTCAGTTTCCTTTTCCTGTATGATCTTTTTATATTTTCAATCAATTAGTAAAATCAATTTTCTTTTTGATTTTATCTTTACTATTGTTTGGGCGAAAATTTTACAAAAGGATAATTTTATTTTTATTAATAGTAATATAGATATAGAAGTATAAATAAGTATTCGAATTATTATTATTTGTGTAAATAATAATTAATAAATTAATTTTTCTTATAAAATTACACCGAATTTGTATCCATTATTCTTACAATTATAATATTTTAATTATTTTCAGAATTTGGTAAATAAAATTTTGTTACCAATTAAACGTTATTAATTTTTTTACCAAGTAATTAATAATATTAGTTTGTGCCAGAAAGTTGAATGGGAGAATTTTACTTTTATTAATAGTATTGATACGTGAATATAGAAACAATATTACCAATTAATAGATATTAGTTAATTTTCATTTTAAATTTTCTTACCGAATAAGTTTTATTAATTATTTGACCAATAAAACATTTAATTAATTGACTACAAAAGTTTGCGCGGAAAATGAAATAATAGGATTTTACTTTTATATATAGTATAAATATAGATTAATCATACCATAATTATTATTGAAATTATAAAGTATACTTTTATTTAATATAATATGAATTCTAGAACTATACATTTTTTTTTAAAAAACATTATATGGATATGCTATAATTTTTCTATAATCTATACTATATATAAAAACAATATCATCCTCTAAAGTTTTCCCGCCCAAACGTAGGGGTATTTTGGTAATATGGTAATTATTATTATTATGATAGAATAATATTAATTATTGATTGTAATAATTATTATTATTATGATAGAGCTTAGCCAATACAGAGATTCCTTTAATTTGATTATAATTTATTTTTGTTATTTAAAATAGTATCAATTAGCCATGCTCTTCCTTCTAATTTTTGTTTAGACTTTTCCTAATATAAATTTTAAGTAATCAATTTCAACACTAATAAACAAATCTTATAATTTTAAATAAATGTACACTTTCAAATATTAGAATTGTTTATAATTTCATCATCAATTTTATATATATATAGTGTCATAATCAGGCGTGGTGTGTTTTTTTTGGTGTTTTTATGTAGTTTCATTGTGGTGTGTTTTCTAACATTGAGTGGTGTGAACCGCACCGATCGCACGGGAAGGCGTGGCCACATTTGAACAGATTTCTATATAGTGGTGAGGCCGCACTGACCGCACGTTAAGGGGCGACCTATATATATATATATAAAGTTTATTCGTGCATCACACGGGTAATTTTCTTTAAGTATATATACCACATGTGTATTTTATGTTTTATCAATGATTTTAGGATGTTTTTTCCATATAGAAAATAGTATAAACCATTATAAATACTATTAAATATTTTACAAAGTCAAATTCTTTATATTGTATTAAATAAATCCGGTATGTTTGCTAATAAGGTAGATAGTGTGTATATAGGGGTGAATAATAAAAATAAGAGCCACAAAATGGTCCTCACATTGAAAAAGAATTTTTAATCCATAAAATGGTTATATAAATTACATAAATCATATTATATAGCAAATTTTTTAAAATAAATGCAATTAAATGAGTCATATATTATTGATACTTTTGCATTAATCTCTATAATCAAATAAACATACACTCTCAAATATTATAATTATTTATATCTTCACCTTTAATTTGTATTATTTAAATATCTAATATAAAAATTAATCCGTGCATTGCACGGGTAGTTTACTAGTTTTTTTAAAAAATATTTTAGCATTTAGAAACAGTAAACAATTTTGTAATCCATCATAAATGTCAATTTTATATCCATTTTTCTCTCTACCCTTTAATCACTTCTCACCCTGTTCAATTTCTACAATTGTACTTAGGGTACGTGTGACAATACAAAGGAAATAAAGTCAACACAAAATATTTATTATAGTCGAAGGAAACTAAAGGTTCACTTTGATGGAAAATATAGACTTAGGTTTTTAGTTGGAAGACATTTTCTAAATCCCTATATCTGGTAGCTCTTTTGTTTCTCTCTTTTCTCTCTCATTTCTCCCACTTAGCTCTCTCATTTCTCACTATTCTCTCTCATATCTCAATGCTCTCCCCCCACCATAAGCAAAGGCTGCAATGAGTTTCTTGTTCTTCCTTCATATTTCAATCTAGATTTATAAATTGTGTTAAACCTCAACGCCTTTGCCCACTTCTCACTTCTCCCACTTCTCTCTCTCTCATTTCTCACTATTCTCTCTCATATCTCAATGCTCTCTCCCCCACCAGCAAAGCCTGCAATTAGTTTCTTGTTCTTCCTTCATATTTAAATCTAGATTGATCAATTGTGCTAAACCTCAATGCCTTTGTCATTATCCAACACGAGACCAAGACTCATGAGGAAGAGGAGATGAGTAGGATGGGATCGCTACAACTCCTCGCCGCCTTGGAAGCCAAAACAATGCCGACTAATTATGGAATCCTCAAGTGTGTAAAGAGAGTTATGGAGGATTCTAGATAATCAATATTAGCCATAGTAAAGCTCATTTGTAAACAATCCAACAATCCATCCAAGTAAGGAATACAAGTGTAGAAATAATATAAGTTCCCTACAAAGTTCGAGTGTTTCTTTTAGCTTCTTGGCTAATTTATTTCCATAGCCATCTCATCCTTACTTTGCATACTTTCCGAGGGAGGAAAGATGCTGACTTAGCTATTTGAGGGGAAATATAGCTAAGGCCGCACGAGACATCGTTAGGAAAAACGAGTACGTGACATGCAGCTACTTAAGCCTCATAATTGATCCAACTGAAAGGTGTGCTGAAAATTCATCGTTGTACACAACGCTGAGAGGATTTCCATAGTTTTATGGGCTTTTGAGCGTGCACTGCATAAGCTAATGTATAAGCTAATGTATGTAAAGGAAAGGCACAGTTAATAATTAAACCATCCTCTCTTTTCTTTTTTTTTTCTTTTTTTTTTTTATCTTTTATTCTTTGTTTCACATTACCTGGCAATAAACTCTTTGAAAATATGTATAAATATGTAAGTTAGAAAACTGTCGATGCAACTGTTTGAAAATACAAAGAAATGGAGAAATAATGTCATAGTATCAGTGAAGTTCAACCTGGACAGTTCAAAGATGAATAATACAAAGTGTCTAGAATCACAAATTAATCACAGAAGCATAAAAATCAAACATTTCGAATTAATTTAACACCATCAAGAAATCTGTTTTTTTTTTTTTTTTTT
>CM008334.1:17758570-17770533 GCA_002525835.2 Ipomoea batatas | reverse complement strand
TTATTAAACGGACGCTATTCTCCCACCAGAAATGACAAATTTCATTATAAGCCCTTAGACGAAAATCTTATTGCAAAATTAAATTTATTTAAAGGTCAATTACTTAATTAATATTGTAAAAGTAATTTAATTTTAATAAGCGTTCATGGCCTAATGGATAAGGCGCTTGACTTCTAATCAAGCGATTGTGGGTTCGAGTCCCACTGGGCGTGCATTTGGTTTTATATTTTCACACAAACCATCTTAATAAAAAAATACTCTTAAGATACTGTAAAAATCAGTAAACTAAGGGTGTGTTTGGAAACCCGGAAAATAATTTCTGGAAATCATTTTCCGAGTTTTTGGTGTTTGCCTAGGACAGAAAAATAGAAGTCAACGCTTGCAGTCAATGTAAAATAGCCTCTCTTTTCTGTAAAATGACTTCCCCTTTTTTTTTTGGGGGGAAGTCATTTTACACTCTCGCTCCACCTTCTATCAACACAAGGCAGAAAGGGAAGTAGGGAACTTGCACCGCCTGAGACTATCGCCACTGTTGGAGGTTCATCCCGTCGTCGCCGTTGATCTGCCTGTGGCTGCCAGAAGAACTGCTTTGCCGGAAAATAGGGGACTCACTGGACTGCTCGCCGGATCCACTGCTGCACTGTCGGAGAAGCTTTGTCTACGTCGAACGGGAGAGACGCCACTGTTGCTCGCCACCGCAAAGAGTACGCCGGAGACGGAGGAATCGCCGACAATGAAGACGGAGGAAGAAACCCAGAGATGGAGGACTCGCTGGAGACGGAGGATTCGTCGCTGCTTTGCCCAACCACTGCGTCTGATGACCACCACCTACCACTGCGTTTGGAAGAGAAAAAAGAAAGAAGGAGACGAAGATTGAGGTCGCCATCGTACAAACTCCGCCATTGACGCAGGGGAAATTTTAGGAAAAAATTGAATAGGGATTTGGATTGGGTACACAGCAATAGGGATTTGGGGATAATAATAATAATAATAATAATAATAATAATAATAATAATAATAATAATAATAATTTATTTCAAAATAATAATAATAATAATAATTGTTTTCAAAAAAAAAATAATAATAGTTGTATTCATTTTCCAGAAAACGAACCAAACACAATAAGACAGTTTTCCAAAACACAACCAAACACTGTAAAGGAAAATGTTTTCCGGAAAATGACTCATTTTCCAGAAAACATTTTCCAGAAGTTATTTTCCTGCTTTCCAAACGGACCCTAATTGCTGCTCATGGTCTAACCGATAATGCGCATGACTATAATTCAAGTGACCCGGTTGCAAACTGAGTTTTTTTTTTTTTTTGAACATAGTTGCAAACTGAGTTTAGTATTAAGATAGTCCAATTTCTATGATAAACTAACCACTAGTTACAATTTCAAAATTATCAATTTCTCATAAAATTGAGTTCCTTAGATTATTTTTTTCATTGTATTAGGTATACAATGACGACTACCACAATAGCATAACAACTTTTAATTCAATTTAAAAAAAAAAAAACAAAGAAATACATTTTTTTTGTTAGACAATAAGATGCACCTGTAAGCCCGTACCATATGTGAACCGGCCTAATTATTAAGGGACAAAGTGCTGATCAGATTGATTTTTACATACAAGATGGAGTTTGAACTATCGACCTCCCTTATAGAGCAAGAGTGCACGGCCACTCACGCCAACCAAGCTGGTTAAAAAGAAATACATTATAAAGTCAAACTATGCATTACACAATTTAAGATCACACAATAATATAGTGCCCACATAACCATAACCATATTATATATATATCAGGATAGAAATTGCATATATAACTAGGGAACTCAATTTTATGGGAAATTGATAATTCTAAAATTCTATAACCATATTATATATATATCAGGATAGAAATTGCATATATAACTAGGGAACTCAATTTTATGGGAAATTGATAATTTTGCATATATAACTAGGGAACTCAATTTTATGGGAAATTGATAATTCTAAAATTCTATAACTAGTGGTCCATGATAGAAATTGGACTATATATTAATATTAATACAAAGCTCAGTTTACACCGAGACTCGAACCCATGGTCACTTAAATAATAGTAATGCGCCTGATCAGTTAGACCATAGGCACCAATTAGTTTACGGATTTGTACATTATCGATATTATCTTATTAAGATGGTTTGTGTGATAATACAAAAACAAAGGCACGCCCAGTGGGACTCGAACCCACAATCGCTTGATTAAAAGTCAAGCGCCTTATCCATTAGGCCATGGGCGCTTGTTGGACTTAAAATACTTTTAAACTAAAATAAAATTAATTTTGGGCGTAAGATTTTCAGCTAAGGGCTTATAATGAAATTTGTCTATTTTAGTGGCAGAATAAGGTTTCCTCCCAATTTTAAGAAACTAGTATATATTGTTGATATTCATTCACTTAAAATTTAGGGCGTGCATAACTTTAAACCTTCAGATACATAACACCTTAGGTACATAACTTTGAAACTTCAAGTGTATAACTTTAAATATTCGGGTGCATAACATTGCAATTTCATTTTCAAAAGAAAAAAAAAAACATTGCAATTTCAGGTGCATAACTTTAAACATGGAATTGTATAACTTTGAATCTTCATGTGCATAACCTTGAACCTTGAGATAAACCATTGCTATTATTATTTTCTCACGCAACCACATTCCCTCTGACTTCGCGTCCATATGTGGATACAATCACAAGAAAAAATTAAAAACTAATAGAATGTATGAACCATTAGTGCCCGAATTGAAGTTGCTATATTGGCAAGACATTTGGTATAGTTTATCCAAATTTATAAAATGATAAGACCGAACATAGAATTTGCCCGGACTTAACGTTACGAGCTTGGTACCTAAAATTGCCATCACAACTAGCTAGTCACAAGTAAAATATATGTCTACTTCTTCTTGGGTGCTAGCCTAGACTTGATCTTCTTAATTGCCTTGGTCCCAATTTGGAATGTCTTTGTCAAGACGTGATTCGGGACGTCAGGTGTGGCGGCGAACAAGGCTGCCCCAATAGACTGAGTGCCCGGAAACTGGCTGTTGAAGGCGGAGATGACGGCGGCCGGAACTTCCCCATTATTCTTTTGGAAATGCACAAGTCCTTTAGGGAAAACAAAGACTTCGCCCTTTGTTACGCGCTTTGAAACCAACACATTGGCCGTGGTTATGAACCCGACGTCCAATTCGCCATCAGTCACATATATCATCTCGGTGGCGCGTGGGTGCGTGTGCGGTGGGTTTATTCCGCCGGAAGCAATGTCTATACGAGACAGTGATATGCCAAGTGTGTTAAGTCCCGGGACTTTTTCAACATTTGCAGGTGTGACTAGTGACCCCATTGTGTTGTTGGTGGAACCAGGCTTGGCTATGGCCAATGAGGAGAAATCAGCTGCGGTGAAATTCTTCTTGCAGGGAAATCCATTTATCTTCTCATCTATTTGATAAGAGCATTCAAACAAATATAAGTTAACCACAAACAGCAAGAAAAATATGAAATAATAGTATAAGGTGAAAATTCCTTGTCCGCCACACCCTAACCCAACAAAGTTGTGGATAAATAAATCATGATAACTCGCCTATGAGACTTTATAGAGGGTGGTTTGGTAGCTAATTTGTCCAAATCAAGTCAAAAAAAAAAAAAAAAAAGTGTGTGTGTGTGATCTTATTAATCTATTTGGGTAAATCAGCGACTCAATATTGTTGAAAAATAAGGTGAAAAAGGAATGTGTTAGTTTTAAAAATATTGCAAACTTGAAAGTTTACAATAATTATAAAATCGATCTTGTATTCTTTATTTATTTATTTTTTTACTAAAACACTTCAACATTGATGAACTTTATAGGTATAGTAGTTGGGATTAGTTCTTACTTTTTATAGGAGGATATTGTTCTCATCTGAGCAACAAATGGGATAAATAGAATGAAACTAGACAAAGTTAATGAAACTTGAATAGAAAAATAATATAAGAGTGAAATTGGTACTTTATTTACCTTTTATATTTTGAAAGAAAATGAAGAAGAATATATTAAGCTAAGACAATTTAAAATAGAACATGACAAATAAAATGAAATGGACGGTGTACTAGTAATTATTATGAAACGATTTCTTTAATTAATTGAGTAATTTGGGGTATACTTTGGGTTGGTGGACCAAATTGCTTTAATTCATTTTTGTTCAATTTTCAAATAATTGCTACCAATTTGGTGGGTTCACTCAACAATCCACATTATTAGCAATCCAGTACAAAACACAGTAAGCTGTAATGGGCAATTTATATCCCGGACCGGTGTCCACGTAGCATTATGCACCCTGAATCAAAACGATAATGTACAAAATTCATATTCGTATAGAATTTCATAACACATGTTATTTATTACTTATTTTTCAAATCTGATTTAGGTACATAATTTGTGTTCATAAACACAAAACTTCACAACACAAGACACACAAATTCATAACATAAGACACAATTACTAATTTGTTTCAGATACAAAATTCATACTTTAAAGTACAAATGTCATAACACAAAATACCAAAACTTACAACATAAAAACGCATACACATGCTCTAGGTCCACAACACATTGTGAAGCATGGTCCATAGTATAAAGAATTAACGATTGACTATAATGATACTAAGGACAAAAAAATGTCTATGCAAAAGAATATAAATCCTTTTAAAGAATAAAACAAAAAGTGAAAACAAAATATAATTCCTACCACATGATGGAATATAATGTAAGAGACACATACTCCGTAATTTGTTTGTTATGTTTATGAGATTGTTCATTGGATTAAAAATGTTACATTTTCTTTTGTTACCAGACGAGAATATCCTATTGTAGATAAAGTTTTGAATAAATTTAAAATTTCCGTTACACAAAATAAATATAGTTAATGACTATAATTAATAAATATAATTAATGCTCCGTACCATATTAGCATTAGTGTCCTGATTAAATGAATGGCTATTGGCTAATAATCATGATATTAAAATTATTTTTTACCATATCTGTTTTCATATATTATTTAAAATATGCTTTTAATATTAATAAATAAAATTTGATTCTTTCTAATACCTCCTCAGTCCTCACTAAGTCACTAATAAGATCAGTTGATTCTTTTTGTTTTGCTTTGTTTGGTTTTTTATCGGTTTCTTTTTTTTGTTTTTGTCTTTTTTTTTTTAAAAAAAAAATACTCATAATTCATTATAAAATAGTATATGTTTTATACTTTCTTAATCTTTTTGAACCAAAAAAAATCAATACCCTCATTATCGGAGGTTGATCCTATGATCACCTATTTGGAAAGGTAACCACTACATAGTAGTTTGGTGATTATTTTTTTCTTGTTTTTATTCTTATATTTTAAAATCACTTTAACATTTTTTTCTAATAGCTACTTTTTTGAATAGCTACTTAAAATGCTATTTTTACTACAAAATTATAGTAATTAAAAGTGGCTAGTACATTAGTCTAAATGGAATAATTCTTGTTTTCAAAAAAAAAAAAAAAAAAAAGAAGGAATAATTCCAAGATTTAAACCCCTGGGCATTCGTGTTTATTAAGAAAAGAAAAACAAAAAACATTATGCTAATCTTAGACAGAAAAAACAATTATTTAAAAAAATAAAACAAAAACAAAAAAGTGTACATACTCGAGTTGAGATCTGCAACACAAACATCTTGAAGCATATCAGGATCTGCAGAGGCTTTCTTGAGGAATATGGAAAAAATCACAAGAGCCATTATAGCTGCCAGCTTTTCAGAAGTGGACATGGTGGTGCAATGAAATTCTGTAAATTTATTTTTATTGTTTTATTTCTTTGGATTGCAAGTGTAAAACCAGAATAGCAAATTGAAGGAAGTACAAAAGCACAGAGGCTTAGAGAGACTTTTGGAAGGTGTAGAGAAGAAAAGTGAGTGGCTGTATTTATAGGTGAGAGGAGTTGAATTGAAGCCCGGCCCATGGGTGAGAAATAATGATAAGTGAATAATTTTATCAGTAAAAAAATTTATAGTTTACTATATTTCGGAGGAGTCTATACTATGACTGTCAAGGTTTAATCTTAAATCTTCATTTTAATTTATCATTTGAGTATCAATTAAACTTCTAGGGTGGATATTTTTAACAATATCTTAGCCTTACATAATACGGAGTGATTTCTAATTAAATTTGAGTGAACATAGTAGTTTTTAGGAGTATGGGGAAAAAAAATATTTGATACATCATCAATGTAATACACATATACATTATTAGTCCACCAAATGTCTTTTGGTCAGACAATTGATTTGGTAACTATAAGGTTTTAAATTTAATCTCTAATGAGAGCAGCTTATTGATCTTCTTAGTTTGAGTCAACGCAAAAATAAGTCAGGTTAATTAAACCCTCAATTAGTTGCAAATGTGAAATGACCCATAAACTCTAAATACATCTCTCCATGACTCTATCCCATTTTGTAAGGGATAATTGTTTTATCACAATTTTTCAAAAAATAAATAAAATGTGTTATTCTTTCCTAATTTGCTTTTCTAAATTAGGTGAATTGGATCACTTAGAAAAGTTTTTTTTTTTTAAAGAAGATAAATTGTGAAAATTAATAAATTAGTGGTGTTTAAAATTACTATGTACACTGCTGGAAATATTCATTTTTCCGACCACCATAAAGTGGTCGGAAAAGGGAGAACTCCGGTCGGAAATGCAGTTTCCGACCAACTTGCCGACCACTGTATGGGTTCGAAAAAAGCCCTCGGTATTACCGACCACTAGTCAAGGTGGTCGGAAATACCGACTTCTTTTTAAGGAGGTCGGAAAAATAGATTGAACCTTGTCGGATAAAAAGAGCATATTTCCTACCAACTGGTGGTCGGTAATTGGTCGGAATTTCCGTCCACCGGTGGTCGGTAAGATTTACCAAAAAAATTAAAATTTGAATTACCGACCACCACGGTGGTCGGTAATATGTACTAACAGAAATCCTACAAAAATCAAATGAATAATACAATTGTCAAATCTATGAATAATACAATTATTGAATATACAATTGTCAAATATTGTGAAAATCATGTTATAATAATACAAATCTCAACACCACGTTTTTAAATTCAACTCTACAATTTTAAATACAACACCACAATATTAACAATTCAACATTCAAGGGAATTGAACATTAGTCAATATTTTAAATCCAAGGTGTAGCAATTGCTTCACCATTCAAAATACAGCTATTGTTTGCAGCTATGTTTCACCATCCAAAACAGATTTTCAAAACATTCAAATAATATGCTATCTAAATCTTGACCAGAGGGGATGGTGTATCATCATCGGAGGTGGAGGGGGTAGTGTTGCTGCATATCTCGTTGTTGCTGTTGCTGCTGTTGCATCACTCGATTTTGCTCCTCTAATTGCTTAATTCTAGCTTCGCAAGATGTATGTGAAGTTGATGGCCCAATATTTGATTTCCTGTGTATCATAGCTTCGGGGAAGTAGTGTACGGTATCCGACCCAAATCCTGAAAAGTAATGGCCTCCAACCACACTACCGATTCTGCCACTTGACGTTGTGTTAGCTTCAAGTTGATCACAGTTTCCTGAAAAAATGAAACAAGAAATAGCTTCATAATAGATCCACAGACAATGTGTGATAAACACCATAATAAGTGGATAGTGTATACAAGAAAGAAGAAGGAAAGTCAGAACAAGGATTGTAACAATTAATCAATCAACCCCAAATCATGCAGCAGTTATAATCAAAAGGCATATTTCAAGTAAAATCTGCCATCATCTATGCGTTCCCATCACAGTGAGCAATGACCAAACAAATGAGAAATAAAGGATGCCAAACAACAATGAAGAAACCATCTATACACTATAGCCTACTTGGTCCCCATTAATACTCTCCAAAACAATCGAAAAAAACCTCGTAATCTTCTGTTAGATTGGTAATGGGTAATCTTAATCAGAAACCATCTATACACTATAGACCACTTTCATAAATCCAGCAACTTGCATTATTAATATACATAATACTAGGTCATCAGATTATAAGATCAAAATGCAGTCTGCTAAAGGTAGAATGAATCCAAGTATAGCAAAATCATATTCTTCACACTGCACAGAGCACATTAATTAAGTTCATAGTTCATACTGCCGATCTGCATAAAGTTCATAAAGTCCAGAAGTTATAGACTTATAGGCATACAACCGTACTGCCAATCTGTATTACACATTCAATAACTGAAATAATGAAACAGTTAATAAACTGACATTAGTGTGCACTTATTTCATCCATGGTCTCAGTTAGGGGTGCTCTACACCCCTGTGAATCAAACATCATAAGAAGAGTTAGCATTTCCTAGACTGAATGACAAAACACAACTATCAATCACACATTCATTCACCTCAAGAATGCAACAAATTTAAATACATAACCATCAAAGTAACAACACTGTTGGCAATCTACCAGGAATAAGACAAAACAAACTCTTCAATGAACTAAAAAATCAAGAAAATAATGGACAAAGGTGAATCATAAAATAAAATAAAAAGAGATGGAGGAGTACAAATATGAATTAAATAGCTTGCAAAATAATGTCCATATGAAACTAAGGTGTGGTTACATTAATAAAAGGAACCAAAAATGGACTCTACATTCCACTAAAAGTTTCCATAATTCATAGTAAATAACCGACATTAAATAGTTTTTATTTATTTTTAATTAATTAACGAACCTTTAACGTCGAGTAACTATTTAACCAACGTTAAATAGCCGACGTTGTATGTGACTTATGTGTAGTGAATGACTAAGAAAGGGGAACCTTTCAGGGGAGTTCATGATCTAATAGTAGAAAACAGAGAAATTCAAAGCCAAACCCAGGTGAATGGGATGTGTAGGTGGTAAATCAGCCTCTGTTGTAGTCGTAGCAGCCTGTAATAAGTAGAGGAAAGATTAGGGGGCATAGGAATGATCATGCATACACTTAGACAAACACCATAAGACATGGAGAGAAATATGAATTCAAAGAAGAAGAAGAAAAAGACAAAAGAAAATGAGGTAGATTTTTATATTAAAGGCCAGTTGAGAACTATAACAAAATATAGCTTTTGCTCACATAAGCTTTCTGGTTTGTTTGAAGCATAAACAAGTAAATGGAAAAGTAAAGTAAAAATATTCAATAGGTTAACAATATTCTGGAGTGAGATATCAAAAGATACTCTGTATTCCAGATCAAATAGAACCAAAATTCAACTAAATATAATTCATCATACAAATAAATCCAGTAAAATATACTTCTACTATATCAGCCATCAGGTCAATAAAATATTGAACTGACTGGTTTGTTCACACAATCCAGAAGAAGTGATACTCTGATTGCCTAATGAGCATGACGCCCTAAAATAACTTTGACACAGTGAAAACTGATTACTCAACCTGACACATTAAATAAATACCGCACCTGTGGTTTTAAGAAATTGATTGCAGCTTAGGACAAATCCGAGAATAAGAGGCGTTAATAAATTTGCACCAGCTTGTGCTAAAGCTCTGAAGCTCACCGCCGTTTCACTCTCTCTTCAGCAGCTTCAATTCCCTTCTCCGCCATTGATAATCCAGCCTCAATCCCCTTTTATGCTGCTCTTCAAAAATGGAAATAGGAATTTGGGATTAGGGTTTAAGCTTTAGAAATAAATGAAATTAGGAATAGAATTAACCTGTAACAGATAAGGCACAGGCGACGAAGTCTGAGTAGCGAGTGCGGCGGCAATGGAGTTTGAGCAGCGAGTGCGGCGGCAATGGAGTCTGAGCAGCGGGTGCAGCGGCAATAGAGTCTGAGCAAGGCGATGACCTACTTTTTTGGAACCTATCTATTTTTTTTTTCTAAGTCGCTATAGCATTTTATATATAATGTAATTTCCGACCACCACTGATGGTCGGAAAAAAAGAGATAGGTTAAAAATTTAAATGGGCCGACAATATTTCCGACCACTATAAACGGTGGTCGGAATTTCCGACCTCTTTCCGACCAACCCAACCATTTGACGGAAAACAGAAAAAAATTACTTTTTGCGACCAATTATTGGGGTGGTCGGAAATGAGGTCGGAAAATTGACATCTTCCAGCAGTGGTAGTGCGATGACACATCTGTTATCATTCTAAATGGATGGTCTTATGATTAAACCCTGGTGGTGGGGGCATATGAGGGCATCGATTCTTTGGCTTCAAAAATATTGAGAAAGTATAAAACATCTTCTCACTTAAGAATTGAGTATTTTTTTTAAAAATAGATATTATTTCTACATAAACTAAAACAGAAAGTATGACAAATAACGTAAAGCGGAGAGAATATATTACATTTCCTTAATTATTACGATTAATTAAATGACTCATAATATTTCTTTATTAGGATTATATAACAACTCATATTTTATTTCCTTATTAGGATTAAATAATTTAAGCACTATTTGGTAATATAGTTAATTTATCAATCAATTTTGGTTTGTTTGATCACTATTGATGTTTGACTTGGTAAACAACCAATATAAGTGTTTGTTTAATCAATTTTTTTTTTTGAGAATAAAACTCAAACTTTTTGTAATAGTTTATTGTTTCAAAATGCTAAAATTTAAAAAGATGTTCAAAACAACTTTTTCGATCAGCTTTTTGACAAAATAAATTATATACCGTTAAAAGTCATTTTGCATGTAATTAGCTATCAACTAATAACTAATTTACCAAACACTTTTCTGCAACTAGCTAATGTTCTTTTTTCTTTTAACGAGGTTTTCTTCTAACGGTGGCAATATAATCTTAGTGTTTAGAAAAATGCAGTTCGCGTATGTTAAGTGGAGAGTGTTATGGTAATTTTAGTATCTATATTACGTGAATTGAAATGGTGCATTTTAGTACATGGTATGATGCGTTTTAATACATGTTGTGGTGTGCTTTATTACGTATGTTGGTACATTTAACTGTGTTGTGGAATGTTGTGTTTTAATCCATCCTCTGGTGCATTTTCACACGTAGAATGGTGTGTTTTAATCCGTCCTCTAGCGCATTTTAATACGTAGAATGATGTGTATTTTTACACATGTTTTTTAATAAGTGTAATAGTGCATGTTTATAATTTGGAATGAAGATTTTCAATAAATTGAATTGTGCATTTAACACACGTTGTGGTGCATTTTAATATGTAGAATGGTGCATATTTTAGCACATATTTTTTCTAATATGTGTAATAGTGCATGTTATAATCTGACATTAGGCACGTTGTGGTGCATTTTAATACATAGAATGATGCGTTTTATTACGTATGTTGACGCATTTTAAGTGAATATGTGCATTTGGTTATAGTGTGGAATGATATGTTTTATCTGTTCACTGCTGCATTTTAGTACGTAGAATGTTGTGTATTTTAACACATATATATATTGAACGTTGATTTGCTAACTTACTGTAATCTAATGGCTGCAAAATAGTCACTCGGCCGCACAAAAACTCTATTATATATATATATATATATATATATATGGTCGCGTTTAAATGAGACCGGTGTACCCAGGAGAGAACTCAGAACGCATGATATTCGTCCATGTGTCCAGATCTAATGGATGAGAAACACTGGCATTTACTTAAATAATTGAACATAGAAGTGCAACTAAAGTGCAACTAAAGTGTATTACAAGTGTGTTTTCAAAAAAAAAAAAAAAGTGTATTACAAGTGCAAGTAGCAATTTCATATAGTGCACCTAAGTGCAAGTAAAGTGTATTACAAGTGCATGTAAAATGTATTACAGGTGAAAATAAATTGTACACTGAGCATCAATATTACGTGCACCTAACGTTATAACTAATTGTACCAAACATTATAATTAGTTGCACCTAGGTGCACGAATGTTAACAAAGAAAATTACATGCATTTGTACGTGAAAAT
>CM008334.1:17742331-17752560 GCA_002525835.2 Ipomoea batatas | reverse complement strand
TATATATTATATATATATATACACACACACACATACATACAATTGTAAAATTACAGGAATCAAATTTTTTAACCATCTGACTTGGTAATAAATTTGTTCTTATTCATTAGTTACGTACCATGAATTATATTGACTGGTCTCACCCCACACACTAAAAAAAGAGTTTACATATTAATAAAATATGAATTATATATTGTCAGTGAAAACTAATATATGTATTTTTAACTCTGTCATTATATGGTGAAATCTAATATATGAATTATATATTTAATTCGAATTATATATACACAAATAATATATTTATTTTATACACACACATATATACGATTTACCATTCATAGAAATTTAATTAAAATATAATCAATCATTAAATTATTATATAATGATTTTAATAAAATGATAATTAAGGAATAAGAAAAAGATATGATAGATATAGGTGTATAGTAATAATGATGGAGTTAAAAATTAACGGTATTATAACGGTGTAAGGGTAGTTTTGTATAACAAGAATGTAGTAGGGACAATTTTATCTAATAACATTGAAAGTTATAACATTTAAAGTAAAACGTATACATTTATTAGCATACAAAAAGAGGGACATAAATGAAAGATATAACCTTGATTGAAACTTATTATGTTTTTAGATTTAGAATTGTTCATTTTTAGTATGTTACAAGTTTATTTTTTAAATATTTATTTTTAGTGCATTGCAAGTTCATTTTTAGTATATTACATAAAACTTGATCTATTGTGCAATGGAAATTAAATTTTCCATATACAATCATGGCCAATGGTATAGTTTGTTCTGTCACGCTCATTAAGTTTAACTCCTACTTAAGAGTAAGATTTAACTCATAACTCTTTAATATAGAAAACGCATACGAGAAAAACAAACATTTGTTGAAAAAGTAAAGATACGAAAATATAAAATAAATAACTGTGTATATTCTTATTCTCCATAATTCATTGAGAGTGAGCCACTTGTACGTTCCACACAATTTCATATTTATGTATCATTTGTAACATTAATAAGATGAAACAAGACCCACATGTTGAAAGATGTATGGTGCCAATTGGGTGAAGAAAAGGTTGTTTTCAAAAGGAAATTGAATAGCAAATGTTGTTTTATGGCACTCGTGCATATTATTTACTATAAATATATGTTAGTTTAAATTAACTTAAACTTGAGACTATCATGATTTGAATGAAGTTCAAATAATTCTAAACCTAACTTACAAATTTACTAGTATTTACATTTTAAAAAAATAAACTTATAAAATATATAAATTGTGGACAAGTCACGCTAATTAAATATGTAGAAAACATGTGAGGTCTTATTAGGTGAAGTGTCAAAAACTTGAACCCAACAACAAATGCAATGGTATTACACCATTAGAATTATAATTCATAAGTATGCTGATTATAATCAATGATAGGCAATTCGTTCTATCAATTATATACTTCTTCTCCTAAAAGGTTGAATCTTCAACCCAAGGGCCCCCACACTCTGGCCCGACAAAGCATCTGGGAAGATGTAAATAATGGTAATTCAACTACTCAACTGAACACAGAGACTGACTTTTGCTCACTGTGCACAAGAAGGCCCCTCACTTTGAGAGGTTGCTCCACACTGTCGCTAGTGAGACTCAATCTCTGGTCTCTTTTCTCAAACTTCACCCCTGTGACCAGTTCAGCAGCTCATGCGGGCAAATTGTGGATAATGAAGTAAAATCAGTTATATAGTAACAACACAGGTAACTCAGTTAGTTTTTGGGTGGTAAATTGTGGGTAATGACGTAAAATTGAGCCCCGATAGCAGCAGTATAGGAGTTTCACCCCTTTGTGAGGTAAAGTGGATCCTACCCGTCAGACCGGGGCTAGGGATTTCGCCTTTTATGGGCAAGTTATACACTAATTAACAAAATGAACAAAACACTTGCCACATTCTCAAACTCAACATTATATTTATAATTAATTAGTAAAATTTGAATTTTAAACTTCAATACAAACAACATTTAGTAGATGAGAGGAGGTGATAATTGGCTACTATTCCAAAAGTTAAAAGACATGAAGAATGGCAAGGGAGAGGGAGACGTGGTCACTCTATGCAACTCTAAAACCCTATCCACCTCCACTGATGGAAAACACCAATCTCTCTTCAAAGTACATTTTGATTATCTCCCCCCCTGCCTTAGAATCAATAACAACCACAAACATATATATGCACTGCACTCCCATTATTATTACATTTGCATACCAAAAAGAAAAAGAAAACCAAACCCTCTACTCCTCTAATCTTGTGTGTTGTGTGTATATATAAAACACAAAACACCAAGAAATTAAAGAGAAAAAAATTTGATCTGATCTGAGAGAGAGATCTGATGGCACAAACCATGTTGCTCACTGCCAATGCTTCTTCCCCTGCATTGGACCTCAAGAGGCAATCCACTTTCCTTCAAACCCTAAAACCAAAGCCATCAATCCAAC
The DNA here is from genome assembly GCA_002525835.2 of Ipomoea batatas. NCBI lineage: Eukaryota > Viridiplantae > Streptophyta > Magnoliopsida > Solanales > Convolvulaceae > Ipomoea > Ipomoea batatas. The sequence continues at coordinate 17,750,073 of CM008334.1, read as the reverse complement.
AACATTTTCTCTTGCCCCTTCCTTCTTCTTCTTCTTCTTCCTCTTCTTCTTCTTTTTCTTCTACAAGAATTGTTGCTCTCTTCAAGTCAAAGGCCAAAGCCCCACCAGCAAAGAAGGTCATTTGGTTTATGGGTTTTTCTTTTATGGTTCAACTTTTTAAATTGGTATATATATATATATGTGTGTGTGTGTGTGTAATTGTGATATAATGTTCAATGTATGTAATTAATATGCAGGTTGTTCAGCCCAAGCCTAAGGTGGAGGATGGCATTTTTGGTACTTCAGGAGGAATTGGGTTCACCAAGCAAAATGAGCTCTTTGTTGGTCGTGTGGCTATGCTTGGTTTTGCGGTATGTCTCATTTTCTATCTTTTAATTCTTTATTGTTTTTTATATATACCAATTGAGTTATGGGAGCATTAATCCATTTTCAGCTTCTGTTCATTATTTTAGAATTATATATATAGTAACATAGATCATTGATTATTCACAATTCATAATCATAGATATAGAAATAGTCATAATTAGACGACTTACAGACTCATGAGCAAATAAGTCCACCTCTTTTCATGAGTCCGTGTGGATAGATCTGGGCCAGCTTGAAATCAATGACTTAAATTTCGCCAACTGTACAAATACAATTGCACAGTTGACGAAATCTAAGCAATTGATCTCAAATATTCAATTACCTAAATCTGTTCACACGGACTCATGGAAACTGAGAAGGGGTGGAATCACCTGAATAGTGGGTTTAGACTTACCTTATAACATGTTGCAGGCATCTTTGCTTGGGGAAGCAATAACAGGAAAGGGGATATTGTCACAACTGAACCTGGAAACTGGGATTCCAATTTATGAGGCAGAGCCTCTGTTGTTGTTCTTCATCCTCTTCAATCTGCTGGGAGCCATTGGAGCTTTGGGTGATAGGGGCAAGTTCGTGGATGACCCTGCACCTCCCACCGGACTCGACCGCGCCGTCATCCAGCCGGGGAAAGGTTTCCGGTCAGCTCTGGGCCTCAAGGAAGGAGGTAATTACAGTTTATTGAGCAGCTATCCCGTCTAACTATCAGTTTAGCTTTTTAATTGAGAAAAAACACATTATTTGACCCGTCAAAAGTAACTTGTCAGAGCAATTACAGTCAATTTGGTCAGGTTGTTGCCTTGTTAATTACAAGATTACAAATTCAACTCCTTATAGGAGCAGTCTTGACCTGTTTAGTTTGAACTAGTTAACTATGCGCAACCTAAGCTGGTTTACTTCTTTGTGGTTCTTTGACGACTAGGGTTACAAGACGGGATTTATCCAGTATATACCCTGACCCCAATAGTGGCTACAAGTATTGTGGTCACTAAAAAAAAAAAAAGTAATCAATCGGAGACAACTCCAGTCAAATTGGTTAAACTGTTAGACTTGATAACTACAAGATTAAAAATTCGATTTCTAGTAAGAGTATTTTTTATCTTTTTGGTTTGAACTGATTAACTATGTGCAATCTATGTTAGTTTACTAGCGGTTTTTTGCTGACTAGAGTCACAATGCGAGATTTACTCAGTGTACATCCTGACTCTCTCTGATGTGACTAAGGGTTCTAAGTTTTAGTGTTTCAAAGTTTGAAGAATTGTTGATGTTGAGTAATGAATGGTGCAGGTCCACTGTTCGGATTCACGAAATCAAACGAGCTGTTTGTGGGGAGATTGGCACAACTGGGGATTGCATTCTCTATAATTGGAGAGATTATTACTGGGAAAGGAGCACTTGCGCAGCTCAACATCGAGACTGGTGTGCCCATTGGCGAAATCGAGCCCTTGATCTTGTTTAACGTTGCTTTCTTCTTCTTTGCAGCAATCAATCCAGGCACTGGAAAGTTTGTCACTGATGAAGAAGAAGACTAATTCTTTTTTTGTCTTTAAATTTCATCTTCTCTGTATTTAATTAGCTCATACTAAAACGGGTACAATGTGCACTCCACTAAGCTCTTTGAAACTTCTTTTTTCTGTGCAAGTTAATTTTAGCATACATGAGTTCTCAGGATGGGGGTTGGGGTTGGGGTTGTACAAATTCGAAGATGTATTCATCCTGCCAAATTAAATCATCATGTGTTTCGTCTCAACTAAAAATCTAAATTGATAATGAAACTACACATTTATTTTATATATATTATGTTTAACTTGCAACCATGATTACTGCGTATGTAATAATAACCCGCAAACCACAAAAAAAAAAAAGGATAAATCGCACTAGAAAGAGAAGGGCTTGACCGTCAATATATGGTATAAAAATCACATTCCACCCACTCGAACACCCTTTCAGGCAACCTTCATTTCTTTTTTATTACATGCACTGATGCACTTTTGGTTATGTATATTGACTAAACTACACGCTAGTCTAGAAATAAGAGTACATTCTTGTGATTTAACATTTGTAAATTGTAACTATATGTTGAGCGGAGGTCGGTGAAGGACCAAGTCCAACAATTAGTGATGAAAAGGATTGTTAATTGATTTGTCGGAAATCGATGAAAGACCAAATCTAGCACATTGCCTCTCGAAAATGTGGCGGTATATAAAGAAATAAAGTTACATCATCGTTGTGAGTTATAGATTTAGGCATAGTGGTACTGGTAAGTACTTGATAGATAATAATAATAATAATAATAATAATAATAATAATAATAATTAGTAATATTATTATTATATACATATAATTTATTTAAATATATATTTAATGATAGATAAAATTATAATTAATTATATACAAATTTATATAATACATTATATTTATTAAATATAAATATTAAATAAATTACAATGCATATTTTTAGTATTTATAATATAAAAGCTATTCCTAAGAATGTTATTCTAATGACAATATTTGAATCTTACCAACATGAAGTATTGAATTTTTACTCATTGCAATGAGATTGAACAGCTATCAAATTACTGTCCAGTGATTACTGATTAGTGAAGAGTTTATAATCCAGCCTGACGTGTCAACATTTAGAAGGCTTGTGTACATTATGAAATGTGAACCCCTCTTAAATCTCAGAAATGATTCGAGTTACAGGAAAACAAAACAAAACAACATTTCATGGAGATGCGGGGTATCGATCCCCGTACCTCTCGCATGCTAAGCGAGCGCTCTACCATCTGAGCTACATCCCCTGTTGTATATGCTTGCATTCTTTATTTATCTATCGCATCAAAGATTTAGAAATTAAACCATAATTTTCTCATTGACGTTTGTTGCAACCGCAGATTTGCCTAATTTGATTGACTTTGATCTTTCACCCAAAATAATAATAATAAATAAATAAATAAAATGTTAAACATATATATTTCCAGTTTATATGAGAGTCTGTGAACAAATCAAAACCATTAAAATGTAAGATCTGATTTATAGGAAATCAAGTAAAAAAAAAAGCATGTCATTTTCATAAATATTACAAATTTTTAAAAATTTTAATATTTATGAAAACGACCCTTTCATTTAACTGGTACTATACACTTAAAAGAATAAAAGTAAAATTGGTTTATTCGACTGGTAGGCTATTTTAATTGCGTTAGTAAATTAAGGGTTTATTTGGTTCGAACATATGAATTGGAATTGGAATCGAAATGGAAATTAAATATTTGGTAATTGAAATGAATTATGGTAAAAGTGTATGTTTTGCATGTTAAGTAGTAGGTTAGAATTGGAATTATAACAAATATTGTTGTTTGGTTATGTATGACCCTATAATTGGAATAAAGGTTTAAAAAATACAAAAAAAAAAAAACAAAAATCAAGACAATTGATCCTAATATGATGACACCCAAAGCACAATATAAACAAAAAAATCAAAGCAAAAATATAAAATCACTAATCCTATGTAATAAAGAGGCCATGAAATGAGAAGAGATAAATTAAATGAATGATATCTAATTTAAATTAAGTAATTGATTTTTTAATTATATGGGTAATCAAATCTTATACCTTTGTTTTAAAAAGTTGATAATCAAACAATGTGTATATATGACTTTCATTATTTTCCTATTCCCTATATCTAATTAATCCCATGAACAAAACACACCCTAAATAGTTATGGAAAAGAGATTTTCATAACAATATAACAACTAACATCTTATTATGATGAGAATGGGAAGTTTTGTGTATATTCAGTCTAACGTATGTACAGAAATATAATAGGAATATAACATAGAGTTCTAATACAATACTACTACTAGACTCCTAACACTCCCCCTCAAGCGGAAGGTTGGCCGCAACATTAAGCTTGCTCCGAAGAAACGAGAACCGCGAGCCAGACAGAGCCTTGGTGAAAATATCCGCCAGCTGATCCTTGGTAGAGATAAAATGAACCAGTAACTCTTTCTTTGCCACCTTGTCACGAACAAAGTGATAATCAATCTCCACGTGCTTCGTCCTAGCGTGGAACACCGGATCAGCACATAAATAGGTAGCGCCCAGGTTGTCACACCAGAGGCGCGGAGGCGAAGCAGGCGGCATACCAAGCTCAGTCAGGAGCGAGACCAACCAAGTAACCTCAGCCGAAACATCAGCCAGGGCCTTATACTCAACCTCAGTCGACGAACGTGCCACTGTTCGTTGTTTGCGACAAACCCAGGAAACCAGATTACGACCGATAAAAACCGCAAAACCACTTGTGGACTTTCGATCCCCAGGGTTGCCAGCCCAATCAGAGTCAGAAAACGCATGGATATCAATCGATGAAGACCGACAAATGCGTAGCCCAAAGTGCAACGTTCCTTTCACGTAGCGAAGAACACGCTTGAGCATGCCCCAATGTTCAGTAGTAGGAGCATGCATGTGCTGACAAAGTTTGTTCACCGCGAACGAGAGATCAGGCCTCGTAACCATGAGATACTGTAGAGCCCCAGCTAAGCTACGGTACTGAGTCGGATCAGCATATGGAACCGACGGACCCGCATCCACTCGAGACAAGGCAACAGGTGTAGCAAGTGCCTTGCAATCAGTCATCCCGGCACGCTTCAAGATATCAGTCATATAACGCTGTTGAGACAAGAGCAGACCGTCAGCCACAGAGACAGTCTCAATGCCAAGAAAGAAGGACGGCAAACCCATGTCACGAATCTTAAACTCCGAACCCATCTTGGCAACCAAAGTAGTAACAGAGCCCAAGTCAGAGCCCATAACCAGAATGTCGTCCACATAGACAAGTAAGTACAGCCGAACAGGACCAGCAGAATAAATGAATAAATAAACATCAGTCTTAGACGGCACAAACCCCACCGAAAGAAGGAAGGTGTGAAGACGGTCAAACCAGGCACGAGGCGCCTGTTTGAGACCATATAAAGAGCGTTGTAGCAGGCAAACATGACTCGGAGTGTCCCGATCCTCGTAACCTGGAGGCTGCCGCATATAAACCGTCTCAGCCAGATTACCATTCAGAAAGGCGTTATGGACATCCAACTGTCGAATGTGCCAACCACGAGAGACAGCCAAAGAAAAGGAGCAACCGAACTGTCGTGGGCTTCACCACCGGACTAAAGGTTTCAAAAAAATCCTGGCCAGCCACCTGATTGAAACCCTTAGCAACAAGGCGCGCCTTATAACGCTCAACAGACCCATCAGCTTTCCGTTTAACACGGAAAACCCATTTGCAGCCTACGACATTCATACCAGGCTCAAATGGCACCAACCGCCACGTCTGATTGTGTAATAACGCATTAAACTCGAGGTCCATTGCCTCGCGCCATACAGGATACATAACCGCCTGAGAGTAACACGTGGGCTCCAGTGGAGCAGCATCAGAAGTTAACGCCACTGGCTGGGTGCGAGGACGCGACTTGCTCCTCAGAGTCATCGCATGAGTCCGCTCAATCGGCCGCTTAACACGACGACCCCGAACTGGCTTCGACTGACCAACAGCCACATCAGTAGAACCAACATCAGAAGCAGTCCGAGAGCTCGACGGTCTCGAAACAGGAGGTGGGACCACAGGAGGCAGGCTATACCCCTCAACCGCAACACGACCAACACCCCACGGCATAACAAGCGGAGAAGAAGAGCCCTGCACATACACAGCTGAAGCAAACGGATAAACGGTTTCATCGAACCGCACATGGCGACAGATAAAAACCCGGTTAGTATTCAGATCTAAACAACGATAGCCACGAAAAGATGACGGATAACCAAGAAACACACATGGAGCTGACCGAAACTGTAACTTATTCCGATTGTACGGGCGTAACAACGGAAAACACAGACACCCAAAAACACGCAACAAAGAGTAAGATGGAGGAGAACGATGAACACGAAAGTGAGGCGTATCATCATGCAGCACACGAGTTGGCATTTTATTAATCAAATAAACTGCGGTTTCAAAAGCGTAATCCCAAAACCGTGAAGGAACTGAAGCCTGGGCCATCAAGGCCAGCCCAGTCTCAACTATGTGACGATGACGACGCTCTACCCTACCATTCTGTTCGTGAGTATAGGCACAAGACTGTCTGTGCACAATACCTAAGGCAGATAAACGCGTATGCAATTTTTTGTATTCTCCCCCTAGATCAGACTGAATAGAAAGGATTTTACAGTTAAATGAACGCTCGACCTGACAACGAAACTGTTCGAAAATTGCATACAAATCGGTTTTAGCACGCATGGGATAGAACCAAATATAACGAGTAAAATCATCCACGAAAAGCACAAAATACTTATAACCATTAGACGAAAGACAGGGTGCAGGACCCCAAATATCAGTGTAGATTAATTGTAAAATATGCGAAGTAGAAGACAAAATGCGCGGTAAGGGGAATCGGGAAGATTTCCCCAATTGACATGCCGAACAAAGAGACGACAAACGACTTATAGCACTAGAACTAAGAGAATTATTATCTAAAATTTGACGTAAAACCCGAAGATGCGGATGAAAGGTATGAGGGTGGTGGGTTTGGTATGGCAGACATGACCGTGTCCGAAACAGTCCGTTCCGAGGAAGCCTCGACAGAGCCGTCACGAGGACCGGTAGAAGCCATGAACATACACCTGGAACAGCTGATACCAGATGAGAATGGGAAGTTTTGTGTATATTCAGTCTAACGTATGTACATAAATATAATAGGAATATAACATAGAGTTCTAATACAATACTACTACTAGACTCCTAACAATTATGCGTGTAATGATGGAATGAAAATCAATGATTTGGAATTGTAGTATTGATCTAATCATTGAATTTGTTAGGACCTTGCTTTCAAGTTTCAACATTGCTACAAATGTGTAAAGGTTAACAGAAAGGGCTAAACTTTGGCATGGACTTAATTTGGAACACTTGGGTGATTGTTTCATTGCATGGAGTTTTTGCAACTTGCATTTCATCCTTGGTTGTGTGAACGTGGAGATGCGGGGTATCAATCCCCGTACCTCTCGCATGCTAAGCGAGCGCTCTACCATCTAAGCTACATCCCCTATTATTTATTCTTGCATTGTTTATTTATCTATCACATCAATGATTTAAAAATTGAGTTCTACTACATTGACTCCCATTTTATACTCTCACCACTTTTACTCCCTGACGTGGCAAGATATGATAGGTTATCTTTATCATGTGGATCCCAAGAAAATTATCAACATCAAACTTTTGTGTGAGGGAATATAACTTGGGAGTCCAAGTAGTGTTTTCCTTAGAGATTAAATGATAACCTTCCCGTTGACGTTGCAACTGCAAGATCTTTTACCAAAAAAAAAGAAGAAGAAGAAGA
>CM008334.1:17668935-17679644 GCA_002525835.2 Ipomoea batatas | reverse complement strand
GAATTGAAATTGAAAGATGTGCATAGCAATATAGCATGGAATAAGGCTATAAAGCTACAATATGCGTGAGTGATCTGAGGCATTTGTACTGATTGGTGAATTTAGTTCTGAATGTTATGAACCTAAACAGAGGCTTTGCATAAGCCTTTCTTGCAGTATTTGCTGTTGACTGTTGGATGAGAGTGATCAGTCAGTGAAATGGGCTGCTTAAGGAAGCATCCTAATTAGGAAATGATCAGGTCAAGCCAAAATCTATAAAAGTTGCAAGATTTAGAAGTGAGCTAAAATGACTAGATAGGATTAGAAGAGTGACAAAATGGTTAATTGATCTAGTGGAGATCTGGGGTAGTGCCTAATTTAATTCCATTTTAAAATTTGTGCAGTGGGAATCTTTTTTTTTTTTTTTTGAATACAACTAACTCTATTACATTGTAGTATCTGTTCATACATACTTTCTCAACCTGTTGAAGCACAAAGAGTTGGTATCGCCTCCACTGAGGCTCAATCTACCTCCCGTATGGAAGAGCCGTGCAGTGGGAATCTATTTTATATTAAACCTTGAATTCTTATGAATAAAAGGGATATTATATAATTCGTCTTTGCATTTTACATACATACGTATTTATGTATGTATGTATGTATGTATGTATGTATGTATGTTTTGAGGTTACCTAAGGGTAGTGATATGTGTGCTTTTTTGGGTCTTTTAAAAATAAGGGTAGTGATATATGTGAAAAAAAAAATAAGGGTAGTGATATGTGTGCTTTTTTGGGTCTTTTAAAAATAAATTTTCTATATTTAAACTTATTTAATATTTTTTGTAACTTCTTTCTCCTTGTTTTCTATTTCAGGAGTTGTTTGAGGGTTATTACTTTTGTCAAGCACAAAGGGAAGACTACTTTCAAAGAGCAAAACCATACAAGGGACATCCAACAATTCTAAGGTGAAAATTCAAAATTTATCTGGTTTTGCATCTTGTTCACTTGTTTGGTAATTTTATTATCACAAAATTGCTCAATTGATGATACAGATAAACCAAAATATCCCAGATTTATATATCAAGATTGTTCAATCCAGCTAGACTTGTGTTTTTTTGTGCATCCTTTTCAGGATGCAGGAGCTTGCAAAAGATTTGGGAGTTGTAATTCCAGTTAGCTTCTTTGAGGAGGCAAATAATGCCCATTACAATTCAGTAGTTGTGATTGATGCTGATGGGACTGATCTTGGACTTTACAGAAAATCCCATATTCCTGATGGTCCAGGTAAGTGGAGCAGGATGTACTGTAGGAGTGAAATTTCAAGTCAACTACATAACAAAATTGATCGAATTCCTTCAACTTGGTGTTCTGTAGGTTACCAGGAAAAATTTTACTTTAATCCAGGTGACACTGGCTTTAAGGTAAATTTCTTAAGTTGGTCCTCTGTATAGGTTTATTTGTTTGTGAATTGTAAAAAAGTCTTTAGCATCTATGATTGTGTGATTGAATTTGGGTAACCATTAACACTTAAAATGCACAGGTCTTCGAGACTAAATTTGCAAAAATTGGAGTGGGTGAGAATATATCCTATCTTCATCTTTAAATATTCTTTATGACAATTCACAAGAAGCTTAGTTAACATTGGTGACCTCCAAAATAATAAAAGTCCAGTCCAAAATGACACTACTATTTTTGTAGGTATTTGCTGGGATCAATGGTTCCCCGAGACAGCTCGAGCTATGGCTCTTCAGGGTGCAGAAATACTGTTGTACCCAACTGCAATTGGTTCTGAACCTCAAGATGACGGACTTGATTCCCGAGAGCATTGGAAGCGAGTGATGCAAGGTCATGCTGGGGCTAACCTAGTAAGCTTTTGAATCATAATATTCTAAAGTTGTCTTAGATAAGTTATTCCATTTGTTACATCTTTCAAAGCTCATTTTTAACTTGTTGTGAGTTAAGGTACCTCTAGTAGCGTCAAACCGCATTGGGAAGGAGATAATCGAGACAGAGCATGGGAAGAGTGAGATAACATTCTATGGCAATTCCTTTATAGCAGGTATGCCATGAAATGACTAAATGAAGTGTTTATTTGAACAAGGGATTTGACTATTTGAGCTTGCTATTCGAATGATTAGGTCCCACAGGAGAAATTGTGGCGCTCGCAGATGATAAGGTGGAAGCTGTTCTTGTAGCACAGTTTGATCTGGCCAGTATCAAAAGCAAAAGATGTAGTTGGGGGGTGTTTCGTGATCGGCGCCCCGACTTGTATAAGGTGCTCTTGACATTAGATGGCCGCAATCCATCTTTCTGAACTGAATTCCTCAGTTTCTGCTTTGAGAGAGATGGTTGTAAGGAACTTTTATGACCTCGAAATTTCATCTATACCATTTGAATAACTAGATGGTTTAGCTCGTAAGGTGCTATGTCCCTAGAAGAAACCAAGAAGAGATGTTTTGTTGTGGTAAATGACATTCAAGTATCTTCATATTATGATATAAATACTATCATTTAGCTTCCAAATTTGATCCTCTAACTGTTTTTTACATCTAACAGTAAAGTTTGACTCTTAAAACCTCTACCATTTTGTGCGGGTTGGGTGTTAGTATCCTAATGCTCGAAGATGCGAACCTAACTTCACTCCCACACAACACTCTAGAATCTGTTTTCAAGCTCAATGGATAGTTGGTAATTGGCTTCTATTTATAGAGAGAAAGTTGGTAATTGGCTTCTATTTGATATATATAGTAGACAGGTTGAAAGATTATTATTTAATTTAATTTATGGCAATAACTGGAATTATAAAACTTAATCCATCATACATGATAATATGGCAAAAAACACATACACATAATAATATTATTAATATTATTTTACAAACATTAATTAACCAGAAATGTCGATAGCCTTGACATCAGCCTTCTTGGCCTCCTCTTTGGGCACCGTCACACTCAACACTCCATTCTCCATGCTAGCCTTTATCCCATCCATCTTCACATTCTCCGGCAGCCTGAACCGCCGGAGAAACCTCCCGGAGCTCCTCTCCATCCGGTGCCACGTGTCCGTCTTCTCCTCCTGATCCCTACTCCTCTCTCCGCTGATCTGCAACACTCTCCCTTCCTCCACCTCCACCTTCACCTCCTCTTTCTTCAGCCCGGGAAGGTCCGCCGTGAAAACGTGAGCCTCCGGGGTCTCCTTCCAGTCGATCCTGGCGCTGGCGAACCGCGCCGCCTCGCCGGAAACCTCCGGTGCAGAGACGGCGGCGTTAGAGAATGGGAAGTCATAGAAGGGGTCCCAGATTTCGAGGGAGAATGGGTCGAAGACGTTGCTTCGTCGGCCACCGAAGAAACTTGGAATCAGCGACATTCTTGGTAAATCGAAACAGTAGACGACGTTGAAAGAAGATTTTGGTTAAGAAAGAGCGTTTGAGTGATTGCTTTAAGGTTTCTGTTGCTTTGTTCGATGATGTGAAAGTTAGAGGACTGATGTTCATTTATAGGGAAAATGGAGGGTCTTTCGCGAAGTTTCGTGAAGTGGATATATGGTAGAAGTAAGAATTATCTAGAATATGGTGGATATTTTGAGATTATTTCAAGTTTACAACTTCTCAAATGATGTTTAACTATGTTTTTTTTAAAAAAAAGTCACAAGCGACATCAAAATTATTATTTAAGAATATGTAAAATAAATTACATCTTGAAATTCTAGCCATTAAAAGATTGTAAAGAGGTAAACCAATTTTGATTGTCCATAACGATATGTAAATAATTTGTTAATTACATGTTAATAAAATAATACCTTAAGTTAATAATAATTTTTTTTTTAATTTCAACCGAGTATCTATTTTTTGAGTATTATAAACTATATTACAAAGTAATATATGTTTTATACTTTTTTTACCTATTACAGTTTAAAGAGTCACAAGTATCTATTAAAATATTAGAATGATTATGATTGTATGTAAAACATGACTCAAAATTATATTTAAATAAAAAATGAATACAACCCCATAATTGTACTAATTAATGTTTGTGGGATCATTGTAGACCTCTTTCTTCTTGATAAAATAATATTGAACAAAATTTACTTTTAATCATCGAATATTTGCTACACACTTCATCATTAACTTTTTAATTTTGTCACAAACTTCATCATTAACTTTTATTTATTTGCTACAATTAATCATCCTCTTAAAATTTTGGTATTCCACCATTTAATAAATATGACTAACATGTAATTTAATCATTCAATTAAAAGAGTTCATAAGATAAGGAGTGAAATTACATGTTGGGACAAGAGACTTGAATAATAAAATTACATGATAGACTTCTTCATTAAATGCTGAAATTAAAAAAAAAATTAAATGAACAAAATTGTGGCAGGCAAATAAAACTTAAAGATGTAATGTGATAATAAATTTTTTTTAAATGACTTAATGTATCAATATCACAATAATCATTGAATAAAAGTGAAATTTGTTCAATGAATCTTGTTCAATGAATCTTGATGGGCTAAGAGGTGTTTTAGTCTCGACAGCTCGAATCCTATAATAAAACAAATTAAAAAATAATCATTATAATATCCTTCAAAAAATTTATATTTATAATTTTTTAATAATATATTTTTATACATTAATTTTAATTATAAAAATTAAAATTAAATTGAAAAATTAAGAAGTGAATATAAGGGTGTCTTAAATGCATGTTGCTTCGTGCAACTGGTCCGTAACATAATATAATTTTAGGGGTGGTTTAGCAAAAGAAGAAAACATCTACAATGTTCCAGATAAACATCATTTGACGAATCGAAATATCTCAAAATGTCCACCATATTCTACACAAATTTTTCTTCTTAACTTTCCCTTCTCGAAACTTCAAGAAAGACCCAATCCAGAAATCCCCTGCATTCACTTCCCTATAAATACACATTAGTCCCTCAATTTCCACACCATCCAACAAAGCAACAGAAACTTGGAAACAATTACTCAAACGCTCTTTTCTTTAACCAAGATCAATAGAATGTCACTGATTCCGAGCTTCTTCGGTGGCTGACGAAGCACCGTCTTCGACCCATTCTCCCTCGAAATCTGGGACCCCTTCTATGACTTCCCATTCTCTAACGCCGCCGTCTCTGCACCGGAGGTTTCCGGCGAGGCGGCGCGGTTCGCCAGCGCGAGGATCGACTGGAAGGAGACCCCGGAGGCGCACGTTTTCACGGCGGACCTTCCCGGGCTGAAGAAAGAGGAGGTGAAGGTGGAGGTGGAGGAAGGGAGGGTGTTGCAGATCAGCGGAGAGAGGAGTAGGGAGCAGGAGGAGAAGACGGACACGTGGCACCGGATGGAGAGGAGCTCCGGGAGGTTTCTCCGGCGGTTCAGGCTGCCGGAGAATGTGAAGATGGATGGGATAAAGGCTAGCATGGAGAATGGAGTGTTGACTGTGACGGTGCCCAAGGAAGAGGCCAAGAAGACTGATGTTAAGGCTATCGACATTTCTGGTTAATGAATCAATGTTTATGTAATTATGTAATGTTATGTATGATGGATTAAATTTTATAATTTCAGTTAATGTTTTTAATTAAATAAGAAAAAAAATTCATTTTTAGTCTAGACTATTGTAGATATATCAAATTTGTTTTTTTTTTTTTATGAAAATTCATTTTTATGTACAATGTACTCTTTTGTGCAATTTGAATGATTTTCTCTTTTCAGTTGTGCACTTGTACATATATATTTTATTTTGAGAAATATCTTTTACGGTACTAAGAATAAACATCGAGTTTGTTCATGAAGGACTTTTGTTTCCGCTATTACAAGATTAGGTTTCTTGTATATTCTATTCAGCATTGTTAGACTATATTTAGAACTAACACAATCAAGCTAACAATATGACCATATAAATCAAACAATAATAAAGACAATTTGGTACAATCAGTCAATCAGATCAAGATTGTGATTCAAGTACCATATGAACATAATTACAGTATCACATGTTGCCATTGGTACACCGTACACCAATTTGCTAATAAAGACAGTTTTTCATTTTTTTTTTTTGAAAACTTTTCATTTTTCTTTTTGGACCACATAATAATAAATGTAAAGCATTGTATAAATAATATACACATTGCGCGCGCGCGCTCACACACACATATATATATATATATATATATATATATATATATATATATATATATATATAATGTACGAGGAACCTGATCCCGTGAAAGCAGAAGCTTTAGGATAATGTCTCTTGCCATAGCTGTTGATATTACCTGTGTGGATGATAAACCTACAAAATAACGTTAGTGCTTTGTCTACCACTTTCTCGATGGTGCGTGTATTCTGAATACGGGAGCAGTGGAGGACTCTTTTGCTTAAAAGCTTACATGCCATCAGTATAGACAGATATTCAGGTAGCTAAACTGAATATCCTAAGTTAAAATCACGATTTAATCATCTACTTGCACCACAACCACGTACTTAATAATATAATATATTATATTTTATATATGAGAAAATACTTACATATATATTATAGAGATGATATGAAAATTAAACCAACCTCTTCAGTCATGATAACTAATCTCATACATTAAAAAATAGATCTATGAATGTGATTAATTGAGAATTAAAACGGGCATGTAGTCATATTAGTTAAATAGTTTACATAATTGACGGAAATCTCATCAATTGAAATATATAATGTCTAATTTACCTCATTTTGTAACTTTATAAAGCTTATATAGGTCAATTCATATAAGATCCCACAACATCTCCAATATTTTGACATGAACTCAAGATTGGAAATGACAAAGAGGCATCCAAATCAAGTGCTTGATCAATGGCAACACATGCAATTGTGGGCAACACGTTACTATAATTGTGACACGCATCAATGTCATATCCTTCTTCATTTACAAAGTTAAAGCAACTTTAATTTGATCTCAAGCTTTTGACACTTCGTTCAGTGCATGTATCTAAAATTTGTAATAATTATAAAAATACTTCATCATATCATTTTTCATTTTCCTCATATATATATATATCATAATCATTTACTCCGTAATTAATATACAACATTATTCTAAATATAGGTCCTGTTTGGTAAATGGCGGTTGACTGATTGGGTTGGCTGTTTGGGTTAGAAGGTATGATTTGTTAATAACATTAGCTGATTGTAAAAAGTTGGCTGATTGAGTTGGTTGTTAGTTGATAGTTGTTTGGTATAATTTTTTTCTCAAAAAGCTAATTGAAAATGCTACTTTGAATAGCTTTTTGAGTTTTAGTATTTTAGAGTTACAAAAAGTTTATTAACCAAACAACTAATAGAAATCTAAAATTGACTGATAGGCTGATTATTTACCAAACAGGCCATAATAGATGTGTCTAATCAAAAGGACACTAGAGAATAGAGACAAATAAGTAATAACTCATGCAGTGAAAGATGGTAATAGAGAAAACGACAAAAGAGGAAAAGCAATGTCTTGTGGAGGCCCGATGGACGTACTACTGAAGCATGCAGGTAAGTAGGAGTGGGAATAGGCCAGGTCCTTTCATAGGGGCCTACGGCCTGGCCTACTTAGGGCCTAGTCTGACCTAGCCTATTTAATAAAAAGGCTAGGCTTAGGCCTAATTAGAAGCCTATTTAGTTAAATAAACTTAGACTTATATTTAAAAGTCTAGCTTACAAGCCCGCAGGCCTAGCCTATTTATATATATATTATAATATTTGTATTTAATATTTAATTATTATATATTACATTTTATATCTAATATATTTTTATATATATACATTTTAATATTTATATAAATGTATAATATTTATATACATTTTAATATATTTTTTACAAGTATACTTTAAAAGGCTTTAAAATGTAGACCTATTTAAATAGGCTCAAAGCCTATTTAGGATCTATTTTGAAGCATTTTTAAAGCCTATATGTTAAATAGGCTTTTAAAAAGGCTTCAGGCTAGGTCAGGCCAACTGTAGGCTCAGTCTTGAGCCTAAAAAAAAGCCTACATACAGGCTCAGGCCCAGGCCCAGGCCTAGACTTTATATTTTCATAGCAGGCCCAGGCCTAATTTTATAAAGCCCGGCTCGACCTAGCCTATTTCCACCCCTACAGGTAAGGACGATGTGATTAAAATTGAACAAATTAAAATCCAGTGGGAAATTAACCAGCACATTTTACAGTGTCTTCCTCGCTCATAGATTCATTAAGCTTAATGATATCTTGAATCAGACAATCAAAATTGCAGTAAGATGATCCTCCTTCACTGATAGCTTCTTTTGCTAACTTAACCATATTTTCAGCCCTCTCCAAGAACTCACCCTTCCTCTTCTCCATCAATTCTCTGATTAACTTCTCCACACTGCTTCTATCACACACATCTTTCATGTCCAATCCCAGCTTCCAAACCTCTCCGACGAACCGACTATTTGTTTGTTGATCGGCGAAAAATGGCCAGCAAATCATAGGCACCCCGGCCGCTATACTTTCCAGTGTGGAGTTCCATCCAGAATGCGTTAAAAACCCTCCGACAGCCGGATGGTCCAGGACGGCCTCTTGTGGGGCCCAACCTATAATGTACCCATTTTCTTTTGTGCCCTCTTCTAGCTCTGAAGGAATTGGGGTTTCCTCATCTTTCCTTGCAACCAAATCAGACCTCATAACCCACAAGAATTTCTTCCCACTATTAACCAGACCATACCAGAACTCCATCAATTGCTGCCTTGTAATCACAGAAATGCTTCCAAAGCTCACGTAGATCACTGATTTTGGTTCTTGTGAGTCCAGCCAAGCCATGCAGGTCTCATCTTCTTGCCGAAGGCTGTTTGAGTGGGTGGATTTGGAAGCTAGGGTGGCCTTGAGACGGGCATGGAGTGGTCCGATTGTGTAAACTTTAGGACATTTGGTTCTGATTTGGGATAGTATTGGTCCC
The DNA here is from genome assembly GCA_002525835.2 of Ipomoea batatas. Lineage (NCBI taxonomy): Eukaryota > Viridiplantae > Streptophyta > Magnoliopsida > Solanales > Convolvulaceae > Ipomoea > Ipomoea batatas. The sequence continues at coordinate 17,670,728 of CM008334.1, read as the reverse complement.
TCCAGATCTTCGAAAGTGTTGAGTATGAGCGCTCGAGCTTCAACCGCACGCCGGGTTTCAGTATAGACAATTCTTCCCGTGTCGTCTTCCTCGTATCTGCACCAGGATGGAAGATCTCTAGCCCTCAGAAAATCTTCCATGCCCTTCACCTTTGTTATTGGTGATTCCATTCCATTCTCTGCATGACGAGAGTATGTTAAGATCAACAGCTTACTACTACGCCATATGATGTTGGACTTGACCTTTACTGGCCTCTGTGTAATAATCTTTTATTGGACTTTACCTAACAATTTCCTCCTAGCACCAGTGCATCTATCACTATGCCATGGTGCTGGACCTAACAATCATTTACTGGCCTCTGCCTAACAATCTCCTCCCAGCACCAGCCCACATTTATCATTAAGTCATTATGCTGGACTTGACCCTTATCGGTCTCAGCTCAAAACAAGCAGTCTTAACTGCTTTTGTTGAGATTCATATCACTTTTTAGAATTAAACGCTTGTCATTACATCAAAAGTTATAGTTAGCAAGTAACAAAAGTTTAACTATGGTGCTGAACTTTGTCCTTTACTTGCCTCAGCTCAACAGTTGCTTAATCATGGTATTGGACTTGATCCTTACTGGCTTCTGCCCAAATGGGGAGAAAGGATCAAATCTACGTGAAAAAGCACATAGATTTGTTGAGGAATTGAAGAGGAGAAAGAACAAACCTTTGATGGGTAGCTCGCCGGCTTCGAAGAGATCAGGCAAGGAGAAGAAAGCCCAGAAGGCGCAGGCGCCGATAGTACGGAAATAGTAAACCGGAAGATTGAGACATTGTTCGCTAACCTCCAAGGCGATGCTAAGCACTAAATCCGAGATGAAGCAGGTGAAGGGCAGGCCGGAATCGCGATTGTGGGCTATATATTGCTTCAAGAATGGCTTCGCTATTGTGTGCAGGGAGTGATAGAGCTCTAAGGCTCCTTCCTTTGAATCGATAGCACCGTCATAGATTCCGGGAGGGAAGCTGTGGAGACGGAAACGGGGGCTGAAACGGCCGGAGTCGACGTCGGTGAGAGCCAGAAGGCGAGCGTGAATGTTGGAGGGGACAAAGAAAGTGATATGGAAGTTGGCAAGATCTAAAAGGTGGGCAAGTTTGAGCATGGAGTTGACATGGCCCTGTGCTGGGTAAGGGAAAATCAGTATGTGACCAATACACTCCACCTGAGCCATTTAGGGTTCTATGCCACTCATATCACATTCCTCTTTGTTTCAACTCCAATTTATAGCTCAATTTTTTTCTAAGTAAGGAGGTAAATTCAAATCCACTATTCAATGGTACGTGTACATTGGGTATGTAAATTCCATCCTTGTGATCTTAGCAGAAAAAAAGACTACTAACAAATCAACTCAAATCAAGTAGGTCAATTCAGTAGGTTGTTCGTCAATAGTTTGGCTAGGATTGCCCCTATTTATAGCTCAATTTTACGCTAGGGCGGCTTGTATTAGATCTATTAAAAGTTAATAGAAGTTGGAGTCTTTCAAGTATAGTAATTTTACTATGTTTAGTCTTAACTTTTTAGTTAACAATCCATAGTTCTTAACTTTCAAATTTTAACTAATTGTGATCCTTCCGTTAGTTTTAGCCGTTTAGGCCCTCTAAAGTAAGGACAAAGTCGCCCTTTCAGTCTAATTAAGACTAAGCATGGTGGTGTCACTATACTTGGAGGATCCTAGTTGACATTAATTCTTTATATATATATATATATATAGAAATCTGCTGAAATGTAGCCGCCCCTTCCTGTGCGGCCGG
>CM008334.1:17631127-17656757 GCA_002525835.2 Ipomoea batatas | reverse complement strand
CTATTATAAATATTTTTAAAAAAAAGTTAATTCCATTTTTAGTTCTAGATATATAGGTTGCAGTAACCTTTTAGTTCTTTTTTATCAGAATATCTACATTTGGTCATACTATTATTGTGGCATGACCATTTTGGTTTACGTCAACAAAATTGTTGAAATGTCGTTAAATACAAAGGCATTTCAGTCATTTTATACAAAGTGTGTTGACCCCGCTATATTTTTATGTTTATTTTTTTTAAATTCCTATTTGAAAACCAAAATTCCTTTGTATTTAACCGCATTATTAAAACTTTTTTGTTGATAGATTACCAAAATTGATTATACCACAATAATAATAAGGCCAAATGTGAATATTCTAATAAAAAAAATGATAAAAAGTAGATTGTCACCTATAAATTTATAACCAAAAATGAAATTAACTCTAAAAAAAATACATTAAACAATTGAAACTATATATGTTGTGAATTGAACAATCCGATAACCATACTAATGAAGAATTACTATGTATAATATTTATTTTTCAAGATATGAGAAACTTAAAATGTCTTAATCCTTGTACAACAAAGTGTCATCCTTTCAGTTGCATATTAATTAACAAATATAATGCTATATATATGAAATAACTATAGAAAAAAAAAAATTATTAAAATGAGCATAACATCAAAAGAAAATTAATTAAATTAAAACACCACAAGTGTATATATTAGAGTTGCAGCTTCATCTTCTTTAAATCCTCAACCAATCGGTCCAAGTTACAGTGGGAAGATCCATGTTGCGTGACGGCTTTCCTAGCCAACTTCGCCATCCGGTTCGAACATTTCGTGAACTCATCTCTTCTCACCTCCATTAATTCCTTCACCATTTTCTCCACAGTAATTCTGTCACACATATCCTTCATATCCACTCCGTTCTTCCACACTTCCCCGACCAGCCGACTATTGACCTGCTGGTCCGCGTAGAACGGCCAGCAGATCATCGGCAGGCCCTCATAGATACTCTCGAGAGTCGAGTTCCACCCGCTGTGGGTCAGGAATCCCCCGACAGCGGGGTGGACCAGGACTTCCTCCTGGGGAGCCCACCCCACCATGTACCCTTTCTTCCGGGTCCCCTCGATGAGCTCCGGCTGGATGTGGTCGTCTCCGACGACGGAATTCGGCCGGATCGCCCACAAGAACGCCTTCCCGCTGTTAACTATCCCGTGCCAGAACTCCAAGAATTGGTTCCTGGTTAACACCGTCATGCTTCCGAAGCTAACATAGAGAACGGATTTCAACGGCTGTTCGTCCAGCCACGCCATGCAGCTCCGGTCTTCTTCCCATAGGCTGCTTGAGGATCGCCATGGAAGCTCCTCTTTGGACCTTGAAACCCTAGATCTCAGGTGGGCGTGGAGGGGGCCGATTGTGTATAGATTTGGGATGTGTTTGCGGATTTGCGCCAATGCAGATTCTTCTAGGTCTTCGAAGGTGTTGAGTATAAGCCCGTGGGCTCTTGTCGTCCGAAGGGTGGCTAAAATCACCGACAGAAACCCGCGATCCGACAGATCGGTCGTCCGGCAGAAGCTCGGAAGGTCTCGTAGCCTAAGAACATTCTCCATCCCCTCCACATTTTCTAGCAATTTGTCCATGTCACTTTGTTCTGCATAACGTAAAATTCCAATCCAAAATAAGCCTTATTCAGATACCTAATTTTTGAGTGAATAATGTGATTAGTTTCAATTCTAACTAGCACATTTAAATTTTTTATAATTCAAGTTTTCCTGTTTCGTAGGACTATATTTTGGACCTTGTAAACCTATCACACAGGCTTATGAGGAGATAAATCGAGCTAATTCAGTTTGAAAATTCAACACCAAAATATACATTTCTAGATACAATGAGTCCAACCCAAATCAAGGACACCAATGTTATTGACAGAAATCAAATCCAAACACCGAATATTTTCACAGTAATTCCATTTTTGTGCCATTTTCACTTATATCGTTATTGACTATCATCTTTTTCCAACTATTAGTCCCAATATGGAGTTGTTACTATTTTTTAGTCTTTTTGTCCTTTGACGATCATTTTTTTTTTATTATCAATATTTCAACTTATTTTTTATTTCACTTTTAGTCATTTTGGTGAATTTTATAACCAAATAACACCTAAAAACTCATTGAAAATTAGTTAATTCAGGTTACCTTTAGATAAAAGCTCACTAAAATGACTAAAAGTGATAGAAATTTAAAATTAATATACTAATAGTAAAAAAAATAAAAAGTAGTAGAAAACTACAATAGCAAATATTACAAAATTCAAAAGACTAAAAGTGAAAATTACCTATTAGAAAATAACAAAAATTAAATATTTGGTAGGGTAGAAGAATCTTTTGAATGTGTATACCGTTTAATGGAAGATCACCGGATTCAATGAGCTTAGGGACACAGAAAAACGCCCAAAAACAGCTAGCGCTGAACGTACGGAACAAAATGGTGGGAATATGGAGCTCATTCCCAACGTCAATGGCGAAGCACATGATCCCGTCCGCAATTATGCACGTGACAGGCGGCCGGCCGGAGGACTGGAGGCTCCCGGAGGCCAGCATTTCCCGGAACCGCGGCTTAGTGACGGCGTTGATGGAGTTAAAAAGATCAACTACCCGATCGCCAGTCCTCGGGTGATCGGCCGGGAGCCCGTCCGAAATTGTTCGAAAATAGAAGTTCGGGTAGCTTGAGAAACGGAGATGAAGATCGGTGTAACGGAGGAGGCGTTGATGGGCAAATTCGGAATTGAGAAAAGTGATGTGGATGGAGGATTCATGGCAGAGAAGCTGGGCGAGGCGGAGCATGCAGTTGACATGGCCTTGAACTGGGAAAGGGAAGATGAGAACGTGGGGAGGGAGATGTGAAGAGGATCTTTCATCCATTATTCGGAGTAATTAAGGAATAATTGTCGGGTGAATTTTTAAGGTAAGGTGGCAGGGAAGTAGTGTTCGTTGGTGCAGTTTAGGTGTGGGGTTTATATAATAAAGAATCGAGCAAGTTGCATGGGATCAAGAAAATGCAATGGACATGGGGGTTGGGTTGTTACCTTCAAATAGGGAACAAATTAACCAGCTTGGTGAGTTCAGACCCTCTCTTGTATGAAAAAATCAATCTGTTAATCAGTACTTTGCTCCTTAATTAAATCGGGTCTGGTACGAACAAAAAATAGTCTGAGTATAGTACAGGCTTAAAGGTGCTTCTTACAGTTAATCTCAGCTCATGACATCTCGTGGTCTGGCAAAAAATAAGGAACAAATTTTGAAAAAAGAATCTTGCCTCGTGACCTTAGCCCGACAAAAATTACAAGAAAGTTGGTAAATGACCACAAGGACATAAACTCGTCTGGTTGTCCATAGCTGATCGACTCAAACTAAGGAAGTCAATAGGCTGCTTTTGTTGAAAGTCAAGCTTGTAATTTTGTAGTTATTAAATTAACAACTTGACGGGTTTTACTTGTTTTTTAAAATGAGATCTTTTGGGGCATTTATAATTTGTTTGATCATAGGTTTCATATGTTTCCAGACTAGCTGTTTGTTAATCACGTACGCAAATGTTTTGTCGCTGGATCCAGTTAATTCTCAAAAGGTTCAGAAATTTTTAATTTTTTACCTTATTAGGAAATAATAATTCTACTGTATAGTGAAGCAAACTCTTGTGGAGATTGGATGGTGAACTACAACAATGTATCATTTTATAATAATCTTTATAACTTTTAACATCTTTGAAGAGTTTAAACCTAATGATCTTTACTGATATCGTTAAAACTGTTCATCTTAGATTATGTAGCCCATTATCTTTGTATTCTTTTTCACCTCTTTATTAAAAATGTATAAATAAATGTATACGAAAGAAAAAGTGTGTGAAAGTTTTGTCAATCATACACTCCTTAGAGAATTGCTTTCCCAAATTAGGATATATGGAATTTTTTTGGGTAAAAATTTATAGTCACTATCTGAAAATATACACAGAAAAACTTTACTTGACCCTGTGTAATAGAACGTAAATCTGAAATATATGATTGGGTTGTTGTTATTGAGTTGTACTATTGTTGTGTGAGAAAATACTATATTATTGATGAGGTGGTGAGAGCCATAGATAGATATGGAGTTACCCATTTTGGTTGTATACTTGTGTTGGCAAGAAAATCAAAGGTGGAGAGTGTAGTGGTTGGAGGTAAAAAGGAAATTATGGGTTCTCTCATGGGGATAATATTGAAAAAATTTCATGATTGAATTACGTAAAATTATTTGTTGAGAATTAAATCGAGAAATTCTACCAAAGTCGATGACTATTTTGGTAATTAAGTTTTAGTGTAGTTTTTAAATATATAAATTGTGTATATTAATATTAAGAAAAATTGAGTGAAAAATCACTTCAGTCAAATCTCGTAAACCGAACCAGACACATAAAATAGGACGAGGGGAGTACTACTTTAAATCATATTAATAAAAATTATTTTAAATCATATTAATAAAGAAATACGATTTACCTTTAAAGTGAACGACTGTGATGTAGTCCAAAAAGTATTACGGGATAGTTTCTCACTTTAATTTATTGAGTTTTTTGAATGTCTTCTTTGTCAACAAATCATCCCCAAATAGTTATTATGATTGGCTTCAATTTTTTTTTTATGTTATTAATAGAATACTTGGTAAATAAATATATAGCATTATTTTGTATTATAACTTTGATACGGTGTATTTAATTACAACATAAAGAAGACAATTGATAATGTAGTGAATATATTTAATTAATGAATTTAAAGGTAAAGAATCTTTGTATTTAGAAAAATAAAGACAATATAACTAATGAAATTATATCTTTTTAAAAATTTTTTGATTATGAATAATTTTTATAGTGGAAAATAAAAACAATATAACTAATGAAATTATATCTGTTGTTAAATTTTTTTATTGACTAATTTTTATAGTAGAAAATAAAGATAATATAACTAATGAAATTATATCACTTTTAAATTTTTTTGATAATTAATTTTTATTGTAAAAAGTAAAGACAATACAACTCATGAAATTATATCTCTTTTTAACTTTTTTATAATGAATAATTTTTTTTTAATAAAGGCATTGTAAATATCGAATTCTAAATTAAAGAAATTCATATGTATTATTTTTTTGTTGTAATTCCTAATTTATTTAATTTAATAAGAGTAATAGAGTGGAGTAGTTAATTTTCAATAATATACTCTAACATATTCATAGTATATATTTAACAATTATGTCAATTCTAATTGGGATGAGGTTTGAACCTAAGACATTTTTTTATAGAAATTAATGGATAAGTTAAAAGTTAACAGAATATTCCATTACTAAATTTTATACTAACGGAATGTGGGGCTATTTAAGGGAAGAAAATAATATAATAGAGGGTAAAGAAGAAAAATCATAAAAATTTACTAAACAATTTTTTATGTATAAAATTGAACCATATAATATGATCCATTCGTTTAAGTAAATATTACTATCAATATTTTTTTTTTATCTCTCTCTTCCCTCTCATCTTCTCGCACATGTAAAACCTCTTCAAAAAGTCTTTAAAATGCTCATCATGGTACCTGGCCAATTTCCTATATTTGAATTATGAACTCTGCAGAAAAGAGAATGGCAGATTGTAGTTCTTGAAAGTAGCAGCTTCATCTTCTCTTTCATATATAAACGCCATTAATATTTTCTTGAAATTATTCTCAAAAAAATATTTCTTGAAATTTGGTATTCCCTCTTCTGTTTTTGCCTGCCAGACGTACCAAAGCAACGGTTAAATTTTCGACCGTTGCTACGCTATGCAATTTTTATTTTAAAATTTTCCTATAAATACCCTCTTTTCACCTTCTATTCATCCGCATCATTTCTCTGTTCATTTCTTCCTTCACATTTGCATCTCAAAATTTTCCCTTCTCTTTCAATTGCTCCAAAATGAAACCACCGTTTAAAGATTTGTCCAACGATCCAAATCAAGAAAATCCTAACGTTCAAAATAATCCCAACTCGTACCCGCAACATCCTCAAAATAATCCCAATCCATATCCACAACATCTTCAAAATTACCAAAATCCATACCCACAACATCCTCAAAATCACCATAACCCATACCCACAACATCCTCAAACATTCCCGTTTTTTCATCTGTATCCTCCTAATTACTCAAATCTTTCGCAATACCCTCCCAATTATCCATACTTCCCACAAGGTCCTATGTACGGAATTTCGCCCGTTAATGGTCCGTCGATTGGTCAAGGTGCTCAAATTTTGCCAAATTTATCATGTAGCCACACACCATCCACCAATGTAGGTAACACCTTTGAAGAGGATGCCAATGAAGTCCACACCCATCCAATGGGACAAATGGCTTTGAAGCAAAAAGGCAAAGAGCAATCTACAAGTGATGATGAGACTAAGCCAAATGTGTTGCCAAAACAAGAGCACCACTATAAAGATATAGATAAAATGCAAAAGGACATCGAAGAAAGAAGCATGCTCTTAAAGGAATATGACATCAAGATGGCAAACAACATACTAAATGACATTGAAGAAAGAAACATCTCCATAAAAGAATATGAAATCATGATGAGGGATACATCGACAATGACAAAAGAGCAGCTTAGTGTACATCAAGCATATTGTGAGATAACCAAAACAAGGTGGTATAAAAATCCATAGTAGTCATTATTTTGACTTGTAATGTATTTATGTTTCATTTAATTAAATGTGTAGTTCTGTTTTATATTCCATGCAATTCTTGTTTATTTAAATTTGTACTACTAACGTGAGAAGTAAATTTGTAAATTATTGAAATATGTAATATTTAATGCTTGGAATATTAGTCCTCCCATTTAATATGGAATACTTTTATATTCCATGCATTTCTTCCTTCACTTTCTATCAATGCAGGCTATTTTGTTATTTTCTTACAATGCTACATAATAACTGTGATTTCTTTTTTTTTTTTCTCTCTCTCTTAACTCTTTTTTGACTTATTAAAGTAATTAGTACTCCTACCGTCTCATTTTATGTGTCCAATTTGACTAATGAGGCTTAACTGAATAAATTTTCATAATATTAAATTTAATATTAGTATATTAAAAATGTATATTGTATTCATGCTGTCCATACAACTATGTAGATTATGGTTCACAAAATAATTTTGCCAATACAGTTTGCCCATTTCCTCTATTGGACTTGAAATTTGGCTGAGCAAGCCCAAATTGTGCTAAAAACCCCATAATGTCATTGTGGCCTAATTTCCTTTATCTGAATTACTAATATTTTTGTTTTTGCCTGCCATACTTACCAAAGCAACGGTAAAAAAAGGGTCCCATTTTCGACCGTTGCATTGGTAATGCAATTATTATTATTAGTTTTAAATTTCAAATGTTGCCTATAAATACCCTCTCTCAGGCCAGTCTCACCTTCAATTCTTTATCAATTTCTACTCATCTCTATCTTCATATTAACATCTCAAATTTGTTGTCATTTTTTCAATAATGGAACGAACCACCATTTAGCAATTCATTTAACGATTCAAGTGAAAAACATTTTAATGTCCAAAATAATTGCAATCCAAACCCGCAATATTCTCAAACTTTTTCATATTTTCAACCGTATCCTCCAAATTACTCATATTTTCCTCAATATTTTCCTAATTATCCATACTTTTCACAAGGCCCTATGTTTGAAGCTCCACCGATTAATGGTAACGCCATCATGCCGTCCATTGCCAAAAGTTCTCAACTTCCGTCAAATTCATCAAGTAGTCACGCGTCCTCCACGAGTGTAGATGAAGTGGAAATCAGTGAAGTTTGCCCTCATCCGACGGAGCAAAATGCTACAAAGTGGAAAGGTAAGGAGCGATGTACAAATGATGATGTTATGTTAAACAAGCTGAAACAACAAATAAAACGCATGCAACAGTACAATGATAAAATGAAAAGAAAAAGAGATATCGAGGATAGAAAGTTTCTCATAAAGGAATATAACGTCTTAATGAAGGACACATCCACAATGACAAAAGAGCAGCTGGGTTATCATCAACAATATAGTGAGAGATAAAAAGGTCCTGGAATAATCAAATGTCTGATAGTAGCCATTATTTATTGTAAGTTGTGAGATGATCTATCTAATTTATTTTACTTGTTGTAAAGTATTCCATGCAATTCTCGTTTTATTTGAAATTGTACTGCAAATGTATACACTTCTCTTTGCATTACTATTAAATTTTAATGAATGTTAAGGAAGAAGTGAAATTGTTATATCATGCAACAGGGTTCATATTGCATTGTGAATCCTGATACAAAAATTTTGTACAGTAAACCCATTCTGTATTATATATATATGAAATGTCTCTACGGTCTATATATACAAAAATGAGCAAATCAGATACTAAATTTCAAGATCATCATATAAAGCTGTTAAATTTGCTATTATTCATGATCTTCTTCATCAATGGCAACAATCTTGACCCCTTTTCCGGAGCTCAATTTCCCACTACTTTGCCGGAGTTTCGACGCCGCCGGCAGCCGGTTCCCCATCTTCGCCGCCGGAGTTTCATCTTCCTTCTTCAAATCACTGGGGGGCAAGAAACAGTCCATGGACAATCCCTTGATATTGAAATCCACTTCTTCGATGCTCCAAACCTCCTCCATCCTCGTCCTCGTCTTCTCCTCATCGTTTTCCCCGAACCGGAACAGCGAAACGGCGGTTCGGCCGGCGTGGGCGATGTTGACGCCGTTGATGGTGCGGTAATCTTGGATGGCCGATTCCATGGTGGTTTCCCAGAAGATGTTTCCGGCGCCGGGGGATTTGATCTTGAGAAGATGAGAGTCTTCGAGCTGAACCAATAGGCCGGTTCTCTGGCTGAAATATCCCCACAGTGTGTGCCGGATTATCTCCACGTTGCTGCTGCTTCTTGCTTTCAGGCTTGGGGCTTCTGCTTCCAGTTTTAGCACGAAGCAGTCTTCCTCGTTCACCGTCTTCTCGCCGGTGCAGATGGAGTTTGAGAACAGGTTTGCTGTTGATCTTGGATCAAGCCCCTGTTTCAAAAGGCAATATTTAATCTCCAGTCACTATTTGATAGTGGTATGATAAGAAAAAATAAAAATTTACAGTCCCTAGGGGTAATACAGTCGCACTATGTCCGTAAGGGCAGTCCAAGTGGTAAGTGATTTACACCTGCAGCTGAGAGGTCGTAGGTTCGAACCTCAAGTCCTTAGGTTTGAACCGATCAGCTATGGGAGGGTCCTTTGCCGGCTAGGGTTACAGGGCGAGAGTTTACTCACTACTCACACAGTCAGGAGTGGGGAAAAACTGTTTGACAAGGAAGTAAATCAGCCCCTATGTCGTTCATGACTACTAAAAAGATCAATAGACTTTTTCAAGTTACCAAGTAGTCTAACCGACATGGATGAAGTTAATAAAAGAAAGCCAATATGTCAATAGATCACTCTGAGAGTTAAACTTGCAAATTACCAAATTAATAGTCAATTGACTTAGCTGAGGTTGATAAAAGAAGGTTAATAGACTAGTCGACTTGGCTAGGGTTGATAAAAAATGACAAATTTTAATTGTCTACGTTCTTGGAAAATCAGAAATCCTCAATAATAATTGAGAATTTGAAATTAATAGTTTGCATAAATACAAGCAGGGGCGAAAAATACTATGCTCCTTGTCTAGATTTAACTTATGGTAGTAAAAATTCAGATTGTCATGTAGGATTTTTACCTAAAGAGTTGCTATATTGTTTGCTGGAGTTGTTATATCATATCAGACAACTAATACTAAAATGTCCACCAAACCACTGGAAAGGGACAAGCCGTACAAGTTTGATTAACAGTTTTGTTCAAACCCATGTGATTAAGCTGACTTGTAATGTGAAAAATAAAAATCAAGATATTCACATGAAGCAAACAATTAAAGTTGACTTGATGAAGATAATTGAATGTAGGCATAATCTAATTGGAGGGCTTAATTGAATAATGCAATGAAAGCCACCAGCTGTACAAGGTTCACATTGGGGAATCAAAGTTTTAGCATTAAACAAAGTTGTCAGCTCAGATAATGGGAATCCAAGTAGGCCATAAAAGATGGTCTGTTAAAACTCCTCTTTTGAGTCAAAAAGAGAACACACAAACGTATGAACAGGTAGATTCCAAGCATTTGGACCCTCACCAAGTGAAACAACAACATGGTAATCACCAAAAACACCAAAAGAATGTTTGCTTGTCCCATCAATTAGGGATTCATATTTTATGTATCTGGTTCAGTTAACGAAACTTCATTAAAGTTATTTTAAATTTAATTTTTCATAATATTAACGTTTAGCATTTTTTTTTTAGGGGAGAGAAGTATGAATACACTTGGCAATGGTCAAATTGGGGGATTATATAAGTCAAAAAACCCTCATTTTCATCTAGAAATACTTAAAAATTCTATGCAACAAAATCATAAATCTACATTGTGTGGGGCGGGGGTAATACTTGGACAAAATCAAGTCATAGAATAGTAGGAGTAATTTTTGTATTTCTATTAATATGTACTCAAATCAAATTTGTTAAGCACAAATGACAACACATCACATAATAAATGTATTTAATTTTCTCAAATCCTAATGGGATGAATTTGTAATGAATTTAAATGATGCGTGGTTCGAAATATTTCTAAACTAGTTGGAATAGTTCTAGTGACAAAAAAGATGGAATCGCTAACCCTAGACTTAATAGGGTTGTAGATGATAAATCATAGTAACTCAATTAGGTGAAACTCAATCAGTGATCTCTTATGATTAATTGGGTTGTGCTACACATACAGGCAAATTTGAATAGTTCTAAAAATGATTTTTTTTTATTTGTGAGGACAGAAACTCGTAATCACTATCCCTTCACTGTGATAGTAAAATGAAAGAAAATGGTACCTGCAAGGAGCGGCGAAGAGGTCTAGGCGGGCCGCGGGAGGCGTTGGAGTTCTGCCATGGAGTTTGGCGCCAAGCCAGCTTGCCATCGCAGCCTGCGCTGATTTTACAGCCCGAAACCACAAGCTCCAAACTCCATAGCCCAGGTCTCCTCTGCCACAGAACAAACCCTCCAACCTCACCCGCCCCCCCATTCCTCACGCTCTTGATCTTCATCACCCTGCCGCCCTCAACATTAGACCCCAATCCATCGCCGGATATAAACTCCGACGCCGCCATCTTCACCTTCCCCATCGCGTACATACTCTCAATCGCATTCATCGCAGTTTCCCCTCCCGCCGCCGCTATGTACTGGTGCACTATGTACTTCGCCATTGACGCCTCCTACAAAACAATAAAATTTTATTACCATCCACTCTCACAGGCAAAAGATCAAACAGGTGTTAGGCAATAATTTCGCGGCGGGAATTTACAATGGGATGATCGTTGATTTTCCCGGCGGGGCTGCAGGCCTGGTGGGAGGGGATCGGAATGGGCACCAGAGGAGCTCCGACGACACTCAGCAGAAGCTGAATCTCGGCGCTCCGGCCGCCGGGACCGGATTTATCCGCCTGGGGTCTCATCCAACACTTCATCGTCTGCCATGACTTGTTCTTGCTCGCCGGAAACATCTCCTCCGGGATTGGGACTTCTAGAACCGTCTCTAGCCCATCTTCCCGGTCCAGATTAGGGCACAGAGTCCTCATCCCACAATCCTCAATCTCAGGACGAAGAAGAAGAAGAAAGAAAGAAGTAATTGAAGAGTCTGGATTGAAAGGCGAAGAAGAAATAGCAGAATTTGAGACACCAACCGACGCAACCTACGAAGACGTGGTTTCTTTGTCTGTCGTGACCGCACGCTCCCTCTCCTTTTTAAAACATGTACGGAGTTTTTCTTTGCCTATTTTAACTGTAAACTGTCTTTATATATAAATAAATACACACAATTCCATGGAGTTTTCTACGAAAATCATAAACACAAACTAATGACTAATGAGTCTCGAGATGATATTATTAGTTTAATTAAATATGTCATCACACACGTTTATGTTATTTATATTTATTATTAATTATTAATTCCTTATGGATTTATTGATCAGCCACGAATTGATCGAGTTGTAAAAATATAGAAAAGATTGATACAAATAAAATTATTTAGAGATTACAAATTAATCAAATGATAAAAAAAAATATAGGAAAAAATTGATGCATATAATATTACGAGTATTTCTCGAGCCTACATGTAGATAGTAGAATGTATGGTTTTAAATGTCAGAAAATATTTTAATTATTTAGAGAAAATTCTAATTTTAATCAAATTGAACAAAAAATCAAATTTATGGTCAATTAGATTGGGAGTTCATTCTAAATTTTAATCCCCTCCATTAAAGAGTTTAGAAATGGGTAAGGTTTATACAAAATGTGAAAAGAATGGAAATAAAATGAATACATCTTTGAAAAAAAGGTCAAATCTCAACCGCTAATATGGAAATAAAATCAACATCTTAATATTTTTCCTGTGATGATATCTTTTGACTTTTGAGGAATTTTATGCACTAAAACAGAAAATTGAAAATTAGTATATAAGTTGACAATTTTTTTTTTAAAATTTTCTGTTTTAAAATTTTGTTGTGAAAGGGAAATTGGCATAAAAGTTCAACCCCGCTGAAGGTTGAGGAAATAGTCTTGCCACAAATTCAATTTGAATACGATGACATTTTGATAATTACGATACGATGACATTTTGATAATTACGATAGCGTATTTGAAAATACTAAATAGTGCATTCACATATAATTAATAGTACACACATATATGTGAGTGCACTATTATAAATTATAAGTGCACAATCAATTATCAGTGGATACACTATTAAACATTTTTAAATATATTATCGTAATTACGAACATATCCCTTACATTTTTCTTTAATTTTTCATTCTTGATCATTCTAGACGCAGGGCCGGATTTTAGGGCGTGCAAGACGTGCGACCGCACAGGGCCCCAAAATTTTGGGGGCCCCTAGTCGAGCCCTAACTTAATAGTTAGTATATGTATTTGTGATTATATTGGCTCAAAATTAGGTTTTTTTGTATTTTTCTCTTTACAAATTTTCTTCAATTCGCAGTTTATTTATACTTTATAGGGCATCACTTAGTTATTAGCACAGGGCCCCGCAAATCAAAACACCGGCCCTGTCTAGACGAACGTATGGGATTAGTCTGAACATTATCGTCTTACCATAAAAACAAATGTTTGCTTTAAAGATTTAAGTTTTATGTTTTTTTTCTAAAAAAAGATTATTAAAATTGCCAATTTTAAACCTCGAACAATAAGATTGTCAATATCATGTGGTAATATGATAAAAGGAGAATAGTATTTATAGTCATTTAGTTATTATATAATATGGTAAGTGTGCATTTATTAATTAGAATTTTTTAAATTGTTTTTAGGGAGAAAAAATTAAAGGAAAAAATATAAATATGTTTACATATATATGTGTCTAATTTGAAAATAAAGAAAGGAAATTAAAAATTTAAAAATTGAAGAATATATAGAATATGTAAATTTCAAAAACAAAAATTATATACATAATAAAATAGTACTTGTAATGTCTTAATTGAGAGATTAAATTATTACTCGCAATATAACAATTAGAGAAATTCTCAATTTTTTTTAGGAAAATAAAAAATTAAGAACGGAGAAATGAAAAAAAATGGAAGTAAATATAGAATATGTAAATTTCAAAAAAAAATTATGTAGAGAATAAAATAGTATTTTTTTTGAAAGGGAATAAAATAGTATTTATTATGTTATAATTGAGAGATTAAAATATTATTAGTGAATATTCAAATTTAATAATATATAATTGTAATATTGGTGTTTTAAACCTTTAAATACAAAACCTAATTAAATTATTTTTGTTTCAATTCCTACGTGGACTAGATCGAGCGTGTTGACCTAATGACGACGACGACACCCAATCTAAAATGGCTTTTGAGGTGATTGCGGTTGCCGCTTGCCCTAATATAATTCGGGTCGGGTCGTTCATGCAATCACTCCCTAATCCATTGCGATTATTATTGTTAAAAAGTAATTAGGGAGTATATAGCTTTAATTAATAGACAATTAAGCCGAACTTAGTTGTTAAAAAAGGTCATAAATCATGCTGTGCACGTTCCCAATGAATACACACGTCACCATTACCCCCATGTCAACTTTATTATTTTATGCTTAAAAAACAATTCTTCCCCCCTCTCCCCCAAATTTTAGTATTATGTTCGCATAGGCTTAGCTCAGTGATTTAGTAATCAATATTTGAGAAAAAATTTTAAGATTTGAACTTTAGAAGTGAACTTTGGCCGTGTGGAAATTATATCTAAAGTGGGTTGATCCCATATGCGCACCAGCATTTGTTAATGTCTATTGAGCCATTGAATCACCATGATTTACATCCTCCAAATGCTCTGTCGGGTCGGAGTGTGGGGGCCTTGGGTTTGGACGTTTACTAACCGGAAATTTTCTCTAATTTTCTGGAAATTTTGAAAACTGGAAAACAGAAAACATGTTTACTAGCACAGTTTTCCATTTTGAAAACATGAAATAATTTTTCAATTTTCTAGAAAACTGAAACACTATAAAAAACTGTTTTCTAAATGGAAAACAGAATCAACTATAATCTATTAGACTATATGTAATTATAACCACATTCTTACCATTATCTACTTACATATTTATTCATTACTATGATTACATTTATTATCATCTTCTTTTATTTATCATCATCTTCTATCTTTTCTATTTACATTATTTATTTAAACATAACTTATTTGATTATGCTTAAAATTATACATCATTCACATTATCTAAATAAAAAATTGAAATCTATACCGCGCTTTATATTTTGATTGAACTCAACTGATAATTGGTTTTGGTCCAAATATTAGATATCGAAATGTCACACATATATTACTATATTAGAATTCAAAATAAAAATTATATATTACATACATGTCATTCAAATGAATATATCCAAACATATTTTAAATATTAGCTCTAAAAATATTAATATTATCTAAACTAATTTTTTTTGTGAACTTAATAGGTTATTGGTTCAAATATATTTTTATTTATGTTATATACATATATAAATTTGGTCCGGATATCAAATGTAATTTTTTTTAAATATATTTGATTTCAAAGTAAAATATATATATTTATTCTATTTAAATCAAATATATTTTAAAATATTTTAAATATAAGGTCTAAAAATAACTCGAAATTAAACTTATTGTTAATTTTATAACGTTAATTTGAAAAAATATATTTGAAAAAAATAAATGTTAGTAAACAAGTTCTAACACAGAAAACAGAGAATGAAAAACAAAGAATGAAAACTGAAAAATAGAAAAATAGAAAATAGAAAACAGTTTTCTGTTAGTAAACAGACCCACTTCTTGGGAGAAGTAGAAACTACATACAGTATTATATTTGTTCGGGTGGGTGAGTAAAAAATAATTTTTGTACTTTAAAGTCATAAAGGTTTATCCCGTGCACACTCTCATGTGGTGGTTGTCGATTTTCTTGTTACAACAAATTCAAACACACTTAACAATAACCAATTTTACCCTAAATAATTAATGTTCCCATCATCTCGGTACGATCCTGTGACCATCCACTTGGAAGGTATCATCTGACTATATGATAGCTAAGCATGGAATTGCTTAATTCAGTTTATATTATATAATTTAGTTAACGTAGGAGTTAAAATGTTGTGTCTTTATTCACTTTTTCCATATACATTGAATTCTAGCGAATAGTTTCTAGTTCATTTTTTCTCATTTTCATACATCTCATTCCTTTAAAATATTTAAGTAATGTTGTGCAACTTCCAAAAATATAATGGTACATTACCTAAAGTATCCCGGCCCAAAAGTCAATTATAAAATAATTACGATAAAATAATTAGAACTCAAAAGTCAAAACTATAGCTAGTGTATAAAATAATATTATGTTGTTAAAAGCTTAAAATAAAATATGCCAGCAATAACTTTTTAAGGAGCTTGAACCTATGACCTCTCATTTAAAAAAGTCGTTTCGTGCTATTAAACCATAATGTCACTAACTAATATTTTAGAGTTTAGTTGACTTAAAATTGAAATTAAATTGATATATAGCCATATGACCCAAATGCTATAACACCAATATACACACACGTTATAACATAATATAATGATACTTTGGTTTATGGGAAATCAAAGCTTGCAGTACGTCATTATCAAAAAGTGTTTTTTGGGTGAATATCGTATTGTGACCTTAACTGTAAAATGACTACATGGAGGTAAACTTTTCTAAATTGCTCATAACTGACCGTTTCAGATCAAGAAAGCCTATAAACATTTCCCACAAGACTCAAATTCAAGAAAGAAACTCAAACCATCTCATTCAATTCGCACTCAAAACCAAGGGTTTAGCATGCATATTTTAATACAGCCTTATAATGATGTTTTTATACTCTACAAGGCTGATTAGAGAAAATGTATCTATCTCATCATATTTTAGAACCAAAAAGAAAAATAATATGGTTTGGCTAAAAAATGAAGATTTTGGAATGTGCAAAGTCCCATTCCGAAATAGATTTGGATATAGACAGCAACGGGATTGTCGAACCGACCATGATTATAAATAATGACCAAAAATTCTTGACAACCTAAGATAGATATAAGATATGTGACCTAAATTAATAACGTTAATTGTTATATATAGTTACATTGCATATATGTACATTCTATGTTTTTGAAGTGAATCTAAAGCTAATCCCTGCCGGCCGGCCTTATCCTGCGAAGTGACTTCTCTCCCTTCTGGCGTGTAGGGTAATCTCAACATATTTTCTTTAAAAATTTGTGTTCCAATTTCCTTGTTAATATAATTTAAAAATCAATTATATTTAAAAAAAAAAAAAAAAAACATGATTGATTGGATTTTGATTTTGAATCAACCGCTCATGATCGAGAATAGTTAAAATCAAAACTTAAACATTACAAAGGATGACGTACGGTTCGGTTCAAACCAAACTGTAATAAATAAATAAAAAAGTGGTGTATATGCATATTCTTGTGTCTTTTATTGTCACAGCACAATATACAATTTTCCACTTAAATTTTTATAAAACATTGCGTATCTTTCGTGGGTTGAAACTCAAGTGCAAAAAAAAAAAAATGATGATATGTCCCAAAGCATTCGTTTAATAGATAAGAAACTTCGTGTAATACTTGTTTTCATGGGTACGTAGGTGAAATTTTAATTCCTGTCACCACGAACATTGGAGTTTGGGTTTGGGTTAAACTCATTGTATGCAGAAGTATATAATTTAGTGTTAATTTCAAAATTAAATTGGTTCGACATATTCTTTTACGGATTTAAGAATAAGTTTATAAAGTTCATGATATAATCCACAATTCGGTGAAATTGAGAAACTTGAATTATATTATATAAAAAAAAAGAAGATATATCCATTATGTTGAGAAGCTAGC
This sequence comes from Ipomoea batatas, assembly GCA_002525835.2. NCBI lineage: Eukaryota > Viridiplantae > Streptophyta > Magnoliopsida > Solanales > Convolvulaceae > Ipomoea > Ipomoea batatas. The sequence continues at coordinate 17,639,247 of CM008334.1, read as the reverse complement.
CAGCTAGCAACTAGCAAGGTTGTAAAGCATAATAATTGTTGTGGCTGCTATTTCCTCCGTGAATAACGCCATCTTCATCATACTTCTCAACTGCTTGATTGACTGAACAGTGAACATGACCTTAAGCTACATCTCTTATCCTTACAATATCCATTTTTATTTACAAGAGAAAAATAAAAGTGAGCTGCATTGCACAGCTAATCTGGGGTTTGAAGGGTTTTTAGACCAAGAGGTGTATTGAGTAAGTCCTAATTGTAGGATACACACTTAATCCTTTAAGTCCGTCCAATATTCAGACAAATCCTTGTTCGCACGGTTATTGCAGAAGTTGCTAGGCGCTAGTCAAGTTCTCGGGGGCGCCTAGGCGGCCGGGTAATTCGAGTATATTTTTTCCACTTTTCCCACTCAAAGTTAGGAGTTGTTAAACTGTTACAATCCTCCAAACTAGTCAAATGCATATATTAAATAGTTAGTTGAGTACATGATTTGAGAAATATAAAAGAAGAGTAGCCGAGTAGGTAAAAAAAAAACTACTTAGTCGAGTTGAGCTCCAACTCGGCTAAGTTGGACACCGACTCGGTCGAGTTAGGCACCCGACTCAGCCGAGCTATGCACTTAATTCGGCCGAGTTATGCGCTTAGGTTGCCTAGTTGACTGGTTAGTCGGTCGGCTGACTAAAAACCTCCTAGGGCTGAAATTGCCTCGACCTAGGAACGCGTATGTCTATTTTTACAATAATGGTTCACACTGAATCGATCCGATTAAGTGATAAAGTACGGACTATATTAGTTTCTCTTTATGAGACAAAATTTTAAACTTTTAACTTCTAATAAAGGATGGGAGTACATAGTGATTTTGCCAAGGACCTTGTGGTCCAGTGGCATCAAACCCTTCCCTTTATACGGGAGATGGTGGGTTTGAGCCTCAATGGAGGCAATACTGATTCTTGTGCTTCAATAGGTTGTGAAAGTAGTTATAAACAGATACTGCATTGTAATAGAATCTAGTATTCAAAAAAAAAAAAGAAAAAAGGATGAGAGTACATCGTCATCACGTCAACCAAGCTGAATATCTAGCATATGAAGTATGAAGTTTATCATGATTTTCTTAATTAACAGACAAGAAGACAACAAAGTCCCAAAACAACGTGGGTGGTCTGTCGTTAGATTTTTTTTTTGGGGGATCAAATTCATACCAGAAAAACATGTATGTATGTATGTATAGTAGTTGCAAGCATCTTCTTCTGCTACGTAGATCTCTTTGCCAGTAGAGAAGATTTTATTCTTATCACATCCAATAATAATTCTAATAATTCAATGTACGATAGATTGACGAATATCTGCCCGGCCCGACATACCATCCTTCGACACCAGTAGCACTTCACTACCTTAGCTTAGCACAAATTCAGATTTTTATCTGCAAATCTCCGAATGTTTTTTTTTTTTTTTTCAATAGATTTTTGGATAAGCATGTTTCAACCCCGAAATTATTTTTGCACGTTCAGATCACCCCTGCGTTTATTAATCTGAGAAATTTTTCTGGAAAAATGAAAATGTAGAGAGACAAATTTTCTCTCCATTTGAAAATATTCAGTGAAGAATGGAAAACAGGAGTATTTGATAAATAGCTATTAGCTGATTGAGTTAGTAAATTTGACTAGTTGATAGCATTAGCTGATTGTAAAAAGATATTTGGTTAATTGACAGTGAGCTGATAGCTGATTACATTCAAACTGACTTTAAAAATAAAGCTGATCAAAAAAGTTACTATGACCAGCTTTTTGAATTTTAGCGTTTTGGAGCAATAAATTAATACAAAAGCTAATTAATCAAACACTTATTGTTTAACCAAATCAAACAGCTAATAGTGGTCAAATAAGTCAAAAGTGACTGATAAGCTATGTTACCAAAGAGGCCTATGGCCCTGTTTGGTAAATGGTTGTTGGCTGATTGGGTTAAAACGTATGATTTGTTGATAATATTAACTGATTGTAGAAAATTGTTTGATAAATTAGCTGTTAGTTGATAGCTGTTTGGTATAATTTCTTTTCTCAAACAGCTAATTGAAAAGGTTGCTTTGAGTAGCCTTTTGAATTTTAGCATTTTGGAGTTACAAAAAGCTTATTAACCAAACAACTAATAGTGGTCAAATAAGCCAAAATTGGCTGATAGACTGATTATTTACCAAACAGGGTCTATATCTTTGTTCCTTCGCCTTTTAATAGACTGTAACTATACTGAATATGAATTTAGTAAAACAATAGTTGCACAATATAAGCAGGACTATGTTACAGCTAAGTAACCAACAATATTCTCTCAATCTCTCTTTCTTAAATCTATTTAAAAAAACTATAATGTCACTATTAATACATAAAAATCTCAGAGCAATATGAACAAGTTTGCAAACCAGGGCAAGGACAACCTGAACAGGGGCAAGAGTGGCGTAGGACAGGACAGAATTCTAACCTGAACCAATGTTGTTGGTAACTATACAAGGGTTTTGGGGTTGGGCGGTTTACAATCTTCGAGGATCACGGTTCACGAGGAGACGTTGAAGTGAAAGAGCCAGGAGATTACGAAGGCGAAAACCATACAGGCTAGCATGAAGTTGAGAAACCGATGGCCTTGCCAGAAGCGATGGGACTCTACCTGGGGCGCTGGCCTGGATCCCGCAACTGCAGCAGCAGCAGCATTCGCTTCACTCCACAGCTCAATCGACTCTGCCTCGTTCAGGCATACAACATTGCTGGCAATTGATCCACAGATCTCGCAAATCCTGCAGACAAAACCGTTTCAGTAAAAAAAAAAATATAATGCGTTTTAATGAAACAATGTAAGACATCCGCCTGGTACCATTCAAGGCTTAACTAGTTAACTTCAATAATCGGGCTAATATGAATATCCAATCCTTAAATGTCCAAGAAAACCGAGAATCTGATTTAGAAAACACGAAATCATGTTATCAACTTCATAGCAGGTTCATGTTATTCTCAATCATGCACAACTTCATTTCAAAAATTCTGATATTATTTTCAGTTTCCAAAAGGACCAAACTATTTTCGGGTTTCTAAGTCCAAACAACCATCAGAAACAAATATTTAAAACTAAGAGTATAAAACTCATGCAAATGAGAATATGGAATACAAACTTTGAATCTTGACATTTAAGTTGGGATCAATTCCCAGGTTTTTTACTTCTGGAATAGCATAACCACTCAAAAACCTTAACCAAATATTAATATTTATTCTCCAGGTAAAGCTGGGGAAGGCTTATAAGGAACTTTAGGCCCTCGGGGAATCTCAATGTTGGGTTCTGCCATCAACTTTGGCGGGCCTTTTACATGTCGCTGCAATTCTTTTATTAGGATCTGTTTCAGGAAATATTCGAGATAATATCTCTCCATATCAATTGGTCTAGAACTCCCACTTCACCGGTCAAACGGGGAAGATAATAGTTTAGAAGAATAAGCTCCCGATGTTGATATGTAGAATCTGAGAATTGAGATGCAACTAAAAATAGGGAATCACGTGCTAACTTAATACTATCTAATAGGAGAGAAACAAGTCTGTAATTTGGAGAATAAGTTTAACTCGGCAAAAAATGTCTGATCAGATTAGGAAACAACAGTTAATGACAATAACACGCACTTATCTGATAATAGAACTATTACTTGGTATTGGCAGAACAAGTGACCTCAGCACCAGAAAATAAAGGTTATATCGCATAGAATCAACAATGACGAATAGAATAGAATTTAGGTTAATAATTGGTTTGGCTGCTTGGGGGCTTTGATTACACAAGCTTAGGAAAAGATCGCGAATTGAGCCAAGAAAGCTAGTGAGTGGTAGGTAGGATTAGACACGTTAGCATGAATCTGCCTCGGTGTCCATTTTGGTTATTTATACCAAAAACGCTAACTACCTCCATTGGTCGAGCGCTCTGTTACACAACCACGGCCACCTTGTCCATTGGTCGCTTGCACCTAGCGATGCACATCCGAGTCTTCCAGCTCCAACCGACTAGTTTGACCATGGCATCCGGGTCAAGGCCCCCCGGTATCACACCAAGGCCTATGCCAAAGCTAGACACGTGACTTAGGCCGATTGGGCCAAGAAAAAAACATAGAATTCTTTGCCTTTTATACCAACATCAAAATTCATTGAACACAAATGAGGCAAAAAAAAAAAAAAAAAGATACTATAGGCCACAGTTCAAATCATCAAATGATAGGAATAGGAATTATACCAAAAAAGGGTATAGAAACTAGCTATTCTGTCAATTAAAAGATCAGGTTGTGTACTCATGCTTGCAATGGTCAAAGTGGTCCACAACAATGTAAGACAGAAGTGTACGCTTGAATAACTTATGTAAGATCCTCCTATTATTAGACTAAATCCAGTCTGAATTTGCTGCCAGTGAGGTCAGCATCCTAACACGTAAACTTTCGGGTTAAACGTTTTAACAAATCGAACTGTAAACAAGCCAACAACTACTGCCCAGACGAGGGCATACTGTTTTCTACAGCGAGACAACTTAACTAGAAATCGGGAATCTGTGTGCATTAGAAGTGTTGTACATCCTGTGAGCACTACAAGTTTTATAAAGTCAATGGTGAACCAAACCCCAAACAGCAAAGAATAATATATTCATAGCCCCTGCCACATAATTTTGCCCACTTTTTTTTTGTCTATCACTTCATGATTCTCCCCAGACATAAAGATCATTGACCACTCAACCTTTCTATCCTTCAAATATATATCTACCCTTTACACATCATACTGGCATTGCTTTCCCTAATAAAGCTTCCACTAACACTCAACAAAAAGTTCTTTATTTACTATTGTATGATACATCCAATCCTTCCCTTTAGCCTTTAGGTCAGCATTTTAGGTAAATGATCATTAATATCTGAACTTAAGAACAAGGTTTGCAAGGGCAAAAACCTTTTGCCCGCGTGGGCAGTTCAGTTGGTGGGGTGAAGTTTAGGAAGAAAGACAAGGATAGAGTCTCACAAGCGGGGAGCAACCTCTCAAAGTGAAGGTCTCCGTGCACGCAGTAAGCAAAGGTCCAGCCCCTGTGTTCAGCTAAGTTACCTTGATTCGGGCCAGGACGTGGGGCCAAGAGGGGAAGAAAGGTTTTAGGTTTGGGAACTAAAAATGCATATAGAAGAACTTCCAATTCCCAAATAATCACCCATCAAAGGTATTTGTAAGAATAATTCCAACAAAGTAATAATAGACAACAGATTCATAGTTAAATTTGAGTATGTTTTATGTAAGAGGTTACCTGTTTCCCTTAATCTTGAACCAGGCCTCAGCACAGTGTTTGTGGGCAGCAGCCAAATCATCCTTGCAAGAACAACCTAGTTCAATGAAGACCCCCCCAATCCCGGAGGGTTCTTGATTCTCTGAATCCATGCTCAGATGGCAAATCCTGCAATCCCTATCAGTTCCCAGAAAATGCAATTTGGTTTCCTCTTTTGCATAAGCCCCCTCCAGATCCACCTCCACAGAGCATTCTGACACGGAAGAAATCCTCTTCTCCTGCGGCGCGCCGGAAACTTCAGGATTACTCACCTCCACAGCTTCAGAGGAGCATGGCCGCCGGCCACCACTCACGGCGGCTGAATTGCGCCGGCCGCCGTCCCCGCACTCCCCAGCTTCCAAATCAACGCCGGACTTGTCTAAAGATTGCATTTTTAGCGAGACCCAGACCACCAATCCGCAGAAAAAGTTCAGCTTTTCACAGAAATTCCCCCAAATACTAAAATTCCTCCAAAGAATCAAAAACCCAAAACCCAAAACCCCCGAGAGAGAAGTTACGGAAGAAGAAAAGTTGCAAGAAGAAGTTACCAATTCAATTTGAAACAGCTGGTGATAATCGCAGGCGCTTGAAAGATTCACTCCGAATTTTATATAAAAAGATTTAAACAATGAGAGTGCATCAATATTTAATATATTATACCGCTATCAGAGCATGATTTGACACCATTTTAAGTGGTTTAAGGATGATTTTACTCGTAGATTTTGGGTTTAGGTAAATAGCTTTTGGTTAATATCACATTTCTCGTGATTAAAGAGAATAAAAATGGCACCACCTTTAAAGACCATAAAGAGTTTCCATGTGAACACATACGTGGCCAGTAAGGTTCATCGCTGAAAAGGCAATAATTACTTGCACTGAAATGATTAAAATATATAAATAAATAAGATTGTTGGCGAAAATATCTCTCCAAATTCTATCTTTCAAACTCCTGTATTGTCAGGATATTAAACCGAATCGTGCATTGTTAAAATCAAATCGGAACCAAAATTGTACAGACTACAGACGATTTCAATTTCGGTTAAGAATCGGAACTCATAAAGTTTTGGTTCTACTCTCAAAAAAAATAAAGTTTCTGTTCTGATTTAAATCGGAAAAAATTAAAATGATATTACAAATAGAGAAGTAGAAAAAAAAATATCGTATTATGAATTGTATTAATATACTCCGTATTTTAATGTACAATTGTAATACGAATATGAATTGTATTACAATATTTTACAATATTACACGAATTTTAATTGTATATGACTATTTTGGACGTGAAGTTAAAATAGAGGATTTTGTTTTGATTAATATTCAATAGTATATATTACGTTGCAGGAAGTATATGTACAGTTATATTACGATTACGATTAGTAATTTTAATCTAAAATTGTATTACGAATGGGAAAGTATGAAAGAATATATTGTATTAGGAATTGTATTAACATATATTAATATACAATTGTAGTACGAATATCTACCAAAAAAAAAAAACAATTGTAGTACGAATATGAATTGTATTACTATAGTTTTCAATATCACACAAATCTTAAATGTATATGATTGTTTTGGGCAGAAGTTAAAATGGAAGATTTTGTTTTTATTAATAGTATAGATATAGAAGTATAAATTACATTGCAGAAATGTATACTACAGTTATATTACGGTTACTAATAGTAATTTTAATATAAAATTTTATTACGAATAGGAAAGTATGAAAAAATATATTGTATTAAAAATTGTATTAACATAGTTTAACGTACGATTGAAGTATGAAAATAATTAATATCACCATAAACTACTTATATGTTTTTTTTAGTACTACTAACTCTGATACAATGTAGTATCTGTTCATAGCTACTTTCTCACCCTACTGAAACACAAAAAGTCAACAATTACCTTCACGGCTCCACTTAGAAGGAGCCCACTCCCTTATATGTGGGAGTGTAAACCGGGTGTCACTAGACCACAATGTCTAAATACCAAAAACTAATTTTAAAAGTAGAATTGAAAAAAAAAAAAGAAGTAGAATTGAATTTAAAGTTTTTAGTTAAAAAAAAATATTTTCCGCATGACTAATTGACTAAGTGTCCAGTATATACTCTATAGAAAGATGATTTATTTTTTTTTTTGAAAACATAGAAAGATGAATTTAGGTGGAATGTTTGGTGTAAAGATATTTTATCATACAAAAAGTTTGTATTCCTCTTTCAAAAAAAAGTTTTTTATTCTCTCTCTCTCACTTTTTTTTAATGAGGAAAACCCGCACTAAAATATGCACTGAATAACCTACTCCTGTATAATAACTCACAAATCGCACAAAAAATATATTTCATTAAAAATATTGTGTGATGAATTCGACTGATAATTTATATCCTTTTTTAGTACTACTAACTCTGTGGCCTCTCAGTTGAGAAAGTTATAATCATGTCGCTCGACCACAAGGTCTTTGGCAATTTTTTGAAAGGAAATATTAAGACTGCATTAATAATTAACCAAATGAGAAATACAGGCCGTTGGAACAGACAATCACGACCCTAGGACAGACTCATGCAGAACCAGTTGCCCGTGCTAACACAAGAGCTAAATGATTCGCTGACCTTTTGACATGGTGAACAAATACGTTCCCGATGTCACTAGCAATATAACGACATTGTAGCAAACTCACATACGACAAGTCCAACAAGTTCGAATTATAACTAGTGCGAAAATTAAGACTATCAGACTCAATAATATAACTATGAAAATCAGTAGACTTTAACCACGTAAGGGCCTCCTTAATGGCCACAGCTTCGGCCAGGTAAAGGTCACGAC